>VZTN01033000.1:0-33246 GCA_013400515.1 Erpornis zantholeuca | reverse complement strand
GAAATTAAATTTTTTTTTTTTTTTTTTTTTAAGAATCAAGAAGCAAATCTTATTAAAAATGTGGAATTTACAAATATCTTGAAGAAAACATACTTTGCAATACCAATATGTCTAGTTCTGTGAAAAGAAGAAGCATCTGGGTAAAGGGAGCAAAAAATGAAAGATGGGAGGGAAAATACATTTTTGTAGGGTCCCAGACACAAAGGGGAACATATCTCATTTTGAAAGGCTCATTAATTAGAAACAAAAGCATAACAAGATTTAGTGGACTGAAATAAGATGGTACAAGTTTACAACCTGAAACAAAATATGGACTTTGAAACCAAGGACTATAATTTAATTTAGGACCTTATTGAACCTGTGGCTGATTTCTTTTATCACTTGAACACCAATATTAAAAATCGTGGTCTAGATTCACATGGATTGTTTAAGAATGTGTATGTGGTAGTCTTTGAGTTTTCTCATGCAGAAAGTCAGACATTGTTTAGTTAGGCTGAAGTGGTTGAAAAATCTTCAGATAGATTTGGTTCCAGCCATAAATATTGTCAAAAAATCCACTTCCTTTGGAAATTTATCTGTTCTCTCTACTTTGTCAGGGAAATTATTGAATTGTGACTCTGGCTTTTAACTTTTCTGACAGGCTACTTACATCAATGAACTTAGGATAGAAAAAAGATGGGCCTGGCCACAGTCTAAAATAGAATGGGTGCTAGGTGGGGCCACACCCCAGTCTGACATCTTACAGTCCCTCAAAATGTTGTGTATTTTCAATGTAAGAGAAGATGCCATTCAGAAAGACAGTATATAGCTTTACAGTATAGTAAGCAAAGACAAAAAAGTTCCCTTTATCTTTATCCATATAATACAGTACAATGTATTTCCTTAATATACTATCTGCATGTCCACAACGAAATGATTTCCATATCTGAATGATTTTATGTCAAAGAAAGAGCCTTTGACAACCACAACTTTTCCATTGCATTATTTGTTTCCCACTCTGGCCTTCCTAAGGAGATAAATGAACCCATGGTGATGACAATATTATTTGTTGCAGCACTGGCCATGTCAAGCAAGAAAAGAGAAGCTGACAATGTTTAGAGCTCCAAGGTTTGGCATCTACAGAAATAGACAGAAAACAGATGTTTTATGGCTTTAATAATAATACATCCTAATATTTCTGAATGGTGTGTCAACATGTGGTGGAGAGATGGAAGTGTCATAGCACTTGATTCCTTTAGTTTTCTATGTAGATTAAAAGTCTTGTTATTATAAACTGCAAAACTAAGCTATTTTCAGGAATGCACATACATTTATGCAATTAGCTTTCTATATCCATAAATCTATATCAGATAAAAGTAAGTCCTGAGGATAGGACCACTCCCTGTATTCCTGGAAGAAGTCCAAAACATTCATTTTTGTTTTACTACAAATCAATGAGAAAACTTTGGTCAAATCTCCAAATGAACAAAAGCAAAGTCTTCACATAGAGTGGGGATTTCTGTACTGGCCTGTTCCAAAGGAAAAAATCCTTCAATAGCGTGAGAAAAGCTTCTCTTAGGGCTTTTTTAGGCTCTTTTAGGCCTCCAACAGGGCCAGAATTATTCATTTGTATTGTTACGTTAATATTTGTTATAGATTATTTAAACAAAAAAAAAAAGAAGTGCTAGGAAGTTCAATAAAATCTTGAAACAGATTGAAAACATTTAGAAAGATATTTAGGGTTTTTTTAGCTGTTGAAAGACCACTCAGTTTCTTCTTTTTTTGTAACATCAGACAGCATCTACAACAAATACCATTAAGAAATAATTTTGCTGAGTGCTTGCTAAAGATATTTTCTCAATTTTTTTAAAGATACATTTTGAAGAAAGAGCTAAAAGATTTTTAATAATTTTCATTAATGGCTCTAGCTGACATAAAATATTAACAAAAAAGAAAGGCTGTCACTATATCAATCAGTCCAACATCCCCTAAAAGCTGACTGAAACATTCTTTTATAACACTTTCCAGTAAAATGTTATGGCTCTTTTTTGCAATAATTTTTCTGTATTTCTTTCCTATGCATTTTAAATTCATATACTATTCCTATATGTTTGAAATTTCTAAATTTTTGAAAATATTACTAATCTAGACAGATGAAACATTCATGAGAACTAAACACAATAAAAAAAAATCACCATTCACTTGAAGCATCATATAAATATCCATATATTTGTTTATAAAGACACACACATAAACATATATATGTGGTTTTTATAATTGGGCCTTCAATTTGGGGAAATAAATCAGCCATTTGGGGAACAGTATAAAGTTGTGAATAAATGAGTGTAAACAGGAATAAGTACCAATATTACCCACTGGATGATGACAATTTGGAGTCATTATCTAGAAGAAAATTAAAACCAAACACACACACACACACACATTCCAAACCCAAAAATTTAATTGTTTTAAAGTTAACTGTGTCTCAATATCTAACGTAGTGGTGGGGCTAGGAATCTATTTTCAATGATACAAAGGATGTCTTGACTGTGTCAGATATAAGCCTGTGGAATGACCCAGTGGAGAGCCTCAGTAGAACCATGCTGCTTCCAGCTGATTCAGAAAGAACCTCTACTGGTGCTGGAGAGGGTACAATACCCATAACAGAAGTCAAAGGATGACTTCTAGTGAAACTTGTCATTTTGGAAGGTGATGAAGTAGAACATACAGGAAACGCTCTGGCAGATGTCCAAGGGGGAAGGAAAGTCTTGTTTAGACAATCTGTCTTATAAGGTAGGTAGTTTATTCACTAATCCATTCCAGACCACAGAACTTTAAGGGATTTTTTAATCTTTGTTTTCAGAATCCTCAGTTTAGGCATATGAGAACAGGATATAGACCAGACCTTGGAGATCGACATATCTGACATTAAAATAATCTTTGAAAAAATTATGATGTATTAAACATACAGGTAAAATATATGCTTTGTTGAGCTATTGAATAACTAAAGACAAGTAATGTCAGACCAGAAAAAAGTTATTTGGCCATACATATGTAGGTTTCTTTTATTATAGGTGCATGAGAAGACAAATGGGTACAGGATTTCAGCGCCTACTTTTGAGTACAAGAACATTATTCTCTCAGTGACACAGCTTCTTCATACTTCCTTTCAGGTGAGTGAAATTTTCTCTGTGTTTTTAGGTGCTGACCACTCATACTTGCCTTGGGAGTCTGATACTGTCTGATGAGTTTAAGGAAATATGAAAATATGTGTCCCTGTATTTCTTAGGGCCAGTAAGGTAACAAGTCACTTAACACCAGTATGGCTACTTTTTATACCAGTGACAAGATAATTCCATTGAAATCACATAAGTGAAGTGTAAAATCGGGATTTATCTTTTTAGTTTATGCACAACCTGCAAATAAAACTTGCCAGACATATTGTGTTCCCTCATTTTTCACACAGTCAGACAGACATTCAAGAACCATTCTTGACTCCTTGCTTTCTATAGCATACAAGAGTTCTTGTACTGAACGTGTTAATTAGTATTATTTTCTGCAAATGTCTAAGATTTCCATTTAAATTTCTTTTCCACTATTTGTTGATGGAAGATCCAGAATTCCATTATTTTTCCTCATTTGTTTCATTTTAGGAAATAGGAAGTTATTTTACGCTTGCATGATGAAACAAATGGCACACTATAAATTAAGTGCAGCTGGTACACTCTGGGAAAAAAAAAAGAGGGGGCTCATAAGGCACTTAAGAAGAGAAATCTTTCAAGAATAAATCAAAATAGCATTTAGGAAGGTCTCGTGGGAGAAAAAATGGCAATTGAATAAACCACCATTTACATTATAGTGGGTGGGAACCCACAAAATTAAATTATTTATGGCATGAGAACACTCAATAGAAACATGATTCTAAGGCAAATGTTACTCTACTTACACCATGGAACATCCTCCATTTCAGTGGAATAAAAAGAAAAAATTGGCCCCTCTTCCGAGAAGAGACAAGGAGTAAAGAGAAAGGCTAAGAATAGACATATTTCTAGTCTAAAGGACATGCACTGCTCCCTTGTTGATATGCAGTGTTAGTTATATTTAAGGATAGTATGCAAGTTCCTGCAGCACATCAATGATCAGTTATTGTTACTACAAGACTTTGCATCACTTTCATCCAAAATTCAGTTCTTATTTTGCATCACTTTCATCCAAAATTCAGTTCTTCGGAAGTGATTAAAATCTTTATTGATTTTTATACAGAGGAAATTTTAGCACAGAGAAATAATTTATCAGCCTGCAGTACACCATCTCTTTTGATTGTTTTTGCAAAGACAGTAGCTCCTACATGAGTTCCCACTGTGCTGTGAACCTACTGCAAAAGAAAGACCCTTTCCAAAAAACCTTGCCATTCACATAGGTAATGTGGATTAAAAGAGTTTTCTCTATTTATTGGTGTGAAAGCGATATGGAGAGGGATGAGGAGAACAAACATAACTGCAAATAGCTGCTAAAAATGGCCTGATGAGTAATATGCAAATATTGTTTTTCAATTTAGGCAAGCTAAAATCATTGGTATGTCCAGAAGCCTAGTACCTGCTGACATCACCAAGCTTTGTCCCACAGTGAACCTGACACACATGTAATTGATTTCAAGATCAGAACCTGCAAGGCTAAGACTACACAACTCTTTGTGAGGAGTAGATGATGATACAAGAATGGATGATCCATATTTTAGTGTAATCATAACACTGCCTTCTCCCTTATTTTATTAGTCCTATGGAGACTTTAAAAGAACCCACACAATGCATGCCAGGTCCTTGCTTCACTACAGGATGAAATTCTGTGTGCCTTTCCATTCATCTGCCAATGCCTATACCTCTGAGTCAAACATTAAAAAGAGTGTTTTTAAAAATAGCCCTCCTTTTCTTCTGACTTTTCAAAAACCATTTTATCATAATGTCAGCCAGGTCAAAGGTCAATTCAAGTAGGACTTATTTGTTTACTGACATGAAGACTTTTTACTCAGATTCATTCCTAAGGTAAATAAATAAATCCAGATGATTAAGTACACAAGATTCAATTCCTTAAGCTGCCAACAAGATTTTGTTGCTAACCATATTGCAGCAGATAAAAGTGCCATTACTTACTCAACTAATGAGTGAATTAATCCCATTTTGAAATAGATTTGTAAAATACAAAGAAGGAACTGCCCCGTGCCCATACCCACTCTCTCTATGGATTACAGGGAGATCCAACACAAGCAGTTTAGGTGATTTACTTATTTTTGAGGTGGCTGAAGGCAAAGTTAATCCCACACTAATTTATTCATATTTCTGATTGGTTAAGGGACATCTGTGGAGTTCAAGAGTTTTCAGTGTAATACAGTTTCTTCAGAATAACATTTGCTGGAATTACTAGTTATAAACAGTTTTAGGTTAAACACATTAAATTGGTTTTCATAATCAGTAGCAATAATGATATTTTATTTTACCAGCTTTGCAACTAGACACATTTAACAAACACATTTCTTTGTAACAATATTTTCTATTTTTCATCATTACCTGTATTTTTCCTTCTTTACCCTCTAGCCTCTTGCCCGCTATGGTGCTAGTCTGCTTCAGGTATAACCCTGGGTAAGGCTTCTCTGCCTCAGCTGCCATTCCTGTCCAGCAGCATGGGATCTTTGGAAGACTGACTGATCTTATTTAAAACGGGATCTTTGGAAGACTGACTGATCTTATTTAAAACAATCTTCTACAGCTTGTATCAAATGCTTCAGTGTCTGCTTCGTCTTTAAAGCTGTTTGCCTTATTTCAATACCAAATGTAGGCAGAGGAAATAGAAATCTCAGTCCTAGTCAGAGTGACCTCACAGTTATTTCTAGAAGGGAGCTGAGAATGAGGCTGAGGAGTCAGCACTCTCTGTCCTCCCTGCTCACACCTGTCCCTTACAGAGGCAGCAGCATATTGGATGTTTCAAAGGGCAGTCAGGAAGGGGAGCAGCTTTTCCCACTATACTGGGTGCCAGCTGCTGTGAGGAAAGGCCAGAGCTGCCCCGTGCTGGGCACAGCTGGGCACAGCTGGTTCCACAGCTGCTACATTGTGAGGAGCACAGTGTGAGGAGTGAAGGAAAAAGGGAGAGGAACAGTGCTGCACACACCAGTTTCAGAGAAGGGAAAGGAAGGAGGCACTGGAGCAGATTTAACCCTGCAGCCTGTGGGAGAGACCATGGTGGAGCAGGTATTTCCCATGGAGGATCCCATACTGGAGCAGGTATGTCCAGAAGGAAGATGACACCTGCGGAGAGCCCATGTGGAGCAACCTTACCCTGAAGGATTCCAGCCTGTGGGAAAGAACTATGCTAGAGAAGGGAAAAAGCTTGAGGAAGAAGGAGAGGCAAAGTGTTGAGCACTGTCTACAACCCCAGTTCCTCATCCCCACGTACTGCTCAGGAGGCATATAGAAGAATCAGGAGTGAAGCTGACCCTGGGGAGAAGGGGACATAGAGGTGAAAGGTCTTTTTGGGTTTGTTTCTGTTTCTCACCATCCTACACTGTTATTAATTGGTAGTAAATAAGGCTGTTCTGCACAAGACAGTAATTGGTGAGTGATCTCCCTGTCTGTATCTCAACCACAAGATTTTTCATCATATTTTCTCCCTGTTCTGATGATGAGGGGGAGGGAGAGACTGTCTGGGTGGGCGTCTGAAATCCCAAACAAGGTCAGCTCACCACACATGCTCTCTGACATTCTGAATTGCTAAGTCCAGTGATTTCAGGTGCTGAGTCCCTGTGTCACAGAATGGGAACACTGGAACTGCTTCCTGACTCTCAGTTTGCTGCTTAAAAAGTTGTGCTGCTAAATAGTTTTTTCATCAGCTTTAACACAAACTCCAAATGTTTACCACTAACTTCTTAAAATGGAAAATGGCTAAAAGTGTTGATTCCAAAAGGAGAGATCATTCTATATGCCATATCCCAGTATCCATTAAAATTAGAAAGATGAACTACTGAAGTTTTTCTATTTCTGATGCACTTTAAGGTACTTGAAAATGTCATAATTTATTATTAATATTATTCTACTTGAAAGTGCTCTTAAAAGTTATTCCTATGCTTTTTGGTTGTAGGAACTGCCATCATATGACTAAGTTATAAAACAGATCAAGATGTAAACTTACAGTGAACATGAAAAGTGGCAAAAACCAGTTTACATTTATCATACAGTACATAATATAGTGTAAGTTCAGATCCCAAGTATCTTAGTTAGTTCATAAATATTACCTATGCTTTCCACTTAGCATATTTGCTTCTTTCCTTTCATCAAATGAAATGAAATATAATACTAAAGCAAAGTATACACAGACCACTTTGTAAAGATCAGAGAAAGAGACCAACTACTCACTCTTACCTGTTTTTCTCATGAATTTTTAAGATTTCATGTGTCTGTTGTAGCAGCTGCTTTTCTAGCTTGTACGTTGACAGGGAATTTTCCAGTAGCTGAATTTCAAGTCTGGATGTTTGATTTAGCACCTTAAGGATAAATTAAAAACATTAATGTTTATATTGTCATGGTTATTTTGCTACAGCAGCATAATACAACCATTTCATTCTGATTTGATGATTTGTCAAAAATTGCTTCTAAATCCTTTTTTAACCTCAGCTGCTCAGCTGGTGCAAGTGAACTCAATCAAGCTACACTGATATGTACCAGCTGATATTCTGGCACTCTGCTTGTTGTAGAATAAAACTAGACCAGCAGAAAAAGGCAAGGTGACTGCCAAATAAGCTTCATTTCAATGGAAAGAACAAGAGACATGCCTCAAACATGCATTCCTACAAAGCATGCTTAAACAAGAAAAGTGTAAGAGAACTTGGACTGAAGTCAAATTGTTGCATCTGCTATTTTGTAAATCGAGCTCCTACTTTAGCTTTCCCCTGTGTTCTCTCTGTTGTGGGGTTGGCAGTTCAGTGCCTTATTTTTATTTGAAATCGCTGGCATTCACAGAGCAATCTGAATTTTTCCTTTTTTGTTGTCCTACAGAGGTTGAATATTTGGGAAATGATCGATTTGCAGTAACAACAATGAAGATAAAAGCTATATTTTAGCCTATTATTCATTATTTAGCCTGAAACTTGTATCACTGACAGTAGGTAGTTGTCTATTGAAAGGCAAATGCCAATCTAGTTTCCTGGACGGTCCTACCTTTGTTACACACACAGAGCTACATATACTAACCAAATTAAACTAAAACACATAACAAGGGTCAATCATCAACCCTGTCAGTGCTAAGAAACAAAGTGTGTTTCCTGGGGCCCTGTGTTTAAATGTTTTGTGTGGTAATCCATTAGAAAGGAAAGAGTTTGGGAAATGTTCTCTGCAATTAACAGCTTTTTGAAAGCCACTCTGGGAACATACCTGGGTTTCAACATCTGTGAGTTTTCTTGTCTGCTCTGCTGTCTGGCTGAGGAGGCTGGTGCCTATCTCGAGCATGGTAGCAGTGTGGTTCTGCACAGCATTCTGCTGCAGCTGCACCATCTCTGATTTCATGTTTTCTACAATGTAGTTCTCAAGCTGTAAAAGAGAAAACTTTGTAGCTGAAGTATTTTTACCTGTTTAGACATTCTGGTGTTGTAAAGTGCATTTTTGTCAAAAGCAGAAATTTCAATATTTTCAGGAGGATCCCAAGTCTCAGTTGACCATATGACTATTGGGGTAGGGATCTGACTCTCTTCCCCTCTCAGTAAGAGTCCCAATATTTTTCCAAATGTCATGGTCTGCTGGCATGAGCTGGAGCAGGCCCTGCCTTTATCTGTCTCGATGTTGCAGTGAACATTTGCCACACAGATATCAAGGCAGCTTCAAAATGAACCCCTAAAAGAGCAAAGCACACCAGGGGGAAACACTGGACCCTACTTGTACATCGTAACTTACATGTTTCATGGAAGAGAACCTTCCATATCCTACATCCCCTGGTTTATGTCTGTCATTCAGCCATTCAGGAATATGATTTTTATTTGGTTAAATCCCCATAAAAATTTTCACAAATTCAGCAATAAATACAGCTCAGTTTAATTGAGATCAAAAGTTTGTAAAGGAACGGTGACACTGCCATGGCAAATGCAGGAAGTGGTTGGCCAAAAAGCGTAGAAAGCTGGTTTGTTCCTTTGCTTTTGTGGTCTTGATATTTGGTTTGACTTGGCAAATTGTTGGACAGAATCTGATCTAGGACCCTCTAAATAAACTGAGTAGCCAAAGAGGGGTACTTTTTATTACAATGCATTTTAGTCTACACAGGCAGGATTATTCCCTTCTAGCTGACAGTGTCCTTGCCCTGCCACAGCAGGCCATAAAGCCAGGGCTAGTCCACAGTATGATGAGATTGTTTCTTACTTACACAAGCATTGTTCTGGCTTCTCGTGCTCCATAAAGCTTTAACATAAACGTAGGTGGCCCAGAACATAATTTTCAATACCTTCCACAGAAATAATCATTTGTAGCCCAGCTGATTTTGACCCAGTGAAGATTTGGTCCTCAGTTTTTTATTGTGACTGATCATGGTTCTTTATGGTTAGCTGATTTCAGACCCAAGAAACAACTGTTTAACCTACTACTTTTAATCACATTGGACCTGTTTCTGTAAGAGTAAACAAATTTCACTGTGGAAGGTAAGTTGCACCATCAAATAGTAAGAACCAAATGGAGTTGATTTAAAGACTGCAAAAAGGAGCAGGAGTCAGATATAGAGTGTGATTAATAAGAACAGCTGCTTTCATTTTTTCTGTAGGTATACCTACAGATATTAAGGGTCACTACTCTTAGATTCTAATGAGTCACTTCAGTTGAGCTCACAAAATATTTATTACAAGTTTGATCATTTATGTGCACCTAAGAATTTTATGAAGAGTTTTATAGCATAGGACACTACCACAATGTAAAATATTTTCTGCATAAGACAATTGTTGATCTTTTATTTGTTTGTTTGTTTATCCCAG
This sequence comes from Erpornis zantholeuca, assembly GCA_013400515.1. Lineage (NCBI taxonomy): Eukaryota > Metazoa > Chordata > Aves > Passeriformes > Timaliidae > Erpornis > Erpornis zantholeuca. The sequence goes on along the minus strand of VZTN01033000.1, from coordinate 23,273 downwards.
TTTGAAGAAACAATAACCATCATGGTAAAAAAATAAAGTGGATGTCCTACAGTTTCAGAAAATAAAAACATTTGCTTGAATTGCCAGGTAAACACTCTGGGCTGAAAACCTGCAGAGTGTTTTAAGGGGTTGACAAAATTTATTTTTGAATACTTTGATAAATACTTGAAGGAGATTTAACATCCAAAGAAAACTGTGTATTGCAAAGGAATGTCTACAATGGATGTCACCATTTTCCACTCTTGGTCTAAGTTTATTGCTTTGATTTAGTTTATTACTGTGAGGCTTTTTACAGATATTAAGCTGGTTCAAGGGAGATTTTATTGATTCATTGCATTTCTTTAACATCCTTTTATATTCAGAAGTATCACTCTTTCTCATATTTTTAGTCACCATTTGCTTCCCATTGTTTTCTAAACAGTTGGGTTTTTTCCCCAAACTGTCTCTTGATTGCAAGTGGTCCTCATGAATGAGCCCCATAAACTGGATGGTTGTCCTTTTCCATATTCAGGTCCAGAGTATGGAGACTGATTCTGGAACATCTGAACAAGAAGATCAATTTTTCCCACGAATGTCACTTCCTAAGGAAACACAGGGTTCTCCAAGTCACAATACTGCTCATGACAGGTCACCAACACACACATTTCCTCACATTTCCTTCCTGTCTTTTGTTTGCAGCTAGGAACAGAGCATGTCTGTGGTGTGGCTGTACAGTGCTTGATTTGTTAGCCTTCAGCTTTCTGACATGGCCTTGCTGTACATGGGGCACGTGGTTAATGTGTGTGATGGATGCCTCTGAAAACCCCTGCAAAAATATGGTAACTGCATTTCACATCAGAAATCAGAAATTAGATGTTTTCACATACAAATAAAAAGCCCACAGATGGGGATATAAATATAAAAAGAAATTTATATTTTTAAATAAAATGCTTGTTACCTTACTCACATTAGAGAGAGGACTATGATTGTGATTGCATCTCTGTGGAGCTACAGCAGTTTCGACTAGCAAGAACACAGCCATAGATTGAGGCATATTGGATAGCTCATACTTTTAATTATTCCAGTCTAACCCTGTCCCCACGGTATCCAGTTTTTGGCAATTGCCCTTGGTTATTCACCCCTAAAACAGCCTCAGATTGAATCTGAGATTGACTCATTATAACAACAAAGCTGACTTTCCTGTTCCAGAATTACTCATTAAATGTTTTTGTAAATATTTGGTGTTCAGAATACCACCACAATAGTTTCTGTGAGCACATCTCTGGAGTACCAAGAGCTGTTCATTCAGGCAAAGGAGGGTTGAACAAGGACTGAAATAATATAGATGTTCTGTTAAATTAATTCCCCTTCCTTCGTTCACCTACTTTTAGTTTGCTCAGTAGATTTATTGGTTGCAATACTGGCCCTGCTAAAATCAGTGCCAAAATTCCCACTGGCTTCAATAGGCCAAGATTTCACCTATTATTTTTATTGCAGGAAGCCAACAATTTACCAGGTTCATTATGACCAAGCATAGGGTTTCATCTGAAGCCTTCCCTTCTTTGGAGGCCTTGTATTAAGCACATGAACTGAGCTTTCTTTGTGGTTAGTTAAGAGCAACAGCATCTATTTACTAGGTGATAAAAGGATCCTTGTAGGGTGGCCTCACACGAGATTTGATGCAAAGAAACCTATCCAGAGAAGTAAATTCAAGAACATTTAGGATTTTAAGTCATTTTCTAGAATGCCTTCATTCTATAATTAACTTAAATTCAATTTCTCCAGAGACCCTGAATTAAACAAGTCCTTGAATTACTGTATCCATTTATTTCAGCTACTTTTTTTTTTTTTCAAAATGAAACACGATTATTTTCTGAATTCTTTTCCCCTCATCCCACCCCTCCAACTATATGGGTTTCCATAGTAAATTGATGTCCTGCTATTAACTTGGCTGCATCTGCTTTCAGTAAGACTCATTATATTGCAGAGGAGTTTTGGGTAATGCTGAATTACCAGCGGGATGCATAAGAACGTTATAACATTCTGAGAAATAAAACTGTCAGAAGGCTCAGTGTTATTGGTTAATAAACATTCCAGAGGATTATATATTAAAAGTATCTAGCCTTTTCTGGACAATGTTTATTGAATAATCTCATAGAAACCACCCAAAACACTAATGGAACTATTAAAATGGAAAATCTAACTTAGGGTCTATGTAAATGATGTTTGTTGCAGATGGCTTATAAATAAAATGAGAGCTTTTTCTTTTCCTTTGATCAAATAATGTTGTTCCCAGGTAACAACTGTATGATAAGAATTCTTATGTTATCCAGGTGATGTTTTCATACAGTGCCTTACAACAAGAATACAAGTTAAAGTAACAATATTTTGTTCTCCTACCATAGACTGTACATCATTTGGAATTATAGCAAGACAATGACCTCTGTTATTTTGTAAGAGTGGTTTTGTGTTGTCTTTCTCTGCAAATACGAATATGTACGAGTAATGCTACACCACACCACCACCAATGAAAGCTCAATTCTTCTTTGTTCTTCTGTTTGAGGGAAGGTCACACCTCCCCACAATGACAAACTACCTCAGGGATTGAGACATAAAAATGACATTTGATGTGATTTGTGTTTTATAAATACACAAACAGCCTTAGTGGGAATAAACTGGAAGAAGTAGAAATACATAGAATACTTTAGAATTTTTTTGACTTTTGAATAAGCAGAAAGGGGTTAGGGAAGACCTTATCAGTGAGAAAAGTGATTTTATTTTTGTATTGAAAATGTTAATTTAAAAATAGATTTTTTTTATTTAAAAAATAGATTCTAAAAACTATTTGTCAATGAGGAAGATGGATAAAATGGTAAATTTACAATGATTCAAACTTCTTGTATTACAAATCCAATGAGTAGAGAACAATAATCCTTCCACAATTTCTGTCCATGTATGATTATTAGGAATCAAGGACAGTGAACATGGATGGGACATAAAGGAAATGAATAATGCACAAATGTTAAAACTAATCTGTACCACTTTTGAAACAACCCCAACTATTACCTACATTAAAGTGATACAGATTGCATACTCATAACTTCAGTAAATTTATGAAATCAAACTTGTAAGCTGAAGTGAAAGCCTTAAGTGAGCGCTACATAAATTGGACTCATAGAAAGGCATGTTGGGATATGTGGTTTATGAGACTTTCACAAAATCACTGGTTATGAAATATACTGGTTATGAAATATATTTATGGGTTTCAATTCTAAGAGGTACCAGCAAACTACTCCAGCAACTCCATATGTAGTCAAACACTTTTGAGGAGAGCTGGCTGTGAAAACTATGTTTCCCTTTTTTTAATTCAATGTACCCATATTTCTAGCCTTAAAGTAGCAAGAAAATAAGCCTGTTTTTAGTTTTAGTTTCTTAGTTGCATGTTAATAAAAACAAACTTGAGCATGATACTTGCACAATTATTCTGTACTTGGTTTTGCATTTTATAAGTTTCTGTAATATTGCAACTCATCATTTTGACTTCTTACTCAGTTACTTTTTATATATCAACTCTCAATCACAATAGTGTGATTTTCCAAATTCTGTCCCTGACAGAGAAACAAAAATGACTTGCAGTTAACGTATGTTCATTTCTGAACTGTAACATTGGACTTCTTTTTCCAAACCAAATGTTCCAAACACACAAATGATACTTTTCCTTAAATCCTTGATTCCTTGAACGTCTGCATCTTTGGTGTATCATATGTTTAGCATCTGGCCTGAGGCATAATTCAATAAATGCAATTCCACTGTGACCAGTGAAACCACAGCTGCACTCTCCTCACGCAATGTCCAAACACTGTTCGATTCAGCCCCAGCTGACTGATACTGAGATTTCTTGTCTAGTTGACTTCCAATACACTAATGACACTTGTCCTCATGGAGGCTGACCTTGGGTTTATAGCAACCTTCAGCGAAGGAAAAGTGTGCTATAAATGTAGAGGAACCTTTCAGCTAGCTAAAAACCAACCAACCAAACCAAAACCCCAAACAAAGTAGGTTTTCCACTTCAGATAAAGACCAGACACCTTTTTGTTGGAAGAAATCAGGGATAACAGAGGTATGAGGTTATTCCAAAACACATGAAGTAATCTTCCTCCTGCATTCAGTATGAGTTGAAGAAAAAAAAAGTTCCCCACACCAAATCACAACACAATCACAACACAAGACAAAAAGGAACAAATTACACAAAATCCACTCCTGGATCCTTCACTACAGTTACGATACAAATTCCCACTATCATTCTACTTAACAACACGATTCAATACATGTTTTGCCCATTGTTTCTCCCAATTAGTATTCTTATCTCAAAGTCCTTATGATTTCCACACTATCCTCTGCTACCAAAAAGACTGTCATGGTTTGACACTGGCCAAGTGCCAGGCACCCAGGAGAGCTGCTTGCTCACCTTCCCCTGCTACAGCTGGGCAGAGGAGGGAAAGGAAAAAATGTTAACAAAGGCTTCATGAGTGAGATCAGGACTGGGTGAAACACTTCAAGGGCAAAACAGGCTCAACTGAATTTGCAAAGTGAATTCATTACTAACAGAATCAGAGGAGGATAATGAGCAGTAAAATAAACACTCAGAACACCTTATCCCCCCCAGCTCCTCCCTCCTTCCCACCATCAGTGCAGGGAGATAGGGCATGGGGGTTTGGTCAGTTCCTCACTGAGATTTCCTTCTGCAGCTCTGGGACAGGAGTCTTCCCTTGTGAGGGTGTGGGGTCCCTCCCATGGGACAAAGTTCTCTGTGAACTTCCCCAGCGTGGGTCCAATGTCACGAGCAGCAGCCACACCGCACCTCCTGCAGCCTGAGTTCCTCCCAGGGCACACTGTCCTCCCAAAACTGCTGTGGTGTGGCTCTCTCTTTCCATGGGCTGCAGTCCCACAAGGACAGGCTGCTCCAGCCTGGATGCAAGGGCCCTCTCTCTCCATGGGGTCTCCCACTGGATCACAGCCTCCTCCAACCATCCACCTGCTCCAGCACAGACACCTCCCCCACAGGCTGTGGGTGGATCTCTGCATTCCCCGTGGATCCCCATGGGCTGTGGGTGGATCTCTGCATCCCCCATGGATCCCCATGGGCTGCAGGGGCACAGCTGCTTCACCATGGTCTGCATCATGGCCTGCAGAGGAACCTCAGCTCTGGCACCTGGAGCACCTCCTTCCCCTCCTTCTCCACTGACCTTGGTGTTGCCATGCTGTTTTCCCTCACATATTCTCACCTCCTCCTCTCCTCTCACTAGAATCCCAAAATCTTGTGATGTTTTTTTTTATTTTCGCCTTAAATATGTCATCACAGAGGTGTTACCAACCTCTCTGACAGGCCCAGCTTTGGCCAGCACCATGTCCATCTTCAGAGCCATCAGGGACTGGCACTGCTGGACATGGTGGAAGCTTCCAGCAGCTTCTCAAAAAGCCACCTCTGTGGCCTCCCTGCTACCTAAAACCAGGCCATGCCAAACCAATACAGGTCTGCAGCAATATTGTTTTTAAGTTCTGAATGTTGCAATTCAAGAAAGATGTACATTATTTGGAAAACTGTACAGAAGGCAAAGAGTTGTCATAAATCTAGAAAATCTAGAGAGACTTAGAAATGTTTAGCTTGATAAGAAGACCAACAAAAAATAACTTACTAAATTAATGCAAAAATGCAAAGGGAAAGTGAATGACCTGTTTTCCACATCCATAAAGCTTCAGTAATGGAAGTTTAATTTTTATACATTATATGAAGCATTTTCTAACTGTACAGGTAATAAAATAATGATACAAATTCTTCTGTGAACAAACTGTGAAAAGTCCATTGCTGTGGAGAATACTGCAGATAAAAATCAGACAAATCATGTCAGTTTATAATTCTTTATAGTTATATTGATTTCATTATTCCTAGGTTTTTTTATTACTGTGCTTCAGACCTTAGCTTGCAGGCTCAATATTTGGAATCAAACTCAATGGTAAAATCTCCAGTAAACTGAAAAGACATTTGGAAGACTCCTCTCCTAGTAAAACATTTTGAAGGAAGTCAAGTAAACAGAGGATTCTCCTGAATTAAAACCACAAAAATTAAAAAAAAAAAAAAAACAACAACCAACCAACCAACTAACCAGAAAACCAAACCCAGAAAAGCAAGCCACACACAATGATATAAATAAAAGGAACTGTTCTGGATAGACCAAATCAATAAAATGAGGACATTCATTAAGGAAGTTTCTGAATACTTCCATAGGGAGGCACTCTGCAGATCCATCTGAGAAATTATTACATGAACCAGGTCTGCAATTATAAATTGGCAGACATTCTTTAAACTAAAGTTACTTTTATTAGGCTACTTTAGATACTGCAATCTCTGAAAAATCAATCAATTTTTGGATATCCAAATTTGTGTCAGTGGTGTCTTGGCATCTCTGTATCATTTTATGTTATTCAGTAAGTAAATAAAATGTAACAGGTAGTAACAGATAATGATGGTGGAAGAATATGCTGTGTGGCATCCCAGTAAAATATTAGGAAACTGGAAGGAAAAGTGTTTTTTTATCAATTTACTTTATTATGAATAGAAATACAATTTATGGGCAACACTTATTTCTTTATATGAAGACGTTTAAAGATATCCCCAGCTAGGTTTAGGTTTACCCAACAGTGTAATATTCAAATATGAATTTCAGTTCCTCATTAAGTATGTGGCAAGAAATATTTCCAATTTGTTCTTGAAGTTTTATGTTATTCTCGATATGGCTAAAAATTTAGCCATATCAAGACCTAAGCCCAAAAATTTATATGAATGAAATTTGTCACTTGAAATGCAATTAATTACTCTTCTACAAAAGCATATAAAACATTTAGGAATAAATTTCAATTTGTTTCAATTTGTATGAATATTAGTTCATACAATTCATTTTTTAACCTTAAGGCTTAATAAAGTCAACAACCATCATAACTGAGAATCATATCAAACATGATTAAATGGGTCCCACAAGGAAGCTTCTTACAACAAGTAAATCATAACAATATGTTCTCACTTTCTACTGATTAGTAATATTTCTGGTTCAAAGAATTATCATGTTGCAGGTTGACATTTACAAATTTTTTTTCTTTCTTGACCATTTTCTAAAGCACTTAATTCTATAAACTAAATTCATTTGGTTTTACAGTTGACTGAAAATATGAACCATCCTCAATATACACTGAAGGGGAAGACATAATTATAGAAAATGCAACATCTGACATATCATCCTAAACAAATTAACATCTATGGGGATTTTTTAAAAAATAGTTTTCTATTAAAGTGTGGTACTAATTTATTTTCTTTAGCAAAGACAATTTTGGTGAGGTCTACTTTTCAGAAACACTAATTTTGGAGCAACCTCTGCATAGAAGAATATTTAAACACCTTTTGGCTCATTCCTTGCTAATGTGCATAGGACTGATAATTGAAATTAGTTCCACTGAAATATCTCCTTACTGCATTGCATATGGTTCTTGGAAAAGTGTAATCTTAAACTGCATAAATAATGCAGTTTCTATATTGCTCTGCCAGCTTTTATATAAACTTTCAGTGAACCTGGGAATCTGGAATATAGTTTGGAATCTATTTGTTATAGGAGATAGTATAATGATTTAACGTGGTACTACTTGATCTATTTTTAATTCTGCTTGGTTTCTGACACTCATCACTATGACATTTAGGTACACCTTTCTGAGAAAGGTTGTGAAATTAAGACTCAATGGCTTCATGTTTTAGTCTTTCCCTGAGAAAGACTTCTTTTCCTATTTTTTATATATATATAAAACAGAAGGCGAATCTCTTTATTAATTGCCATGTTCTCTGCCTTCAGCTCTCCAATTCTCTGTCCTAGGATTTTCCTGATAAAAAAATCAATTTTTTTTTTATTATCATTCATCTCTCTTTCCTGTGCATATTGCAGATTACCCTTCTGCCTTTCATTAACCTGATATGAAGTCTCAAGGTCAACTGAAGACCCAGTGCATTATAGCATAGTGGCGACTGCCAATACAGCCTCAATTTTTAATCTTTTTTGAAAGCACAAACTGGAAGTATAGATGGCAAAAATTTTAAGTGTAGATGCACTGAAACCACTGAAAATATTGCAATTTCAGTACACTTGGGCTACAGGAATTCAGGCATCCCTTGGTCCATGAAACAACTTCCTCACAGTTCCAGGCAACTATTTATTTTTACCTTCATCCAGAGAGATAGACAAAACATCCACCCTAGGCATCCCACCAATCTTATAACACTAACCACTCATGACCTGCACACTCTGTATTCACATCTTCTGTGTGTGTGCTTCTATCATAAATCACCTGCTGGTGAGGACAACAAAAACATATCTCAGATCTTCTCCTAGGTGATAGGGAGCAATGAAAGCTTCCTCAAGTTTGATTGTTAAAAGAAATGTAAATCATAATCTGCACTCCCTGTCTTATGGTGTCTCACTGGCACCTGGTAAGGACTGAATAATGGTAGGGTTTTCCTTTTTCAAAAAAATGGATAAAGTGCAGGAACACTGTGTGTCCACGATTAGTATTTATGCAGCTAACTTCACCTCAAAACACATGGAAAAATAGAAATAGAACACACCTGCATGGATAGCATGGTTCACCATCTGCTGTGAGAGCAGAGAACCCCACTGCCAACTTCTGACTCAGTGAAACCTCTGACAAGGTAAAGCAGCTGAATGGATAAGATATTTGTAAGCAAGAGATCCCTCACCTCAACACATTTTATTTAAAGAAAAATGTTTATAAAATTCCTATCTAGAGTACACAGAATACTAATATTTTAATCAAGAACCCTGTCCTTTTCTCTTCCTTTCCCTTGCCTAAAAATGGCAAATTTGTTATGCTTTATGTCTTGTGTTCAGCATTTGGTTTCAACACCGTGATTCTAATTTATATTGAAGAAAGACATTCTTGTGCATTGGTACACAATATAGCAAAGAGCAAAACCTCTATGTGCTGTAAAATCCATTCCCCTGCAGAACCCAGGGAGGCTGAAACCTGAAATCTGCTGAACTACTTCAGTCAATAAGGAATTAATATCGAGACAAGAGTTTACATGTTCTCACACACAGCATTTATGTGCATAGATTTACCTGAGTGTATACATATAATCTCTTCAGTTATGGGGTATATATGCAGCAATGTTCATTTGTGTCCTATAAATTTTGATTATATTTATGGTTCTCAACTTTTATCACAATAATCTGAGCACAAGCATTTTAATGATAGATGTTCTGGATACGTGGCAATGTTTACCTTAGTTTTAATACAGATATTAAAAAATTAATATAGATACATCTCTGCCAGAATCACTTCATAATTTCAAGACACAAATAAATGAAATTTCCAGAAATATCTGTAGTAGTAAACTAAGAGTTTCAATTTCCTATAAAAAAGTTAACTGTTAATACAAACCCTAACACCTTTTCTTCCCAGTCTTGAAATTCTATATATGCCATAAAGCCATAAATTCTATACATGCCGTAAAGATTAATGAATCTCTAAGTGCCTCTGGACATATATAATTCTCAGCATTATAATGAATGTGCAACTGCATATCAGGGAGATGGTTTTGCCAAAATATGTGCAGCCCTCAAAAATTTGGTTTCTTCTCATGCTGATGGAATATGATTGCCTTCATATATGTCAGTGCATTAAAATACATAAATAAAAATCTTGCTAAATACTTCCTTCCAATAACTATTAACATCAGAAAAATGCATAAAAATCTCAGAATGAAACTCCCACATATTCAGTACAATTGTGCATATATTTACATGTATATATATATGTATTTACCTATTTATTATTATATGTGTATATATATACATATATTGTGTGTATACACAAAATAAGGATGGGTTAATTCCATGAAATAGCTTATGGTGTTTTACAAGTATTAGTGGAAATAACTGCATCTCTAAACAATGTAATGAAATGCCATGTATTTAAATAAGCCTGTAGAATAGACTAGGAAACTTAATAAGATAAAAGTGCCTTGGTTTATGTGAAATTGCATAGGTCAAGATATATATATATAATTTTATGGCTTTAATAGTTGTATAGAAAGATAAGACCTTTTTTTAATAGAAAATATGAGAGAAGCCAAAGCATTTAAAGACAATTCTGGTCCCTCTTTTCATTACATTCCTCTTGAGATTTTGAAAGGGAGCAATCACATTTCCTTTAAGTAAATATGTGCTAATACAATCTCCTTCAACTGCAGTTGTTGGAATGAGATTCAGGGTATGATTATGGGGATCAAATCCTTGCCCTGAATTTACTTCTGGAATGCCACAATCCCTAAATGAAAAATGTAGAACTGTGGTTTCTCTAGTGGGAATGAGCATTTTTATTTCCATGAACTACTAAAGGAATAACCATGTTGGAATTGCAATAATAAGGAACAGAACTGGACTTTTCTGTGCTTAACACTAATAATAATTACTGCTCAAGAGTAATAACAAGAAAACTGGACTGAAAATCTCTATTCTAATAAAACTCCGTAGGATAAAAGCCATTTCAAATGTTTAAATTTAGAGAAAAGAGTTTCTCTCCTAAAGCCTTACTTTAGGAGAAGCATTTTTCTCCTTTTTTTTTGGTCTAGGACCTGTCAAGAATATTCCCTCCTACTTCAGTTTATCATAATCACAGTTCTTCATGGAAGTCAGTGTTACTGTGATGCATTCTTTTGTAAGTCATGAAATCATGAGCTGAAGTGGGGAAGTTTTCAGCCTTCAATTACATGTCTGCAAATTCACTGTCAGTAGTTCCTCTTTTTTATGGCTGAGTCAGTCTCTGTTGCTGTTCTTAACAAAGTTAGGCCAAATAAATTCATAGATGAACTTCTAAGTCTGTCCATGAGCACTCATTCAGTACAGTCATAACAAATGATAGAGGGATAAGGATATATATTAGAAATGGATTGACAGACACAGAGATGGGAGGTTTGGGTGCAGAAATTTGAAAATACACCTGGTTTTACAAGGGAAAACAGAAGCCACCAGGCATGTATTTGCAGTCTTATAATTAATGGCCACAATTCGACTTTATTTGTTTAAGGCTCATTCTTGTTCAATATAAATTCAAACCATTATACCAATAGTAAGCTGAATAGTTTTAATTATTTTTTAATAGATAGAAACTGTTCAGATGTCTTTGATATATCCTTTGGATAATCTAAATATGAACATATTTCTGGTGATCCAGGAGTCCTGGCAGCCGTGCTGCTCCCACATTCCTGGCGAAGCGGCAGGGTAGCTGTCAGGCTCACCCTGTCACTGATTAAGTTGTCACTTTTCTCTGCAAATTTCTACACAGTGTCCCTGTGCCCAAAGTGATAATGATCACAGTCATTTCCGATTTGTAATCCAGGAACATGTACAGGCCCATGCCCTGATGGACCTTCACAGTTCACAAACATGAAGTTACAACCCTTCTGGCATGATTAATGTAGTGAAAACACAGAGCCACGAGTCAAAGATCAGATGCACCAGTTATTACAAGTCTGTACTTCACTCAGATTTTACACAAATTCTTAGAATTTGTGTAAATCTCTCTTTTTCTTCCTTCTACCTTCCTTCCTTCCTCTATGCTTTTAATTTTACAATAAATCCCAAGTAGGTCATGCGTAACAATAAGACTAATGTTTTCCTGCCAAGTAAAACCACGGTCAGAAGGGTGGTTTTAGTAATGACTCAGAAGCATTCACAATGTAATAAAAATTACACTGAATAAACCAACATATCAGAATAACAGGACTATTAAATAAAATATCCTATGCCTTTCAAACATACTGTAAGTCTTCAGAACCAGGGATGACCAGGGCTCAAAATCAAATATAGATATTCTTAAACTTTCAAGTGTTCTGATTCAGGATTTTATTTCAATCTCATTTTCATCATGATAGCCATGTGGTACTATTCTTCTCCTTCATGGGTAAAGAAAAATATCTGTTCTACTGATTTTGTAGTTCCTGTATTTAAATGCAGACTTTCAGGTCATGGTTTAACCACATATGCAGAACATACAGGAATTGGGATAACATTTCTCATGACTACAGTTGCTTGATCAAAAGAATTGACATCAATAATACTCATATCTATCACACTTTATACTATAATAGTAGAGAACAAAGTGTTCATGAATCCCAAGGAAAGTTGGCAGCTGTTTCGCTGAGTTGTAGATTGCAATCATGTTAATAGTTATACATTCTGCCCAATAGCTGGCAATAATGTTCATGCCCTGTAGTCAAAACATGGCAATTTCTCCAGTACTGGAAAGAGAGAAAAAATGCTGTCAGGTAATAAAAAAAATGCTGTAACTATTGACTCTATCGAAGCCACATCTGCTGCTCCCAGAGGACCCAGGGAAATTGTATTGGTTACTGCAGAGTACATTTGAACCCCACTGTCACCTGCAAACCCCCCCTGCCCAGAACACAGAAAATCTCAATATAAGCCATAAAAATATTTTAAAATAAATGTCCCGAGATAGGTATTCTCTTTTTTAGGACACAGGTGTTCCATCCCTGGTACTGTTGCTGGTAGAAACAGGTTAACTCTATGCCAAGCATGAAGGTTTGATCCGATGAGGGAAGGACAAGAGTGCCAAAGTTGACTGAGCCATACAAGAGACCTGAGGGACAACACGTCAGGAAACTCCTGATTCCCCACTGCATCCCTGCCTCACCTGGATGCAATTCATTGCATTCAGGTAATGCTGTGTTTTCACTTCTGGTAGGTCAAATAATATGGGCATAGGACACAGATTTTTTTTTTTTTTTGAGGTGGGGGAGGAAGCTTAGATAAAGACAGGAAGCTTGGAAGTTTGGAATTCTGACTTTATCTAAGTCAAAGAAGGTTTTGCAGGTAGCCACAATTTGGCCAGGATTTCATTCCTGAGGCTTTTGTTTTTGACTTTCAGCTGGAGAACAGTAAAATATCTTCCCAAACCAAGAGGAATGCTTTTATTTTATTTTTTTATTACCTGCCTGCAATTCTAATCTGCTCTAAAATGAAAAATTAGGGCTTTTTCTTTTACTGTAAACCTATTAACATGCTATTCAAGAATATTTTCTTGTGGAAAGTATGCTGCTGACATTTGTGCAAGTGTGGACATAAGGATTATTAATCATTATTACATTTGGAGTAAACTTCTAACTTCTAGACATGAAAAGCAAACTAAACCAAGAATGCTTCTGTTCCACTTGAAATAAATGGCCGTGCTACCACAAATTCCCAGCAGGAAAAGGGAAGGGGAGGTGTAAATTTCTTCACAATGTGTAGAATGTTGAATGGATTTCTGTGTGCTGACTGTAAATAGTGGCACTGTTCTTTCTGTCAGTGTAAAGACAAAAAGTAGGAAAACAGGGCTTCATTTCTTTCTTTGTAAGTGGACTACAGGGCCTCCACAAAGATGTTTTCCTTAAAAGGAAGAATACAGAAAGTATTATGTAAAATGAGCTGCAGAGTTACAGTTGAGAACTGAACTTCCTGAAAGGTCAGGTGTTGGGGGTTTGTTTGAAGCTTATCTTTTTGTGTCTTTGCAGTTCAAGAGCAGATCTTTCACAGCTGGGCAGAAGCAAGATCTCTGCTTTCATGGCACCCCAAAGAACAGGATATTCCAAGCAGACCTTCAGTCCTCTGCAGCCACATGAGAGAAGGTCATGGCATAAAAGCATTTTCTTCATTGGCATCCCAAAATCTGTGGCATGTGTGAGTAGAGGCTCAGCTGGAACACTGCAATAGCTTGACTGATATGAATGACTTTTCCAGGTAGGATTTCTTCTACTTGCAAAAAGAAAGAGATAAAAAAATCTCAAATGTACTACAAAACTCTGCTACGTATGAAAGTCCCTTATCCAAACATGCAGCAGATTGTTTAGAAGATGTGATTTTATTTCCTCTTCTTCACACACTTGTTAACATCTGCATTAGTCTCTGTGCTTCAAGGTCTGCCTTTACCCAAGATGGTTGCACAGCTTTTCAGTGGTGAACTGCCTGCCTTCATGAGTGAAAGCAGATATTTGCAAGAAGTATAGAGAAATCTCTCTAGTAGTACTACCAAAATTCCTGAAAGATTTATTTTTGGATATTACAAAAATGTAAGAGAAAGGTAATCTAGCTTTTAAATCTTGTATCACCTCCCAGATACTCAGTGCAGATCAGGGATTCACCTTGCTACATGTGAAGGTAATGCATTCATAATCCTGCTTCTATTTATGTTATGCAGAAAGGATATAGACTCTGGATTACTGGTGTTTGGAGCTGATTATTCCTGAGAGAGTTCAAAACAAGGGTTTAATCCATTCCCCACTTTCCTGGTGGTGACAGTGTACTCATGTATGTGACAGTTAACTCTGTAATATCTAAGAACTACCTTCTGTTTCAATCCTGCCAGAAAAGATTGTGTTCAACAGATGAGTTCATGAATTTATCAGGCAAAAAGGATAACTCATCCACTGCTAAAATTAAGAGCATGAGTCCCTGCTTAGTAGTCATAACTGTAAAGCACACTGAAATACACAGAGTGGCTAAAAAACATGTGATGTTTAAACATACAGGTTCCTGGCTTCTGTGAACTTTCCACAAGGCTGCTAGCTTGTCTGACAAGAAGTTTCTGATACACCTGTGAAATAATAAACTAAAACATAGGCCGTCCCAATAATTTTTCTTCATAGGGCAGCTCTAATTTCTCTTTGTAAATAATGTGTTAACACTATATTTCTGAAGGTAACACTGTGTGAACTATCAGAATCAGAAAGCTGCAGTTATATGTCACAAAGTTCTTGATAGAAAAAATGGTTTTCTAGCAGTTATTTCTTATTTCAATGCTGTTTCGTATTGGTTAATAAACAAATATTATTGTAACTGTGAATGGAACTCTTCCATGCATTATTAAAATTTGGTGTCAGCCCCATTTGCCCTATTATTGTCAAGATGCTTCGGAAAAACTATTAGTGATATGTAAAGGACTGAAATGACAAGTCACAAGTATGAGCAACAACTGGGTGGTGGATGAGTTTCAATGACGTGTTTAGAAACAGCAGAGGGCCTTGGCACAGAGTGCACTGCAGATCAGCCAAACCAGCTGAGGAATGTTTGAATCCTTTGCTGCAATGGATCTTCATAATCCCCATCTTTTGGCACATGGGTTACAAAGCCAGTGTGGTAAGAAGGATTTTTAATATAAACTGGCTTTCCGAGACCTGCAAAGTTAATCAGATTGGTATTTAATTTTATTTCTTTTATGCTTAAAGCCTATTCAACTTGTGCATGCACTGTAAAGCTTTTATTGAGAAGAGTGAGCTGAATGTTAAAACTTAAAAATACAGTATATAATTAGCTATGGTCGACTTAGTAGTTGGAGAGATATATTTTAGGAAATAATCCTGAGCTTTCAAGGAAGGAAATAGATGACCAAATAGTTTTATTCAATTTATAATTCCTAGGATGCTGTGAATAATTGCCCTTTGGTAACTCAGCAAAATGATTGCTTAATAACAAATCATAGAAACATAGAATGTTTTGGGTTGGAAGGGACCTCAAAGACCATCTAGTTCCAACCCCTCTGCCATGGGCTGGGGCACCTCCCACTAGACCAGGTTGCTCAGAGCCCTATGCAGCCTGGCCTTGAACACTTAGAGGGATGGGGCATCCACAGCTTCTCTGGGCAACCTGTTCCAGTTGTCCTCACAAAAAAGAATTTCTTCCTAATATCCAATCTAATCCTGACCTTTTCCAATTTGAAGCCATACCTCCTGCCCTATCACTACAGTTCCTGCTGAAGAGCCCCTCTCCAGCTCCCTTGTAGACCACCTTCAGGTACTGGAAGGACTAGCTATTTAAGTATGACCATTTAATAAAAAAATGAGTGAATTTTAATTGCTATAAATATCCTTCCAGAATAGTTTCATGTAAAACAAGATACAAACATAAAAAGATGCTTTATTATCTCTTGGATGATTTTAAATTATTTTGAAGTTATTTAAAAATAAAATGGTATAGTTTCTGCTCAGAAAATTGTGTGAGATAAACACATTGAAATTCAAAGTGCAGACCAGCCTTTCTGCTAGAAATAGTCCATATTTTAAAAGAAAAAACCCATAACAGAACATTAGAACTGATGACAAAACATGACAGCTATACTTCACTCTCTTAATGTTAACTTCTAAAATCAGATAAAATTAGATATTTCAACTGCCTTCCTAATTCTGTTTAAAACTGCATTTGCATCTCGGATTTAATGAAACTTTCATACCATTAAAGGACAAGTTAGTCAGCTCATTAAATTAAATTTAAATTCATACAGTTTTTCCAACATAAATAAATAATCCAAATATTTTCATCCAGACAAATTGAATGTCATGTTCAGTTAAGAGCACAGAACATTCCGTAATAATCTAAATCCACGCAGTGACTTGAAATATTTTTATAAAACAATGCCAACTTAAAGTCAACCTTCTCTTTAGACCTTTTCTACCTTATTTACACTCTTTCTAAGTAATACCAACAGTAATATGTAAATGAGTCCTGAGAGAAAGAAAGTATTTCTGGTAAGTTTGTTTGGTTTTCATAGTTAATGACATTTTGTCTCTGTTTCTATTCACTTAACTGTGCCCAAGAAGGGCCATAAATAATGCCAAGATGACAATGTCAGCCTCCACATAAGCCCAACGCTTACCATAGCCAGGCAACTTGCAGACAGAGACAAATTGATATAATGTATGACTTCTGTTCTTTGCAAAAGAGGCAGGACCTCTTAGTCCCAGCCTTTGCATACATGTATAGACCAATATTATCGAGTGTGTATATAACTGTACTGGTACCTTTGTATCATGGCTGAAATTGTGAGCGTTTGTTATTACATAGTCTGCTCTCACAGACATCTCAGTTCAGGCATATGAACCGAAGTGAAGCCAGTGAATTATTTTATCAAAGCTCTCTGAAATCTGGTAAGTGGAAATGCCTTTGACTGCACTGACCTTCACTGTATTTTACAAGTGAGCTGGTTATTACAGGATGTCCTGACCATTAGTAATTTTCTGAGTTGTGCAGTTAAACCATAGGAGTTTTTCTTCATTCTTAGCTATCTGCATAACAGGCCTAATTGTGAATCTCAATAAAATCAGTGGCTCAAGCAGGGGTTTCATGGGGGTTTTCTACCTGTTGGTGATCTACTCTTTCACAAGGTAGTTAGTAGTTCTTTCTTTGACTGTAGGAATGCACAACAATTATCTCTTCAAACAGACCCTCAAATGACTTAAAATCAGCTACTCAAAGGTTTATATTTACTTAAAATTCTTAGCATCTCCTTAGAAAGAATCCTTACTTTGGCTTAGTTTTCACTGCTAGGTTTTCACTGGACTTGTTTCTGTCACTGCAAATCAGTACTAACTTTGTTAGGTTCAGCCACAGAAATGTTTTATCACCATGGCTACAGAGAATTAAGCACTCTGGGCACACTGCTGCAAAGACTGGACATGCAGCAAAGCCTGAGGCCAGCCCAGGCCTCAGTTTAAACACAGTGTATTCCCACAGTCACTGGGATGATTCACAGGCACACACACGATGTGTACGTAATCTGGGGAATGAGGAGCAGAGTGTTCAGAAGGCTGGTGGATCCAACCTCTGCGCTTCATCCCACACATCCCCTTCATTTCAAAATTGTCCTCAGTGTTTTAATTACTCCACAGCTTTTCCCTCCTCACATCTCCAGCTTCTTCCCCAGTTTCAGGCCTTAGTTTGATCTCAGATGTCATAACATAAACAGATGCAAATACTTCTTTGGTGAACACTAATCTGTCTGTAAATCTTCTGTTGAATCAGAGCTAAAAATAATGACATTCTGTGTTACTTGGCATAATTCATCTCTTCACTTTTATACTATGGGAAAATGGAAAAGTATTGCTAACTTTAAGGAATTTCTGATTTTAAGATGTCTCATACATGGTTCATTGTATACCCCATGGTTCAGTGCCATGGGAGATATGGAGGAGTATCTCTAAACTTTGTTTTACTTCATTTATAAAAGGTAGATTTTTTTTTTGTTGTTTTCTTTTCTTAACAAGGAAACAGTGTGAGTCACTCAAATAAATTTGCCAGAATTAGCCCTCTCAGTTCACCTCTTTTACAAGGATATTCCTTTAGGTTTACAAGTTGAGGGTACAGCTTTACTACTGTGGTTTACTATTTCTTTTACCCTGGGCGCTAGAACAATTCTGCATTAATGGCCTTAATACTATCATTTCACTAATACTTCCCAATAGGCCATGGCAGGAGCTGTTGTATGATTAATGGTTTTAGAGATGACTGTTGAACTCCTAACTACTGTTAAAGTAGCCAGCCTAAAACCAAGAAAAAGAATAGTTTTCAGCCGAATGTTGCCAAATGCACAGAGAACTAACAGTGCCAAACTAAACTGTCTACATAGCATTGACTACAGAACACTCACCTTGCCTTCCTATAGATTGTATTTTTCAAGCTACAAAAGCTTCACTGTCTTATTCCTACAAGATACTCCTCTACAGAATAAAAGCTATTCAGTATGCCTCAGATTGCACCTCTTATATAAATAAAGAAATATAGGAACATTTTTAAGAATAATCTTTTAGGACAAGAATCTCAAAAGTGCTGAAGTTTAGATCCATAAAGAGAGGTTTGGAACAAGTATAAATACCTGAATTCCTCATATAACAAATGTCGGTAAATAAACCCTAAGGAACATGGTTCATGGGCACAAACACAGTAAGCAGTTCAGGTGTGTCTCACTCTGTTAGACATTTCCTCATGAATTAGCTGTCAGTTACTCAGTTACAGCAAACTGATTTACCTGGGTTTAATTTTATTTGAAACACCATCACATGAGAGACTGGAACACAGGGCTTCTATTCCCTCCTCAGTCTATGGGATTACAGGCCTGTAAACCCTCTTCAAAGAGTTTGCTCCATAGAAGTATTGGCTAGGATGGGTCAAATGTGTTCTGTGTTCTGCATAGCAGTGCTGAAGCAGGACCATTATGCCTTGAAGAGCACAAGGTTCATAATGCTACAGAGGAGGTGCCCAGGTACGACTGTGCTATGACAGCCCATCAGTACAGATGTCAGGTGTCCTAAGAACTTGTCTCTTTTCTGAATATTGTGTATGAGTTTTTCAGGGATTATTAAATAAATATAGTATTTGACTTCTCTTAATAATTAAGATGTTAAATTATAGGGAGAATGGCATTGTAGTTCATGGCGAGTTTCAGATTTCAAGTATGCTATAGGTATGTGCAGTTTCTGAAGACAATGTTTGAATATACTTTTGAAAACATACTGGCCTAAGGATTCTCACGTTGGGTGATCCCAGCCAAGTCCATTGCAGATGAGCAAAATGCTTAAATTTAGGTGCCTCCATATCATTAAAATTTTGCTGTAGGCATCAGATTATTTTTAATCTGTAGTTTAGGTCCATACTCTATTCCTTCACCATATTCACACTGATTTCTTATTTGAAAAGTACAAAAATATTCAGACAATTGCTCTACAAATTTTTCACATAGACAAACTTTTGGCTTGAAATGTTTTGATTCCAGGAGTTCTCACCCCCCACATGCACAACAGTTGCACTGCATTCGACTCTGACAAGACCCTTCCAAAGAAATCAGAATAGACAGCTATACACACACACTGGACATCCAGCCTGTTATTTTTTTTTTAATGACAAACTAGTTATCCTTACAAAAATTTAACAGGACTTGATCCCCATAAGGTTTCTTTGAAACTGTTTACCTATTAGGTGTATGTCTACACAAAACAACCCTAAAATGCTCATCAAAACCTTACAATGCTTTGCTGTGGACATGTTTAATACTTACAAGAGAGCCAGCAGCTATTTTTAAGAATTTTTTTTTCATACAAAAGTGGCATTGAGAGGGATAGCATGACACAGCCAATAAAAACAGGTTTCAAATGAACTGCTTTTAATCAGTCATCACTTAAATGAAGTGGAGCTTCTGGCTTTCCTTTTTTCCAAATAATGTGGTTTCGGATACTATGTCCACTTGAAAGTACTATTATCAGCTTGTGACTACCTACATGGGTTATGATCGTGGAAGCAAAACTGATCAGAATCTACATTTCACATGCCAAACTTTTTTTTTCTTTTTTTCCCAGAGAATCCATTTAGTTGTTTCTACTGTTTCCTGCTCATTGTGCAAGAGGATTTTTGTTTCCTGTGATTCAGATAAGGAACAAGGGAAATAGGAATATCAAACTATCACATTTCAAGAATGCAATTAAAGACTTCACCTTCAGTAGTGACAGCTTGATTACTGCTGAATATGCTCATCTAGGCTTTAAAATATGGCTGTTATGATTTGGTGATAGAGAACCACATCCTCAAGTGTTGTATAGCACCACAAAGCTCTGTGAATCTGCTGTCTCAAGGATCAGGGGTATTATTGATAAGCTGGGGATCTCCAGGTTTCAAAAGAGCCCATAAACATATAATCACCGCCTTCTAAAAAATACATAGTTGTCATAGATGAGATAATTTATGAATGTCAGATAATCACCTGTCATTAAAGCAACTGTGGAAATTTTCATTCCCCATTCCACTCCCTTTAATTTTCTCCTTTCCATTTCCCCTCCTCTTCTCATTCTTTGTGGCTTCCTCCTTCCCTTCATGATATAAGGCAGGGCTAGACATTTCTTCTTCTGTCTTTCATTCCAGACAAAGAAACTGCCAGGACTATCAACTTCTTCCAGCTATCAGAGCAGTATGCAAACATATTGATCTGTCTCTTTCTTTAGAGCAAGCACAATTTGAAAAACCAAAAGCCACTGGCACAATATTTATTAACCTGCAGAAAAATTGAAAATTCAGGGCTGGCATGATCAAATCAGATCTCTCAAACTGACAACAACTGAATTGCTTCAAGAATAACTCAGAAACTGGAAATGTGTCATTCATTCCACTAGTCTTTACCGTCTTCATATTTAACACACAAGTTTTATCTACTGACTTCAATATCTGTTTATTCTTGCATAATTTATAGTATTCATCTTACTAGCTTATTCATTCCTTGTATTTCTTTTATGAAGACATGATCTCAAATACAGTAAATTTCTGACTTGACTCACCAAAATTTCAAGTTTTCCAGAAGTTTAAATTATATGGGTTGCTGTACAGTGATGGTCCTTAGCCTTTTAGCTGGTCCCTAACTGGTATTTCAATTTTTAGGAGATTTAGGAGCATTTGCAGCCCTGCCCTCGGGTTGTGACTGCAAATATATCTTCCTGGTTTTACTTCAGAAGGATCTAGAGAGCTCAAACATTTTAATGAATGTGACATTGGCAGATTTTGCCTTGAAGTAGTGGAGTTCAACTTGAGATGTCCAAGATATCTTCAACAACTATTTATTTGGAAGAGGTGGTAGGCAATGATAAGATGAAGTGGAGGTTGCTTCTCCTCTGCTGTTGGCTGCCAAGACATTCTGTTAACAAGTGATGATGACAGCTTACAGGATTATGAAGGTTTGCCCAAAAAAATGCATCCAATCTCATTGGCTCCAGTTCTATTTTGCAATCTCTCTGAAGAAACTAATCCTGCATAGTTTGCATTCCCTTATTTACATCACAGAATTTTCTTTCCTTCTCACACTTTGTTTCAAGCCTTCCTTTTCTCTGAGTTCCATCTATGTATCTTATGTCTACATATTTAAGCAAAGGCATTCAACACAATCTTTCATCACATCATTATCTTTTCACATAGAAATCTCCTAGCCCTGTCTTAGCAAAACCCTAACTTATTTCCTTCAAACCAATTCGCTTTAATGCTGTGAAATTGAGACAGATTGTATTTAATGAAAGAATGACTTTAAGTGGAGAAGCTTATATTGAAATGCATAGCTGCAGAGTAGATAGTCTTTACTGTATGGGTCCCCTGGGGGCGATTTGGATTAGGTGTTTTCTAGCTGAATTAAGTACTTAACAAAAGAACCATTTTCCCACCTGTGAATACAGCTCTACTGTGCAAATACCATTACTGCCAGTTGAGATTACATAGTTAACATAGGTCACATGTACAATTTCTACTGACGTTAGAGAGAACACTATATTTTTATGGGAAACAGCTAGTGCACAGTGCTAAGAGAGAGAGGGAAGAAATAAAATATTCAAATACAACATAAGAATGAAGCTACAGGCCTGATTCTGCTTCCATTACAATAATTAGATTTGTATGACTTCATTCCAGCTTACTTCACAAGCAGTTAAGTTGCTAAGAACTGCCACGATCAAGAGCAGTAGTTTATTTCAGAGGGGAGAATGTGACCTTTGAAAGCAAGCAACTGATGAGGAAGAAACTTTTGAAAAATATAACTTCAATGTTTGTATTTTCATTTACATTTCAGATCTTACCCTCAACTGTCTGACTCAGCTGGAGAGAGTGAAGCTGATTAGTGCTGGATGAGTGCTGATTAGTGCTACACCTTTAACCATGGTTCATATTCATAAGCCAATTGCACAATGGACAGCCTTCTGTGGGCATTCTGTGCAAACAGGGCCCAGATCAATTCCTGTAGATTCTTGATGGTATGTGGTGGTCTGAGTATAAACCAGTTCAATATTCAGCAAATTTTTAAAAACAATGATTTTTCCTAAAGAGCAATGGAGTATATATTTTGGTTAAAATGTGTTGCAAGCTGTACTCTTGTTACACGGGATGTGAAACTGCTCTGGTTCAGCAACATGGCTTCCACCTTCTGTTAGACTAAAAATTCCACTGTGGCAATCTGAGAATAATGTTATGAAACAAGTTGATATTTAAGTAACATTTTCTATTGCTTCATTGCCTTGGGAAATAAGTTTGTGGGTTAAAGGAGAAGGTAAATAAGAAACATATTGAAAGACTGTACATACTTTAACACTCGTGCTAATTAAAGTATTTTCTTAAGAAATTAAAATTGACAAAATCAGAAAGATGTAAAATGGCTATACAGATTTATGCCAAAGGTTTATCTAGTTCAGAATCCTGTTTCTGACAATGGTCAATATTAGCAGCCCAGGGCAGTATATTCTCCAAGATACCCTCAGCTTAGGAACTTGGTGAGGTAAATTTTTATGTAGACAACTGCACTTCAAGGACACTGCTGGACTCTATCCTCACGCATTTATCTAATATAATTTAAAAAAGCATTTCTATTTTTGGCCTCCACAACATCCTGTG
>VZTN01032996.1:65905-348898 GCA_013400515.1 Erpornis zantholeuca | reverse complement strand
ACACACTGCTCTGTGTCACACACAGCTCTCGTGTTTGACCACAGCCCCACACACTAGGGCTTACTGCTGAACATTATTAATGTATATTTTATGGCAATTTCTTTGCATAATCAGAGTAGCAGTAAAAATTTCACAGGGCAAGCAATGTCAGGTGGCATTAAGGGAAGCAGGGATTTTTGCCAAGGAAAGGCTGCAATAAAAATACTGGTTTTCCTTTGACTCTTTTTGATAAGTTATGATTGGGAGGAAAAATGCTGTGAAACTACTTCCATGTAAGGCATCACCCCTATTCCAAAGAGTTTGCCTTAAAACCTTCTCCATTTATCTATAAATTTGTGAACTGCAGTCAAATTGTAAATTTTTAGCCCCAAATCTAACTTTTGCCTAGGAAATTTTGTGTTCTCGTTTTAGGCCATTGATAGTTTATTCCAAAACCACTCACAAGCAGTTAGAAAACATCCAAAATCTTCAGTGGAATTTGATTCAGCCCCCAGAGGTAACGGGGACCACTCCATCCCTAACTACAGGCAAAACTCAAATTAAGAATTCTTTATTTTCCCCTATCATTTTCAAACAAGAAGAATTCTGAGAAACAAATGGCTGGAGAAATTCAGAACACAGCTATCCATAGAGCAGAGCAGGGAATATCCTACTTGTACATTATTTTGTGGTGAAACAAATCATCTCAGCAGTGAGATGTTCCTCTGGTTTGGAGCTCGTTTTGCCCCACTAAATGTACAGGATTAATTTCGCTGCCTGAAGGCCACCCTGCACATAATTAAGCCTGATGCTGGAAAATGACCTTAATTTTATCCATCAGTTTTGCACCCAGAGTGAGTACAGGAGCATTTCATAGCCCTTAGACATCTGATGACCAGATTAAACATGCAAATCAGATAGCTGGACATCTAAGCATGATTAAATTAATCATCCATAACTTGAATCTGTAAACCTGCATAAATAATTAATTTTAAAGTTTGTCATTATTTTTAAAGATAAAATACAGAGAATGCTTCTGGGCTCTTATAAATTCCCAGAAAATATGTTCATAGTTTATCAAAGAAACAGAGCAACTTGAGATTTCTCTGGGTTTTTCAGGATGAGTTGCTGAAAAAAACTCCTATGAAGGCACTAAGTGGGATAGGGTCCAGTTGTTCTAGGCACTGTACAAACCATGCAATGATAGCCTAGGGGTTAGGAACTAAACAGAAAGACCTAGGTAAATAAATGACAAGGGAAAGGGAAATTGCAAGAGAGACATCCCCAGAAGGGGAGACTGATTGCAAAGTTCAGATCCACTGAATTTTGTTATTGCAGTTGTTTCTTTCCCTTGCCTTCAAAAAATGCCTTGCATTATGTATTTTATCAAGGCAACAATTAATAGTTCATGTTTACTCATTTGCTAATTGCAAAGTGCAATAAAGAAAATAGAAGTCAGTCTTATTTCCAGAAGAGCTTGGATATGAACTTTGTTATCTGGGCCTCCACATTTGCTGGGTGCATTACACAAGAGCTATGCTGTAGCCTCTTCTTATTACTCAAGCCATAAATTTACAGGACAATTATGGTCTGCAGCCTACAATGCAGTGTCAGTTCCAGTAACCCAGGGACCCTCATCAACAAATTTTTGTTTGGTTCGTTTCTTCTGGGAACCTTGGGCTCCTCATTTTCAGGGAGAACTCTACCTGGAGCATATGGTGTCTCAACAGCTGCATCAAAAGCAAATCTCCAGGTTTATTGCCCTGTTAATTAGGGTCACTGCCCACTAATAATTTACCCAATAATAGGATATTTTTTTAATCAACCAGTCACTGCATTTATTATTTCCTTTGGCTGAAACTGTAATAAACACTACGAAATACTTTAATTTATGGTATTTCTACCCACCATAAAAGCATTTAACCTGCCCTTAAATTTTCTTTAATAGTAGCTTTCATTTCTATCATTTTAGATCTTTTAAGGCTATAATACATGTTCTCGTAGATGGACTTGGCTGTCATTTAGTGTGTTAGCCTTGCTAGCCAAATGCACTCCTGAATAAATGCTCCTTCCATTCTCTCTCTAACAAGGACTGTGGCACAGAACTGTCCTGTTCTAGGCATCATTACTGTGGTCTGTGTTGCTGTACTAAGGCAGGGTACACATAACTGCCTGCAGAGGATGGTGCAGACCAAACAGAGCATTCTGAAATCCTGCAGGTGACCAGTCCAGAAAAGAGAGCAGGACTGCAGCCATGGGAACTATTCAGAAACTTGGCTCCACTCGGGTGCCACCCGGAGATGGCAGCAGCGTTTGTGGGGCTGATTACAGGGCAAATGAGCCTCAAGAACCTCTAGGAAAGGTCTTGAAATCTTCTCAGTTGCGAGCTTCAGAAAACTCTGCCCTGAATAAAACGGATGAGCTCAGTGCTGATATTTTTGTTATTTTCATGCTGCTGTTAAAGGAAAGCTCAGTATAAACTTGGAGAGGATGATTAGGGAAAGGAGAGGAGGAGGAGCTGAAGTATTGTGCCACTTCAATGAAAGGTGCTGCAGAAAACGCTTAGCAGTGAGGAGAGGTGGTTGCACTTCTCAAAAGAACCAAGCCTCTAAAAGTGGACACACCCTGGAGAAATAAATGCCAGGACTAACTAAAGGTTTCTTGGAGTGTAACAATTAAGCAATGGCATATGCAGAATGCTGTGCCAGCAGCTCCTCCTGGCAAGCAGAGATAGGCAGAAAACCAGAATAATTCTCCTTTCATGAGGGAGGAGTATTAACCATGAAGATGTTTTTCCACACCAGTGGGACTGAGTGCATTAGGATTAGGAGCAGAGATGGGCAAAGCAAATCCTGAGAGGTAAGGAGCTTGTCAGCATGATACTGATGTCACAAGTCATGCTGATGCCCAGGTAGTAATAGCACTACTTTTTGTAGCTGTTATTTATATTAAAGTAGCTGAGATTAGGATCTCTTTGTGTTAAGCCTTTAAGCAAGGGAAAGTCTAACCCCCAAAGAGAATGCAGTCATCAAAAATAAGACAAGAAAAACCTGGGAACGAGGCACCATTATTATTCCCATTTTATAGCTGGAGAACTGAAACACTGAGATTAAATGATTTGTCACAAAAACCCTCTAACACAAAACAAAGCAAAACAACACAGACCAAAACTTTGGCACAGTTGTGACATAGAGCCAGACCTTGTGAACCTACAGTTTCTGCATTAGCCACCAGCCCAGCCCTCCTCCCTACACAAATGGAAATAGGAGGTAAATGACATACTGCTAGCAACATACTCACCTAAAAATCTCAACCCCCTTAATGTACTGACAGAGCCTAACAATGATTTTACAAGAACAGTAAGTATCCTATTAAGTGGTCTAAAGAGGCAGGCTTTGCCTCCCCTTGTCCCATTATTGCACATCATAGCAAGAATTCCAAATTGTCATCCTGGCATCGAAAATATCATCCTAATTTACACTCAGGATGTAGGGGAGGATAAAGAGACTTCTAAATGAATGTCTGTAACAATATTAAGTACACTGTCACGGGATTAGAAGGCTGATTGTGAAGCAGAGCCACAACACACACCTTGCCTCAGACTCCTGCTAGCAACAGAGGAATGAATACTGCAAACGAGTGCCTAAAGCAGGGAAAACAGGAAAACAATGACAGAGCACAGGGGCCCTTCCCAGCTCGGGCTCGTAGCCCTTGATACCCCTGAGCAAGCAGCTGTGCCCACAGCAGTGGGGAGAGCAAGGCTGGACATCACAGGGAGCTGGGCTCGGCTGCCCAAGGCAGGTGCTGGCATTGCCTACCAATGTGATTCCTGCTCCTTAGTCTGGGGAGCTTTCTCTGTATAACTGAAATTGCAACTGGATTTATTTGTATGAGCAATACAGGGTTAATGTCCTGTGTGAGGAAAAGTAGTATTTCCTTCATTAGAACAGTCTCTTACCACAGAGTTGAATCTGTGGGGCTGGCAGCAGGCTCTGGAGGAGCACAGTGAACCAGGGGGAAGTTCCAAGAGCAGCTCAGCTCCAGATGCCCACGTGGTGGCCTGATGAGCTCCAGCAGCAAGAGCTCCATGGGCTGGCACTGGTGGAGTCTGTGAAACCAGAGCTGCAGAAATATTGCTATTCAGCAGCTGGGTTGCTGAGTACAAGGGTGACAGCAGTGAAGTGAAGTACCTCAGCAGTGATGGAAACTGCTGAGAACTAAAGGTCCTTCTGCACATACAAGAGAAACACATGTACAGAAGGTCCATGTATACATGCTGTAACAGGCCAACAGTGCTGAGCACAAGAACAGTTAAATAAAACTCAGAAAATGGAATAGAAGGTTCTAAAATTACACTAGATATTCCACAATTCTGAGAAAAATCCTAATTGCCATATTATTAAAGAAGCAGCTGAGGATATTCTCCAACAAAACTAGTATTTATATTTCTGCCCAAAAGAGAAAAGTTGAATGCTTGTTCAAAGGGATTGTTGTTTCTGGAGAAGCTAAATAGGAAACTATAACAAATTTGCGAGCTTTTAAAATAGTGATTGTGTTTGACAAGTACTGCAGTGAGCGATGCACAGCCATAATTCCCAAACACTTGCTGCAGGAGGAGTTCTGGCACTGCCTCCCTGTGTGTGCTCCTCAGAGCTGGGCTGTCACCCTCTGTGGCTGCTAGGACAGCAAGAGCTCATTCCATAATTAGCATTGGTGGGAGCGCTGTACCACACAAGCACAGTGTTCTACATAACTACAGCCTGGCTCGATAACAAGCTTAGCATGTTTAAGCATAATTGGCTGGAGAAATCAATCCTCTTCTGTGGTGTAATTGTTGTGCATGCAAGTGAGAAATAGGAGCGAAGCCCAGAGCTCTGCTAGGTGGCTCCTTTGGCCGCAGGTTCATCTCTCAGCATGAGGACTGAGCAATGTGCTCAGAAATCAACTCAGGGAGGTGAAGTCACAATGTTTCTTCACCTATTTCTGGGCAGATCACAAAGAGTAATTGCAGGGAAAGGCGATTTCTCCCAACATGCCTTGTGCTCTATTGAGTTCACTCAAGATGTAATTGGAAAACAAATACAGCAACACCATCATCAGGACAGACACGAGTGCTTGTCTTGGGTACGAGCTGTTGTATAATGTGATAGGTCTGATTTCCACTGACACTCTTTATTCTTATCTAATAAAATACATCACCACAGCCTTTGTAACCCGTGAGTAATAATTAAACCTCATACATATAGATTGGTGCCCCGTACACATTCAGAAGGATATTTTAATAACTATTAAACATTAAGAACTGGCCTATGTCCAGAAAATAAAAACTAGTTCATCACCAAATTATTTTGTAAATATAATATTCTCCTCCCCTCACACACTTACACAGCACATAAGGAAATTGTGAGTAGCAGCTAATTAAAGTGTGTCTTAGTAAAAAGAAATGTTTTTGCTAAAAATAGTGCATTGCCATGGAGTTATGCTGATTGTTAACCTTTCTGTTTATACACATTTCCAATGCGCTCAGTGTAGTATCCAAGTGACTCACAAGATTAAAGATGCACCAACACATTTACAATGAAGTCCATAATGTACAAAGGAAATAAAGAAAAAGCAATTACCAGTGAGAAATACCACACTTGTTAAAAACACCATTCAAGGCTTAAAAAGCTAAATTTGATGAGATTGCACTTTTGATATGACTCATTTGTTTGAGGGTTTTAGTCTTAACAGGTACATGGCTGAACACAACAGAATAATTTCAAAATAAATGTGTAGCTGTTAACTGCTGGACATCACAAAAGTCATACCAGAACAGCATTACAAAGTCAAACAAACTGAAATATTTTGACAGACACAGTGACACTGCCAGTGGCTGCAGCCAAACAGCTTTTACCTGCCTGGGGTAGACTAAGATTTTAGACTCAGAAGCATCTCTTGGCTGCCTCAAATACATGTAATTTTTTTTAAGACTGCACAATGTGTAACACACATCTGCACAGGAATCCATTGCAGTTAGTATTATTCATTGCCTCCTAGCCAATATGACAGTGTTGTTAATTTATGTCACACCCACAATCTAATGGGGGAGCACAGAGGTGCTTCATGTACATGCATTTAAAAGTGCACAGAGAATTTAAGTGAATAAACCATATTCTCTCTATATACTGCTAGCAGTGCACCTCCTTTTCAAATATTCTTGTCACAAAGGCTCCCCCTTCTACAACCCCCTGCCTCTGCTGATAAATACAAATCTTAGTATTTACTACAGAGAATGCAAACATACAGAACTTGTGAAGGAGCCTTTAGCCCTGCATACACTACCACAATTATTTAGTTACCTTCTCCTGTTTGCTTCCTCTCTGCTAAGTGTGATGCTTTTTTTTTCTGCCTAATATCCTGTGAAGGTGCCAATTACCCTGCTGCTTATCAGCTGAAAACTATGCTTTGTGCAAAGGGAGCATCAATTATTTGTGAGCAGAGAGCAAAGCACGTTTGACTCATAATGATAGGATGCCGGGGCTTCCAGCAAATAGAACATATCAAAAGGTAACATAAATCTAATAAAGTGTAGGTCATAAGGGATCATCTCAGAAGTCCACACTTCAGACTTTAATTGTTAAAATTATGTTAGTTTTGCAGAAGGCAAGTCTGTGAGTGTACAGGGGCTTGCTATAGCTTAATAATAGGAAAAACCCCCAGCAGAAAATAAATTTTCTTCAAGCAAACATTGTCTTTAAGACACATCATTTCTTCCACTCAATTCATTCGAATCGTTAGACTTTCTACTTCGGTGCTGTTGTTTATGCTTTCATTCTACACTGATAACCATTTTGCAGCAAAACCTCCTTGGTCTCAGCCAGACATAAACATGCTGCAAACCTGTAATCCTCTGCAGATTGCAGAGAGAGGCTGTAAATGATTTTGTGAGGACACCGGTCTCTTTATTTGGTATCAACATTGCCTTTACAAGCTTCCCCCACACACACTTTCAATTTCAGGCAAGCTTTTGTACATGGGGGATATGGGACAGAAAGATTAGGTTATTCCTTGAACTACCTCTGTAAGGTCAACCCTTTATATGCTTTTGAAACCCAATTTGAAGGGCTTGTCCCTACTTTTTCCTCAAGGATTGTGATTCACAAGGGTTACTACAAGCGACCATTATCTTATCGTAACACCTGCTGCAAGTGGTGGGACTGCAGGGCAGCTCCTGCAGAGCAGCTCCTTTTCCATTACAGAGCTGCTTACCTGCTGACTGACACGGTCCCATTCAAATGATGTACAAGTGTGTCCCCACCATTTACAGGATTATCGTGCCCTCCCTTCACGAGGCTACTGCCCACCCCCACCCCGACCCAGGCCAGAAATCCAGAGATGGTTCTTCTGGGGGAGGTCAGACTCACAGCTGTGGAATGTAGAGAATAAATATCACAGTAGTTTTAGGCATGAGAGTCTTATTTAGGATTATTACTCTGTTATTAGGAGAACAGCAATGCTGCTTAGAGACCTGTTGAAACTTACTGAACTATTCAGTGCAGAACAGTACTTTTAGGCCACTGAGTCTTAGGCAAAAAGCTTCCTGATTGTTAAAAAATTCCTACTTCCTAATACCCGCCCAGAGTATGACGTTGGTACTGTGAGAGAAAGAACAGTGGTGTGACAGACTGAAAGGACTCATCTGCAACACCACAGTCCTAACACAATGCATGTGCACACAGATACAAAGGTGCTCCTCCAGTGTGGTCATCATCTGGCAACAGTTGCCACTCTGTGGTCAGAGGTGTGGGAGATGCTTGAAAAACCCAGGGCAGCAGATGTGACACAAACACCGGATGGAGACAGCAGCAGAACGAGGCAGCTGAGGAACAGCACATTTTTCTGCCTCGTCTCTGTACATCTCAGAGCAGCCTACAATGTTCTGTAATCAATTATTATACCTGCAGGTCTGCTTAGAGATCTGGAGAAATTCAATAGTGTCAGCTGCAGCATTCTTCCCAGCAATTGCAGACCTCTGGCTTCCAGAAAATCCACCCCACACACCAGTTTGTAACACTGTGCCCCTCGCAGCTAAGAGCATGCAGGCATTCTTCATGCTAGGAGAAAATTCTGGTGCTAATGCCCATTAATCATTGGTTCTTCAAAGGAGCTGATGGATCAGTCTCTTTGCTGTATGAATCATTTCCGTGAGTAGCCAGCACTTTCTATTTGCAGCAGTGATGAGAGGGGCACCTGCCTGCCCGTCAGAGCTCAGCCATCTCCCAGCCCAGCCCGAGGCTCTGCACAGCTCTTGGAGTGCAGCCACCACCATTACTGCCACGCCTTCACCCCACTGCTCACCCTGCCTTTGGAGGAATTTACCACAGTGTGGAGTCAGCTCCTGCTGAGGTTCTCAAATTACATCTTGGAACTTAAAAAAATGTCCCCTAAAGTCAAAGCACAACCTGCACCCTAAATGTGCTGCTCCAGCCTCCTGTCCCTGCTCACAACATATGACCCTCACGTGGCCCCAGACACCCTTAGTTCCCTCATTTGGGAGGGGTTTGAGGCTGACATGCTCACAGGATAGGCTGTTAGTTCCTAGAAGTGAGGATCTATAGAGCCACAGACTCTTTCTGCTACCAAGTGGATAATAGATGGGAGCAGTTGTGTTTCTCTGAGCCTCAAATCTCCCTTTGATATCTTTGGAGGATAGCTCAGTTCCTTGGTTTGCAGCTTGCCTGGGACAGGGGACTGCAAAACAACAACCTGTGTCACAGGGCAACCCAGTTGTAGGACAAGATATCGAAGTCAAGGTACCTACAGTGATACTGAAGTCATTTATGAGCAGCACACAAATAGTCTGTGCACAACTGATTGCTTTCTCCTGGCATTCACAGAGCTTGATCCAGGACCAGGACCAGCAGCTGTTGTTGCTGCAAGTAGAGATAGCCAAGAAATTAGCTAATATATATAATAAAGACAGAAGTTAATATCCACAGTGAAAAACCACAATCTTATCAGAGAAACAATTCTTCAGCTTACACAGCCTTATTCAATTCACAATTTCTGGGAAAGGATTGAAGGTTAGACAGACCTTGCCATGACCGTGAAAGTCAGCAAATCTGAGTAAAAGAGGGACTTTATAGATCCAGGGCATCATGGCCTTTACATCCAAGCAGATGTAGATGCTAACACAGCCTGGGAGAGGCTGGGACCTGCTAGGTGCCACCTGATCCATCCTAAAAACCCTTGCAAACAAAGCATCAGCCTCTGGACAGCCTCTCTGACCATGGAGTGCACGTTCTGTTGCACATCCCAGTCGTGTCTCATTGTCTCCAGTCTGATATATTTACATCTCAATTATTAAACGTTTTAACCAGGCTAAATGTGCTAAGACTGGCTTATGTTTAGGGAGTCAAAAGTAGATCAAGATAACATGTCTGGGTTGAGAAAAGTTATTTCCCTCAGATACTGCTCTGTCTTTCTCACAGATCACTAAGCTGATCACTACTTACAGTAAGTGCAATATATTTGCCTAACCATTAAAAATAGGAACTTTAAATTTATAGAGCTTGCAGACAGTCCCCGGAGTGTTCCAGGACACTAAGGATGAATGCCAAAGAAGAATTTTTTATCTCTCCTTTTTCCCTTCTTCCACTCTGAAACAATCATCAATTACCCTTATCCACTAGCACCATCTCATCTAAGTTCATTTTCAAGATGAAGTTTCCTCGTTGGATGGTGGCTGTCCAATCCTCTTTCTGTCCATCATGGGCTGCTTTAGCGCTGTCCCCAGATTGACAGCCTGAGAGCGAATCAATAATAATTATCAGACTGCAACCACAGCGAGCTGTGTAATTCTGTGATGGGATAGCACTGAACAAACAGCCCTGCATCTACTGCCTCGGCTTTAAATATGTGCCTGTCCATTTAACTACTCTGATCATGTGGTTAGTAGTAAGCTCTTGGCCTTTTCCCCATCCCAAACACAAACCCTTTAAAAATTGCCTGCTACTCTAACGCAACCAGGCCGTGTCTGCCTTTTGCTATCTAAAGGCATTGGCCAGCAGGTGTTAAATAAGACCATGAAAAAGAACAACCCAAGTGACAAGGAGGACTGGGCCAGTGTTCCTGGATGGGAGCAGTGTGTCACAAGAGAGGAGAGAGGTGTTTGGCACCCAGTAAAGGACAAATGTCTGAGGCTTTCCCGTGTGGCAGTGATGTTCCTGCCCCAGGCAGGGTGCTGCAGGTGTCTCAGCCTCACTGCATGCACATACACACAGCACATGCTGCTCCACTGCCCTGCCAAAGAAGCAGCTGGGCTAGTGGAGGAAGAGGTTCATATTTTCCTGGGGAAAAAATCCTGGGTATCTACAAGGTAAGGGGAGGCATGTTCACTCTCTGCCATTTACTCTTGGAAAATAGAAATGAGAACACACAGAGGTAAATTGGCTCTGAAGTAGTTTCCAGGTCGGTTTTGAATCTTAGGAGCAAAACAAACACTCTGGAAGGTACATCCTTCAATGTATGAAATCCAGGTGTAGGACAAGACACAAGGTGAAAAAAGCACTGGTTTTAAATGAATAATTTTCACTTGATCTGGATGTTTAACAGAAGTATCAAGTGGCACAAAGCAGCACAAGAAGCAACAGAAGATTTTACCTAACCATCATGTGGAGCAGAGTTTGGCAGGCGTGTGGGGCGAAGCCCAGAAACTGAAGGCAGAGGAATGAAAAGGGTACAGTAAATAAATAAGAGGCACTATTTTTAACCAACTGTAAAAAATGTGAAATTAAGATTTCTTAGCAGATAACAAGACTAATTTCTTGACACAAGGAATGGAAAATTTTAAAAATACCTAAATGCATACATAACCACTATAGCATAGTTTTACTAAAATGGTAGGGGAGAACCTTGCTGCAATGCACTCCACATGATGTTTACTGTAAAATAATTGCAAGCTGATTTTATGCCACATTTCTTCAGATGTTTCTTGCAGTGTCAAAAACAAACCAAGCCAAGGTTTCATGATGTGACAGACCAGTGTGAGGACATCTGAAAGAGCCAAGTGCCAAGACCAATCTATATCATTGACCCCACAAATGTTAACATACAGCTGGGGAGAAGTGGAGATCTAATGAAACATTAGGCAGGAAACAAGACAGCTTCTAAAATACATGCACTTATAAAAGATATTGGATGTTAAATGGAGAGAATTCATCATGAAAAAAGAAATTCAATAACTCTTAGCCAACAACTTGTCTTCTCCAGAATTAGGAGGACGTGTTGAGTGTGTTTAGGATGTGGACACCAGATACTGATAGGAAGAGTTCTAGGATATCCCAGGCAAACCAACTGTAAGGCAAAGAGATCTTTCCAGAGAAACCTTAGAAGCAACTTCAACACGGCAGTGCAATCCATACCAACAGCACAAGCAGATCAAGGTGGCCTCCATAAATCACAGTAGATTACAAGATCTTTACAGGCTATACCAGAAAATTATTTGAGATTTCCATCAGTGTGTTCTTGATCTATCAAATACTAAAATGTAAGCTAAAACTTCCAGTACTTTAATTCTTACAAGATGAAGAATTGCATAAAGCAGAATTTACATTGGCATAGAGGAGAAACAATGTTTTACTTTGAGTAAGATGGGGCCAGTGACAAAAACCAAACTTTGCACTTTAAAATATTTATGATGATTTTTATGAATTTATTGAATGGATTATGAAGAACT
Source organism: Erpornis zantholeuca (assembly GCA_013400515.1). Lineage (NCBI taxonomy): Eukaryota > Metazoa > Chordata > Aves > Passeriformes > Timaliidae > Erpornis > Erpornis zantholeuca. The sequence goes on along the minus strand of VZTN01032996.1, from coordinate 337,200 downwards.
CCAGCACGTGAGGGTCAACAAATAGTTTAACACAAAGAAAACAGAATCTGAACTGTAGTTCACACTCCCTCTGATTGGATTTCTGGCTTTCTGCCTTGGTCAAATTCCTTGATTCTATGACCAAGTGAAAAGGTAGCTGAGTAATTGCCTGGTTAGCAATCAGAATAAAAACAAATGCTGAGAAAAAGCTTTGTGCTTCACAAGGACGTGAGGACAGTGAAAAAATGGCCCAGTCAGTGAGAGAGCTGAAGGTCAGGATGCAGTCTGCAGTGTTATCTACCCCTGCTAGGTATTGGAAATCCTTACACAGAGTCAGAAAGGTGTTGCATATTATGTGAGAGGTTTAACAGCAGTAAAGCTATTATTGCAGGAGCAATTTCTGAAAGCCTAACAGAAAATCTAACTCTTCAGTTCCAAACACAAAACAAGCTTATCATGCTTATCATTGAATTCCCACTGGAAGATCCCCAAATTCTACCTTCTCTGCTGGGTTTTTTCTCTTTTATTTTCCAGTGCTTTTTTTTTTTTTTTCCAGAGAAGTGCTTACTGCCTTCAAACATACAGAGCTGCTTACTTTCTACTGGCAAGGAAGAAATTAAATGAAACAAGCCAGAGGCAGGATATTAATGTAGAGTGCATTAAAAGAAAAAAATTATGGTATGAACAGGGTAGTGACTGATTCACAAAATCAATCATATACTTTTGGCTCGATGTCATGTTATAAAAAGAAGAATAATCCTGTTTACATGAACAGGATGATTAATCATGTTTTCCTTCTATTTAAGGTAGGCGATTTTTATTTCCTTTTTTCTTTCATATTAGTAGGCAGTAACAGTTGTTTTATAATATCAGTCAAATAATTGTATTCTGATGATGGTGAATTTAATGCAGGGCTGTAGTTAAAAGGTCTGTCAGCAGAAATTCTGAAACAAACTTCCCAGTATCTCTAAGTACACATAAAAATTCAATATTGGATTAAACATGAATTTTATCAAGTTTTACCAAAGAAATATTACAAACTTGAATGTAATATCTGTAGGTCACATTGTAGAGCCTGGTAGATGTAAAGGCAAGCATTTGAGGCTGATTAGTTATGTGATAACTGTTTTCCTTCTCACATGCATGAAAAACTGGCAATTTTTCAAGCCATTTAAAATGTTACTGCTCCAGGAGTGTCTGTTAATCACAAATTTGCCCAAGTTTATTACTAGTGTAAAAGAGGATTATTTTATAGTTTGCCATCTCTGATAATTGCAAGGTAATACCTGTTGCTGATATTTCAAATCAACACTTCAAGCCCTTTTACTTTTTAGAACTCAATAAATCTGCACAAATTGTCATTACTAACATCTTTACTTCCTATGCCTCTCTTGTGGGATACATACAAAAAGAGAAATTAGAAAAGGAAATTAATAAAAGTAGTGGCACTACAAAATATTAACAAGACCATGGGATGTCCATGCAAAAACATTCTGATTTTATAGGTCCTGCTATAGTATTGCCACGACTGATAGCCAATAATAGACATAATCTTCATTCTGGCCTGAAGATGTGTATCTATCTCACCTGCACTAGAGTGGAGGTGTAAGTATGCACAGTTCCCTTGCATAGTGATTTTTGTCAAAAAACTTCAAAGGATTATAACCATCATCTGTTGCTTGAACAAAAGACAGCAGAAATGCAGGAAAATTCACAAATCCTTGAAAGGAATAATGTCTAAAGGAACTTATCAAAATGTCAGACTTAGGCACTATAGTGTCTTCTTGGGTTTCTTGCCTACTCCCATACCACAGGACCAAGATAGAACACAATTGTTTCTCACTGTGTAACCTTACCACCCTCTGTGGTGCTAAATGCCAGCTCTGAAGTCAGCTCTGAGCATTCCTTCGTGGTGGGTTCTGTTCTAAGGCATTCCCTCTTTGAAACACTTTAGGAGACCAGCTCTTGCTGAGAGCAGAAATCAGTCAACCAATGCCTCCTGTTTTGATGGACTTTGAAATACAAAACAACCCCAGTAAGTTATCTGAGGATCTTATAAATATCCAAGATGAGGACAACCTCCAGGAAACCCATTCTCACAAGTGACAAGAGCCACCGAGGATCCTTCAGTGGCTGGCCCAGATAAGAGAGAGAGCAGCAGAAAGGTTAAGGCTTAGCTGCAATAGACCTGGAGACTGGGCTGCAGAGAATCACACAGAGACATGAGGGGGTCTGAGAAGTCAGCCTTCCCTTTTCCTTCCTGGAGAATTCCCAGGTGACAATCCAGCACCATGTGAGAGCCTCGGGGCATGTGCAAGGACAGCATTTCCAGCCTGCAGTGGGGATGCAGTGCCACCCCATTTCCAGCCTGCCCCTTCAGTGAGGATGCAGGCTCACCCCATTTCCAGCCTGCAGTGGGGATGCAGTGCCACCCCATTTCCAGCCTGCAGTGAGGATGCAGGCTCACCCCAGCAGGCAGTGTCACCCCATTTCCAGCCTGCAGTGAGGATGCAGGCTCACCCCATTTCCAGCCTGCAGTGGGGATGCAGTGTCACCCCATTTCCAGCCTCCAGTGAGGATGCAGTGCCACCCCATTTCCAGCCTGCCCCTGCAGTGAGGATGCAGGCTCACCCCATTTCCAGCCTGCAGTGAGGATGCAGTGTCAGGCTCACCCCATTTCCAGCCTGCAGTGGGGATGCAGTGTCACCCCATTTCCAGCCTGCAGTGGGGATGCAGTGTCACCCCATTTCCAGCCTGCAGTGAGGATGCAGTGCCACCCCATTTCCAGCCTGCCCCTGCAGTGAGGATGCAGGCTCACCCCATTTCCAGCCTGCAGTGGGGATGCAGTGCCACCCCATTTCCAGCCTGCCCCTTCAGTGAGGATGCAGGCTCACCCCATTTCCAGCCTGCAGTGGGGATGCAGTGCCACCCCAGCAGGCAGTGTCACCCCATAACCCACGGCACAGGAGCATTAAGGATGCAGCTGGAGCTGCCCAGGGATCCCTGTGAGATGGAGACAGAGGGGTGGGAAGGTCTGTGATGTGTTCAGGGACACAAGGGCACACAGCCAGCCTGCAGTGCCTCACCTGGCTCTGATGGGAGGGGAAGCTCAGCACCCACAAAAGGGCCGAGGATCAGCAGGATCAGCTTGGTTTAATGTATGCACTGTGGAAATATAGCAGGAGAGAAATTGCCTACAACTGATTTCAACTCTTTCCCTCTATTTCCTAGCATTTCTTGGCTTCTTATGGTGTGAATGTTCACACTTGTGCAGAAGTGCTCCATCTAAAGGTAATATTCTAAAAGCATTTTAAAATTATTTCACACGATCTGGGAGAGAATGCTGGCATAAACGTTGTCAGTAAAAATGATTTCTTTCTATTTCAAGGATAATTAAGCAAGATCTAACAAAATAATCACGTGGAACAATATTCTAGTGAGGAACATTATTTACATGATGTCATCACAGAAATTTTAGCAATCTATAAAGTGCTGTCAACCAACAACCAGTATAGAGATGTACTTGTACTTCTTGATGGGGTTTAAATTGGCAGATATCTTGAGACAAAAACCTCTAGCTATGTTCCAGTATCATGCACAATTCATTCAGGTGGTAGGACAACAAAGGATTGCTTCCTAGCCTTGAAGAATATAAAAAGTTAATTAAATTCTTGTCAGTGGTGAAAGCACTCCTTTCAAATTAAACTTCATTGACTACCAGCCTAGTTGCATAGTTAAAATTAGAGTATATTAAAATAATTTATCAAAATAAGCACACAAATACAATCAAAATTAACTGATTAAAAATCCATTGATTAAACACATGCAAAATGTTGTTAATGTAATAAAGAAGAAACAGCACCAATTAGAGAAAACCTGTATGTTGCCATTTAGGTCACATAGGCTTTTGTTGGTAGGTTATTTATACCTTTTATTAGCTACCCTTGCCTTTCAAAGCTAGCTTTGATATATCTGTACAGTAAACTTCTCACCCAGAATTCTTTTTATCCTTCAATTCTTTTAATTTTAAATTCTTGGAACATGACTTGACTCCATAACATTGTCTCCCTCCCTGTTGCTGATAGAGCCACATTATTAAATGAAAATAATTTTTCATTTCTATTAGAAATATTTTTTACTTAAACTATTGTTTAAAGTTATCTTTGTATACTGTCAATGTAAGTATTGTCAAAACAGAAGGGGATGATACAAAGCAAACCCAAAGTCTAATAAAATGGTGAATCTGTAATTGTGAGAAAAACCCACTTTTGTCTGAGTGTTGCAGAGTCCTGACAATTTCAGCTCAAATGGCAGAAGCATAGCTAAGGAAACATGAATGTCAGGTTTAACTTCCACCTGAGACAAACAAGGATGGAAGACCCTAAACAACTCCAACAGGCTCCTTTTGATAGCCTTGAGCATGATTCCTGTGGTCAGCCTGAGGCATTTGATGAGGTGTTTTCAAAAGCTTTTCCTTCTGACTCAGGCAGGTGGAGAGGGATGCCAGGCCCCAGTTACCTCCAGTGAGATTTGGAGTCATCAGTCAGACACGAGCTCTGCATTCATCAGTCCATCAGCCACGAAGTTAGAAAGTCTATGCTCAGACTTGTTTTATTCTTCTAATCTGGGAATCTGAAGTCAGATAGTGTTGTGCAACCTCACTAAATCCTTATGTTCCTTATATGCTATTTTTTTTTCTATTTCTTGCAAAGGTTCTACACCTGGAATAACCCCTGGGGCAAGAACAGCTTTGTCATTTCATGTGATCACACATCACCCTGAAAGGCAAATGCACAAGGCACATCTTTGGTTGATTTCTGCAGATTTCATCTATAAAGAAATAGTCTTTATGTGGCTACAGCTTTGCAATGGCATTTAACTGAGTTGTGTATGAATAATCTCTCATTATAACAGTACAGAATTACTCATGGTAAGTACTTGACAATGTTGCACCGGACTCAGTAAAACTGCAAATTACCTTTTTAAAATTCAGGGAAATATCCTGGATTTAACCTAAACGAGTAGCTCCTGTCAAAAGCAAGTTGGAAAATCTTAGGCAAAGACTGAAAAAAAACAGAAGCTGCTTAGAACTTTCAGGTTTAAGCAGCAACACAAGATCTGATGCCTACACCATTGTTTCTCTTTCAAAACATGACATTTTATGTATTGTTTCATTGTTGACTTGTCTGAATTATTTTATAAACTCATACCAACTGACAAAGAAAAACCACAGAGAAAAACTAGATTAAATGGTTTAGATAGAAAGAATTCCATTTAAGCGTAATTCCCCCGATAGCATTAATTTGGTAAAAGCCCTGGTACATGACCCAATCCTAACCTTATATTGAGCAGTCAAAGATAGCAAAAAAATTCATTGTCAATTCCAAGTTGCAATTGCACTTGTTTGCCACCAACAAAGGCACCTTATATTGCGTGTGCAAAGTAACTAATAAGTGCCTGATTGAAGTTTTGACTTCTATTAGTCCAGCCAAGGCCAGAGCAATTTTCTGGGTTTGAATGTCCAGGGTTTAGTTGGATTCCCTTGAGGATGTGCAGGAAACACTGCTAGACAAAAGATGCTCTGTGGCTGAACTGCTCCTTCTGCATTCAGTGCCACTGCACTGCTCCAGCCAAGCCACTAATAATGTTTGTGTATGTCAGCCCTGGCTCCCAATAAAGACAAGGACATTATTCTTAAATGACATGTGAAGGTGTGATAATCAAGACACTGCATTCAGTCCTGGTGGGGATTTTGATAGTGCTACTTCTCCAGATTATATCACAATCTTTTGTTCAGGTGCCACAGTAATACTTGGCATGTAATTTGCAAACAGGCAGATGAGAACTAACAGCACCTGTGATGTTATTTTTGATGTATTTGGGAATCAGTGTAATTACAACCACACCAACAGAGAATGACTGATGATTCCAGAAGTGTTATGCTGATCAGTGGATGCACAAACCACTCACCTGATTCAGAGTCTGTGTAACAAGCACTGACTTCAAAGGGATTTGAATCAGACTTTGAAGATTTACTGTGTTAACTATGAATAGCCCACACTTCACTGGTATGAAAAGCACGGTCGTTTTCAGCCAACCTTCTCCTTCCTGATACCTTGCAGGGTTTACAGTGTATTGCAGGTTATTACTTGTTTTTATTAAATCCACTTTGAAGCCTGGGGCTAAATCCTAAAGTCCTTGCCCAGCCCTTCCCTTCTTCCCCCAGACAAACATCCCCACTGCCTGCAAAGGGAGCCTGAAATCAGAGGAAGTAGAAATAATTGAATCTGCTTAAATTTAACATCAGCTTTTTGTTAACTGGTTTATGACGCTGTACCTTTATTCACTGGATAAACAAACTTTATAGTAGTGTTATCCTTTATGAGCACTAATAAGGAGGGAGGGATTATACACAGAACTTTTTTACTTCTTCTGTAAATTTGATCATGAAGTGTTTCCACTGAAGGAGATTTTATTGAAGCTATTACTTATCTTGTGATTCAGCCAGTGCAGACCTGTAAGATCTGCAAAGTTTACAAGGTGCTAAACAATACCCAAACCAACCAGATTAGCTGAGATAGATGTCAGGGTAATTATAGGCAGTAATGTCTCTACAGAGTCCCGAGTGTTCAGAATAGAAGACAATGTTTTATATTTAAAGGACCAGATAAAATAAGATATTGTTCTTCCTTCCTGGAATCAAAATTGAATAGGAATTGTTTATTAAAGTTTGAAATCCTGAACGAAACAGTAAATCCTTTAAATTGGAAATCACTATTATTAGGCCATTAACACACCCAGTGCTCCACTAAGAACAGAGCCCCAGCAGTAAGGAGTTCTAGAGAAGCAGCTGTTGTCTGTCCTGAGCAGGCATTGTCAGAGCTGGGACCTCCACATTTTCCACAGTATTGTTTTTAAATTATTTCTGTAATTAAACTCCTTTCCATTCTGTAGTATTTAAACCCATCTCTTTCTCACCCTGCATGGCCTTGTGCCCACTCCATCACTAGCTCCCAGCATCTCGTGTGCCAAGTGTCCGAGGAGCTGTGCATGCAAGGTGTGATTGCTCTGCCTCTCCTCTCCTCTCCACTGAGGAGGTGCAAAGGAATCCTGGAACTGTCCCTGTCAGTGCCAAGGGCTCCGTGGGGGTTCCCCATTCTCCTCATGTGGGACCAAAGAGAAGGAGGGACTCGTGTTGTGCTTTTCACACAACCTCCTCCCCACACACTCGGCACGGGACTCCACTGCTGGCCCCAGAGCTGCTGGGCGCTGCCGTGTGGAGTGCAAGGAGACAGAGCACTCCTCTCAATCCATGATTTCCCTTGCAAACAGGGCTGAGAGTCTGATTTCCAGTGGAGAAAATGTTTTCTCTTATGCTGAACATAGAGACTATTTAACAAGTGACAAAGCTGGGATAAGGAAATTGCACAGATATGCTTTGGCTGAAATAACGCTCAGCTGAAACATACACTGAAAGAAAAAAAAAGAAATGCACCTGACAAGCAAAAATCTTTTATCACATTAAAATTTTTTTTGATTCCCTCTGTTCATGTCACCTCTAATGGATTTGTGCCTGGGTGTAAGGGAAGGATAGGACCTTTCATGTTTGCTGTCCACGCTAAATGGAAGGGGAATGAGGGAGATTGTTGCACAAACTCCCCTACACCTGCTGCACTTACAGCCAAGCTGCAACAAGAGATGGACACCTAGAGGATCACAATTACCTACACGTTGTCTAATGAATGCCAACACCTTCAGGGGAAATCAGAATATTTTAATAGACAAAATCATTTCAGCTCAGTGTAGTTGATATAGAAGTTCATCACTCGAATGTCCATCATGATGTTGGAAAGCTTTTTAAAGCAGCAATGATAAGTGAAAGCATGAATAGGATGGTTAAAATTGAACCTCCTCAATCAGCTGATAGAACAGAAACATGCCAGTTAATTTCCAGAGGCCTTTAGGCATGTATTTATTACTCGATTTCTAATCAAAATTATATACAGAACAGGAAAAAGTGCAATTACAGGCCTGTTGTGATACAAGACAAGTCCAAAAAGCTATGCACATTTCTAAACTAATATACTTACATGCTGCCAAGACTAATACACTTTATTTGATTTCTGGCTGCAAAAACCAATGATATATGTTAACCTGGTATCTGATTTTCAGCAAGGATACCTAAGTACTATTTAACACTGACAGTTATAGATAGCTTAGCATTTAACCAGAGTCTCCCTTGACCTCAATTACCACATTAAAATATTGTTAACAAATTTAGAGTCAAATTGGCATTTATTATACAAGATTAGGTTCGCTCTGAGTAATTTACATATTGTCATCAGGTCTGCCAAGTGCTTACATCTTCATGTAGTTTGGGGAAAGCAGCCAACATTGATATTATCAGGGCAGATGTGATGACAAATAATAAAGTTTTGTTCCCATGACAAAGTGGAATTTCCCTTTGACAGTAATAAACAAGGATTTCACATGCAAAAGCTATTATCCTGCACACTGCCAGCATCCTTTGTACCACCATTTAAAGAATTCATCTGTACAAGAGGAAAATGTCCATAATTTTGAGCCATGTGAACAGGTTTCCCATGGTTGGAAGGTGTGTGTGTGTGACACTGTAACCTGATGCTTCTGTGGCAGCAATTGTTCTGTTATGAATTTCAGTTTCAACATCAGTACTGCAGGTAACAGAATACCAAGTCTGCTCCCCATATTTTCACATGCTTACGTGTTCAAGGTGTCACATGAAAGATGAAAATGTGTTCACACTCACGAATGAACTACATGAAAAATAAAATACATATGCATGTGTTTCACTCGTGCCTCTTGGATTAACAGGTTTTCCAATATTTACAATGGATGACTGTCTCCTGTTTCAACCCATTTTTGTGCTCTTTACATTTTAGTCATAAGGGAATAAGTCACACAGCATTAGTAATCTAACTTTGATCAGCCTTGGAAGTCCCACGGGGAAAAGTCATGAAGCCTCTGCTCAGTTTAAAGTCGATCCCTAATCAGACAAAATGCCTAATCATTTCAGTAATGATTTTATAAGGACTCAGGGATTTGTTCTACTCTTACTAAGCAATGCAGAAGAGGGATCATAGAGTACTTCCAGTTTGCCCTCAATCTAAAAGGATATTTAGTGCATTAGGGAAGATCTCATAAGAAAGGCTTTCCTAAAGGCAGATTCTGCAGTCTGGGAGATTTCCAAGGTATGTAATCCCTTTAGCAGAAACATCAATTTATCTCAGCATGCTCTAAAAACCATAATAGCAAACAAAACTACAAATCCAGAGATCAGTTTCTGCCTGATATTCAGCCTTAAGTGTTTCTTGAGACCTGCAGACACTGACATTCTTTGGTTGCTTCTAAAAATTATTTAGCTTACTTTGATTGTAAATCTCTGAAATTGCATGCAGGTCTATGGCTGGTCTCTCAAACTCCTTATTTTATGGTTGCATATTTGCAATGCTTTCATTCCAGCTTGCCCAGCTTTGTAGATCTGCCATTCCTTAAATCTTGCCTCTATTTTTTTTTTAACTTCTTAGCAGGAAAAATGGTTTTGGGGTAAACCAAAGGGAGAAACTTGGTATTGAAGTTTGTAGAGGTTCTCAAATAACTTAATCTGCCTGAAGACATTTTCTACATGAATCAGTCAGAATCTGGAGGCCTTTTTGAAGAAGAGTTATCACAAAATTCCCTGAAGACTTTTTCTAGTTGCAAAAACTAAGACACTCCTACTACTCCTGAACTACTAAAAACCAAAATAAGGCAGAGTTCAACTCCAGCTGAGGTACTGACCCTACAAGAGTCTCTGTAGACTTAGGGAGGCTCTTTGGCTTTACAACTGGAGTAATGTAGTAGTTTCTCCTACAAAACATTCACACTGGTCAAATCCAAAATACTTCTTTCACATATAGATAGGTTAAAATAACTGTTGTTAGTTGTCTGGGGGGGTTTTCTTCCATTTCCTTTTTTTTTTTTTTTAAATAAGGAAAACAAACATATTTGGAAATAGCTATTCCTGTTAGATGCTTAAAATTTGCAAGTTCAAACAAAAGAAAGATTACATGAATGAAATTACAAAATTATGCAGACATTATAAAAGGTGAGAAACTCCTTTTTATTTTAACAGCATATTCTGTTTATAAAGAGTCAGAACTTTGCAACAGCCTTATCTCAAGGGACTCTGTTCAAAGTTATGCTGAGAAAAAAAATCAGACAACATTCCAAGTAGCAAAAAATTTTGAGTAATATTTGACTCTCATAAAGGACTTTCAGCCTTTCTGACCCACCAGCCAGGAGAATTTCAGATTCAGAATGTGTGGGACTGTCAGTTTGCCCTTACAACTGTTTTTTGGCCTTCCCTGAGGACAAGAATGGAAGTGTCTCTGCAGGTTTTTCACAGTTATATTTACAGCCAAGCAGGATGTCACTGAGTTAATGGCTTGCTCCAGTTAGGAATTCCTGATCTTCTGGAGCCTGGGAGAGTTTGTTAATTTTGGATAAAATGCTTTAAGTAGTGGCCTCTGTGCAAATAGTGGGCAAAGGCACTTTGGTATACTCTTGATTAACAACAATGAGGTAAACTGAGGTACTTTTCAGAATATAACTTGAGCAAGGAACATCAAGAACAAATGTCCCAGTAACTACTGTCCTGGAAACATCACATACTGACTAATCACTGGTGAGTAGATTGACATGCTCAGTTTCAAAAGGTACATATTAATGCACATTAAATGTGCAGTGCTACAGAAATGCCCTTAATAGACTCAAACCTCAGGCTCACCTGGGCCACCAGTGCATTGTCAAACCTACTGCTGGCCTCACTAGTGAGGCTGCAAACGTGACTTGGCAGGAAAATTCCTTCCTGTGAGCTGAAATAGCTGCTAGGGCACATTGCTGGGTCCCAAACAGAGTGCACAAAACCTCCCTGACGTTTTCAAAACTTACCACCTTCCCTGGTGAACAGAGAACTGATGGAGCTCACAAGCTAAGGGGTTCTCCCCCAACAGCCCCAGGATCTGGATTCTGTACAAGCAACTCCCTTTGGTTTGGAACAGGACCCAACTGAAGCCAGCTTACAGCAGGGCTTGCCAGGGGATTAGTATTCAGCTGCATTATTATGGACTCCCTGTTTCAGCCAAGCATTTTTCACAAATCTTTCTACTCCTCAGGAAAGCTGATGTCCTTATACACATCTTGAGATTTTCAGTGGAATTTAATGTGCCTGCTGAAAATCCTCATAATACAGAGCATGAGCGCCAAGTCACTCCAACAATGGCTGGTGTAGCATTGCAGTAAGATTCATTGCTTGCCATTTGAAATGTGAATGTGTGCCTCCACACAATCTCGGAGGGACCAGGCAGTTCTTGTACAATTACAGTGCCATCCTATACACCTCAGAGCCAACCCTCCTGTAGATCAACAGCTCTTACTATAAAATGCCAGTAACCTAATAACAGTACATTAGACAGCTTATGAAACTCCTCTCACTCCTCAAATACATCTTGCAAAAGGGAAAGGGAACTAAAACATGCCCTATAACTTGACCATTTCAAGGCAGGAGAAGATGGCATTCCAGGGCCCAAGACTCTCACGGAGAAAGCTATTGCAGCAATCCGTGGACTGAAAGGAAGACAACTGGTTTTTCTTACCTTTCTAGATAAAAGACTTCTGTGTGCACCACAGAAGCTTTTCAATTTTATCATAAAACCTCATTACTTCTTTTTATTGCAGACTTAGTGGAGCCTTCTTGTAGAAATTAATCATATGATTAACTATGAGATGGTCTTTTAATACTGTATAAACCATATATTGCTAAATGTCCTTCTTGACCCTTTATTTGCAACTTGGGTATTCTCATAGGACAGCAAATAAGAGACAAATCAATGCAATAAGATATTTCATCCAGGGCTTCCTGCCCTACCTTAAACTCACATTATTTTAAATCTTATTATGCAGGGAAGGTATGGGATCAAATTCACAGCTGTCAGAAGCCATTAGAGTCAGGAACTCTACCTGCTTATTCTACCAGGGCATCTTGCCAACATCAGGCATTTTATTCTTGATTACCTTAACACCTTAAACAGGGAAGTTTTGCAATACAATGGAAATAGAGCAAAGCATCTCCAAATTAAAGACACCACCCAACACGAGATGCAGGAACTTTAAAAGCAGTAAGTCTTCACAAGAGGCTGCAGACAGAAGTCATCAGGAGCAGCAGTTTTCAGAACAGACAAAATGGGAAAAAACTCCAACCCAGACACAAGATGCACTAGCCCTGGAACTCCTAAAGCTGTGTGAGTCTGCAGCTGCACGGGAACAGCTCTTTCCATGTGCTTTGCTCTCCGAGTGCCAGAGCTGCTGTGGCCAGGGTCGCGGGCAATCCAAGCCGCACACGGAACCCCCCGGTCCCCGAAGGAGCCCAGCCCAGCGACCCCGCACCGAGGGCTGCCCCGGGACCCCTCAGTGCCCATCCTCAGCGGGAGCTACAGCCTTTGCCGGCGCTTTTAGTGAAGCAAATCTCCGCCTGGGTGTCTGCAGCACCTGAGAGCTTTCCTCACAGCTTCGAGTCTCAGCACGTGAACCTGGCTGCGGGCTCTGGCTGCTCCTCGGGAAGGGATTGCGTTCTGCACCCGCACCGGGTGCTGGGGCAGGCAGAGGTGCTGGGGCAGGCAGAGGTGCTGGGGCAGGCAGCTCCCACCTGAGCCCCTGGGCTCGGGGTAGCTGAAATTCCCTTTGAACCGGGATAACAATTCCAGCCGAAGGGAAACACTCTCCACTAACCCCCAGAGCCTCTGAGGTTACGTTTTGCTGCTTAAGAAATTCTACAAGACTCTACTTGCTTTAATCAGCAGCTCTGCCTAATGGCCAAAGCAGTCCTCCAAGGGAAAGAAATGAAAGAGTTCTGAGACCTATTTAATATTTTTCAGACTTTTCCGTTGGGTCAGCACAAGGAGTTTTAGGGGTTTAGCTTTTAAATGTAGACATTTCAAATAGAAATATTTCATGACATACATGTGAAGTTTATGCTAACACTTTTTTAAAAAGTTTATATCCAAGCATACTCAATTGAGGATTTATACTGACATATTTCAAATATGATTTTTTAGCACATCTCAGGTGACATATTTGTAGACTAGCCACACTAATCAAAGGTATGCAAGTGTCTGTGAGGACAGATAGGTGTGTGCTTAGACATTTGTGCCAATCTGCCATGAATTTTCCCTGACATAAACTTAAAACACCTATGTTCTTTTGTAAACCTGACCCAGAGAGTGGAGCTCATCGCTGCTCATCACTGATTGTGCCTGATAAAATTAATTATTAAAGTCCTTAAAATATTAAGTTAGATATCTGCTGTTGATGTAATGTTGTAATAGAATCTGTTGTGTGCTGATGTTCAGGAGTTTCAAAACAGCGAAGGGAAAAGTCAGCAGCATTATTTCTTGACTTTAGAACTAAGTAGAATAGAAATTGTTGACTTAAAATACTGCCTGCTAATCTTCAACCACTTGTACATTTTCATAGGACTGCAGGATTTAACTGGGCTGAAATGCAAAATTTGTAGTGCGTGGGGTACTGCAGTGAGAGCCAAGACATCCCTAGAGGGGTTCAGCACCGGCAGGAACAACAATAATGTTCAGCACGGGGGTAGCAGGGGGAAAAAACCCCAAACAATCAGCCTCAGGAGTGGGATTCTCATCTTTCCACAAGAACAAAACAGGAATATCTCCTCTGAAATCAAGCAAGGTTGATCACAGAGAGAGGAAGACCAGACTTTGATGTATCTAAATATAAACCCAACATGGATTACTTTTACAAAAACCTAGCTACCTTTACTTTTTACCCAATGGAGACTGTATCCCAATCTGCTGCTCACCATAATGTGTATTATACAGAGATGTGAAAGCTGATGCAAGTGAATATGCATAGTCCTGGCAATCTTCTCTAGTTTATTTTAGTACATTGCAAGACAGTCCAATATTTTCCACTTCAGTATGAACTTCTCTTTTCAGCTATTTCTACAGCAAATGAAACACGTGCCTTCTACTGCAGTTCTACTCAAATCCATCTATCATTTTATTGACCCACTGAGGAAAAAAAGTCCCTTTTTCCAGATATGAGTTCTTCATGACCACAGAGCAGAGACATTGCTGAAGATATTTAAAAAGCTGTAGATGCTTTCTCTTTGTGTAAATATATGATTCAAAAGAAAAAAAAAAAGGGAAGTGTCCTTACAGGAATCGTGTCCTGCAGAAAACAGGCACTTGGTTAAGAACAAAATCCTCACTATAAATGAAAGAAGCCAAACCCTTAGGAGGAATCCAGCACTGACAGAGCACCCAGTACAGGAGCTAAGCAGCACTCAGGACTTGCCATTCCTTGCTGCAGAGCAGCTGAGCCTGGTCTGCCCTTGGCACAAGGCACCATGTGAGGACCATCTGCAGACCTTGTCTGCAGCCACAGAGCCCCAAGCTCAGATTCACCCACCTCTTCCTTTGGTGCTCTCTGGTCATCCTGCCCCAGCTCAGCCCTGCCTGGGAAAGGCTCTGTGGGCAGGGATTCTCCAGGACAATGTGGGATCTCCTTCTTGTGGGAGGGGAGAGGTGGAAGTCTCCTAACCCCACCTTGACCTGCAGCTCATGGAGCTCTGCCAGGCAGCAGTGAGTGATGGGGGCAGTTTGTGGCTTTGGGGGATCCTCACATGGTGTTAACCTAAGGCCCTGCTTTACTAATGCAGTGTAAGGAATATCAGCTTACAGGCCACAGAAGACAAAACACCTTTAATAGAGCTGACATGATGCTGCACTTTGGTAGCAACACAGACATTTGAGTTGTGCTCTGCTCATTGTTACAAATTCTGCATAATTCAGAAATGTTTTTAAGTTCCCAATGCCATGAGTTCTTTTAGTGTCTTGTAAGCTTGGTGATGTATGTTAGGTTTCTTGCCTATAAGCCAGCTGGGGTTCCTCACCCATTTGGTTTGATAGATGGGTAAGAACACAGAAAACACAGAATGCAGGGCTTTGAGGTTATCAGGATTAAACCTATACTGGGCTTTAGCAGTCACAAAATGCCTGGCCCAAAATGATACATCAGCATTTTTCACAGAATGCTGCTGAAGGGAGACAGGGCATTAGTCTGAGTAAGCTGTACAATTTGTCACAATTTTTTGTGTGACCGTGGTCACACCATTTCATTTTCTCATCCACCTTTCCAGACAGTCAGTAAGGAAAAATAGCATATCAGTGCTTTTCAGAGCTGGATATTCATGCTTGCAGGATATTCAAATACTATTGGAATGGGACAGTTTTATTCCTTAGACAGATGAGTATCAAATCAAGAAAAAGGTAGATATTCAGATTGTTTATACTGATTTTGTTCCTTAGATGAACGTCAGTTTCCTTATAATGTCCTGAGATTCCATTTTCTCATATGGCATGAAAATGCAGTTTGTCTCTTTAAAGCAGTGATCTTTTAGGAGCAATCCTTAAATTCTAATTAAAGACCTTTTACACCTTTTGTTTGATCTCTTCCCCTTTTTCATTCCCAGTACCTGTCTTTGAGATTTTTTCTAGCAGCATCTCTCATTTCTGACAGAGATAGCATATGGCTGGCTGAGAAATTCATCTCCACCCAGCAGTTCCTTGTTCAGTGGGGAAACCCAAGCTCTCTTCTTAGTACTGACAGAGAAACCTCAGTTCTGGGTTATGTCCCTATCACTGTCTTTGCTATATTTGTAGTTGAAAGAAAAGTACAATTTGGAACTTAAAAATCAATGGTAATTGTTTTATCTTTGTACAAATTACCTTTAAGTCAAAGACTTGATTTTGTCAGATATCATACTGATTGGAAATCCATTTCTACCAGAAAAGTATTTTTAGGCATCTCACAGACTCATCTTTAAAGACTCAGATCACAACCATTTTACAGGAGAGGAGCATTTGTCTCCATATACATAAAGATTCAGATCTTTAAAAAGAAAGATCAGAAGTGATGAGTTGATGGAAATGTTAAATAAGCTTTGAATGTCTGGACATCTATCCTGCTGTAGATTTGTGAAAACAGGAAAAAGGCACAAAATGGGATTGCTTCAAAATCTTTCTCATTAGAGATAGTGCACAGTGCAACAAAATAAATGCATGGTGTGATCTCGCTGAGAGGAGCAATGCCAGCATCACACACACATCTTTCAGGATATGAAGTGTGTAGCTGGCTGGCACACACACCTCACCTCACCTCCCCTCCCCTCCCCTGCTGCAGCACCCTTTACAACTGCTCAAGGAATCAGGGAGCTATAAACCATCAATTCACACTCTGCCCTTCTTTTCTTTTAGCTGGAGTACAAGCAGGAACCAAATGAACCACTTTGAACTCTTCGATTCTGAGCCAGCATTTGCATCTTCACAGCAGCACTCACTGCCACACTTTCTAAATGTACATATGTAGGACTCTACTTAAGGATAGTTTTCTGCATCCTCTGACCTTTTGCTTTGGCTCCACCTTCTCTGATTAATAAAAGGAAAAGCCCCACTTTTTCCTTTCTTGTTTACAAGGCACACTGTGTTTTCCCCACATGTGCCAACTCTCAGTGCCAGAGGTAAGTTCTTGCCTCTCTTTATCTCACCCCACCACCTTTTTCTTTTTTAAAGGAGCACTCACACCCCCTCCTGTGTTGTCCTTATTAGTTTGATTGAGCTTTCCAGAGGCTCTACAATCTCTTCTACAGAGGGATTTTCACCTAAAAATCCATATTCTGTATGATGCCAGCCAGGCTCTTGATCAAATGGGTTCAGGCCTATGCTAGTGCCCCATGCTCTGGCCCAAGGCACCTCAAACCCCCCAGGCTGCTCCCTATCTGGACACAGCACCAAGAACAGGGTCTTGGATCAGCACTCATCCATCTTATGATAAGACAGTTAATAGTGGTCTAAATTAGCCTCAGACATGCCAGTGATTTGGTGATGCTGTATGATCTGTGTGGCACTAGAACACATCTATCTCCAGATGATTTCAGTATTTTTTTTCCCATTTCAGGATTCCTCACTCCTCCAAATCTTTTTTCTCTAACTTACAGAGTACAGGTCAGTTCATTCCTTCTTTATAAGTCATACTTCCAAAACCTTAAATCATGCATTTGTTTGCCTTTCACTGCACTTTTACAAGCTCAGTCAGCAATGTCCTTCCTATAATACATTGCAGAATTGCAGATCCTCCAAATGGAACCTGACTAGCGATTTTCAAAGTGGCAGAGTAACTGTAGCAGTAACAACACACATTTGCTTGCATTTGTACTTCTGCCAAAGATTTCCCTTCAAGACTGTATTTGAATCTCTGGTTTCCCAGAGCTAGAAAAGTACTGATGCAACTCTGAAGGCAAAAGCAAATGGCCTAAGCCATAATGGTAGAGGGTCCTTCCCAAATATATTCCTCTGAAGTTGGCAAAACCCCTTTCAGAGTAATTCCCCTGTCTAATCCCTTACAAGCAAACTTAACATACTGAATATACCCACAGCAGTGATTTTAGGTGTTGTAAGAAGCATCAATATTAAATCAGTAACATTCATACCCAGTTAATCAAATGAATCCAGAGCCAAAACCTCAGAGTGACTCTAAGGGCTTCCACCCTCTTTGATTTCCTATTCTTTGGACGAGATGCACACTACAATCTCTTTAGTAAAAATCCCTTAGAGAACTTTGCAACAACCCTTCAGTACAAGAGGCTGGCTCAAATCCATCTGCTATAATTATATTTCATTATCAATAGCCTCTCCTTCACAGTCTGACTGTACCATTCTGTAATATAGTCTAATATCCAATGCCTAGGAGCTGCTGCATTATTCCTTGCAGGGGCATCATTTCAATAAAAAGGATATTAATCCTAATTTAAACTTTGCTTAAATTGCTGTTTTAGGGCAAAATATGCCACATAGAACCACTGCTAATGATCATCACCTCTCTGCCAGGATCATCTCGGTGGATGGGTTACCTGCTCAGATGTGTCAGAGATTACTTACTCCCCATAACTGCCAAACTCGATAGAAGTAGGGGTTCTGTGTGTTTACCTGTAGAGATGGCACGAAGCCTGGCTGCTCACAAGTTGGTCAGACACTTCCCCTAAGACATAAGTTTCCAGGGAATATGAAAGCTCAGACAGGAGTCCTAGATAACATTTAAGTGCCATCACTTTTACAGGAAATCCTTTCCACTGTGACAGCTCTGCCACACTGGTGTCACATCCCTCTTTACACTTCATCACGCCTGTTCACACTTTGGTGCATTGATGAATCAATTAAAGCATTTTCTTGGCTTTTTCTCTATCCCTTTTGCATCAATATGGGACAGTTGGCTCACAGCATGACGAACTTTCACATCTAGATTTTCAAACTTTTCCTGGAAGCTAAGAGGAATACATGTTCCACATGTAAATTACAGCAGGAGGACAGTGGAGTATTTCTACTCTGTTTTCTTGCATATTTTACAAAATGGTGGCTCCAATCTCACTTCTCTTCAGAACTGGTAGACTGAAAAGGAGTATCTGGTTTACTTTTTATAATATGGCTCTTGCAAAGCTACTACTATTCAAAGCCATTATGTTTGGATTGTGTGCTAAAAATACTATATTCCTGGTGTGTGTTCCAAAATTTGGAAATCTTAATGAACACACAAATCTCTGAACCTAATTTGGGTTCCTGATAGAATTTCCTTGAATTTCATCCCAGAAACCCCAATGCAATCAGAAGTACTTCAGGCAGCTTCCTCTACCTAGATGCTGGAGCATGGGATAGAACCTACATTTAGGTACCCTTGTTCCAATGTTTATATTAGTGAGGTTACCATGCACATACCAGAGTAAGCCATGCACAGCCTTTTAATAGAGTCTGTGGAATGCCCAGTTCTCATAACTACCAAGATGCATTGGCATAGCTCCATGAAAATCAGACTAAAAATAATAATCACATTCTAAAGGTTTTCAAAACTGCTTAAAGAGAGTAACCCCAGAGGACTCTGTCTAGATGAAAGCTTGCACACTTCTGAAATTGCAGGGTGGAATCTCCCCAGAAGGGAAATGAATGAGTCTCAGAGCTGCTGCTCTAGCCCTGGACTGTCATTGCAGAACCAGCTCTAGAACTGGCAGGACACAGAAACAGGATCCTCACCTCTTCTTAAAGAGCATAACTACAGAAATACACATGGGTATGTGCCTTAATATATGTACACACAAATCAGAAAAACAGAGTGGGAAACTTTTGCTTAACAATAATTGAAGGAAATATATGTGCACCCAAGTTTAGTATCATGGGTGTCCACCCCAAATTATATAAACCTTGCCCAAAGATTTACTAGTGTCACTCAAAGCTCACAAAAACTGTGCTGCTGAGACCATGGCAGTACTTTCTAAAACATACAAACTAATCCACTAATGACCATTTGACTGTGAAATCCCTTACTAGGTAAGAAGCAAACTAACATGTGCTCTTTGAAGACAGCTACATTATCCTTTAAATAAAAGGATTTTTAAGTTATGTTTCTCTCCATATGTGACACATAGGCCCTTCATAAAAATAAAGTGTTTAATACTATAGTTTTTCTAACGAAAGTTGACCCTACTATCTACTAGTAATTTTTCTAAAAAGTGTTTTTATGATGTGTCCAACCTATAATATGCAGCTTTTCAATGGATTTTAAGATACAGACCTTCTCCTAAGCATGAATAAAACCATTACCCATTAAAACCTTCCTTAACCTGTTGCAGCTGCAAAGATGCATTCTAAGCCTTTCCCATAACACTTTTTCAAGGCGACAAGGCAAAAGAAATCAGTGTTAAAACTTCTGTAACCTCTAATTCATGAAATTAGGTATTTCCCAATTAGAAAAGAAAGCACTTCCAGGAAAAGTGACATGTGAATGTTTACCTTCTGTTTAAAGACTTTTAACCAAAAAAGATACTGAAACAGATAACACAACAAAATTAGTTTTTGCTGTGATGGTCAGGTAAAGGTTTATGCTGTTGCTAGGATATGCTGCCCTATCACAGCCAATCTTGACGGTGAAAATTGGTGCCTTAATTTCCCAGTGGTCCATGCTACTTCTGACTTAGGCCTCAGTCTAGTTAATCATGCTGTCATTCTCACTACAGATTGCCTTTTGACATCTTCATCTGCAAAAAGATTCTATAGTCAAGTCTGACTATGGTGAGTCAATTCAGCGTTTCACTGGTGGTCCAGACTGAGCCAGTTTCTTGTGAAAAGAAGAGATTCACAAAAGGATGAGTGCAGTAATTGAAGTTATTTTGCTTGGCAGAGGCAGGCATGGTCCATGCTTGAGCAAAATGTAATTGAAGCAGAGATCACATTTGGGTCCTGGTACTGCAGTGTCAGGAGCCATTGACACTGTTACAGGAGCCAGGAGCCAGAGTCTGCCCCTGCTTGTGCTGCTTTAAATAACAAACCAAAGCTGTTATAACCATAACAAACACTCGGTGTTGGCTCGTCTCTCATGACAGGTCCTGTTGAAGATGAGTGTTTAAACAGTTTAGGCAGCTTTCTTCCCTAAAATTACTTTCTGATTTTGCTGCGATTTCCATTACACTGTTCATAGTGTGTGATCCATTGGTGCAGGATCATCTGTATTAATTCCTTCACAGAACTGCAATTCACTCCCTCAGGTACCCACAGTTGCCCCTCTCAGGGAGCTCCTTGGGGTGAGATGTGAGATATGCCCAACAGAGCACACCCTGCAAAGACATGCCTGCTGCCAGTGCTCTCAAAAGCCTTTCTGAGGATGACTGACAGGTGTCTTTGCCTGAAGAGAAACAGAAAAAACCCTGTGAGATTCAAACAAGGTGACTTCTAGCAGGCTGAAAAGCAGGCATCTGTCTGAGAAACAAAACTGACCTGTGTGTTAGACAAGGTAAGAAATTGATTCAGTTAGAAAATCAAAACAGAGAGTGTAATTTATGCATAATTATATCCAAACCACATTTGTTGGTCTTTCCTAAACATGTTACTGCTTTCAATACCATATAAGTTTAATGTGTCCACAAATTACATTAGATCCCCACTTCCACCAGAGAATACCAGCAGATGTCAAAATTATACCAGTGGTGAAATGCAACAAAACACTGTGCTGGTTTGCTATAGGTAGGAATGAACAGGAAGCATTTTAGTATTTTGAATAATTTATTGATGCTTTCGAAAAGCAGATGTGCTCTCATTAACACTGTCTCTCTGCCCTCACCAGCGAGATTCCTTCTGGTGCCAGTATTCTACTATTTTTTCCCACAATTATGAAAGCAGACCACTACAGAAAACTTAAAAGAAACAGTGCAGTCAGCCTTGCAGAAGTCTTCTCAACAAGTACAATTATTTTATTAGACAAGAGCAGAAAGATCATCTGATGCTCTTAGCACCTTCCTTGATACCTGGCAGGTATCCTAGCTGTGAAGATATCAATTACTGATGGGGGAAAAAAATTCCTTATTTGTAGTAAACCAAATGAGCCAAATTCTGCTACTCTTGCTTACAGTACTAATAGCTTCAGTAAAGGCATTGAAAGTCAAAATTCTCTTTCTGTCAGAAAGAGGAAATAACCCTCAACATTACATATATAAGAACTTGTAGTTTCTAGGAGATAGCATAGCCCAAATGAATTTGTCTAATATAGGAGCTAAAGGGAAGGACACAGAGTTACAGGTCACTAAAACAGGAAAGAGAGCAAGAGATTGACTGGAAGAGTGGATAATGAAATAATTCAAATTATTTGGAATATATAACCCAAACGCAGAATGAAACCCAAATCTCAGTATAAAGATTCTGCTTTGCAAGTACACAAAATGGCAAATGAAAGCATGGATTTTTAACAAAGCATAGGGATCTGCTTGGTCAAAGGGTTTCCAGAAAGGATTTCCAATTAGTATCTTTACAATCCTTCTGCTAATTCATATAATCTCACTAATAAAGGCACTGCTTCTCTTTAAAGTGAGGCTAACAGCAGTGTTGTCCCTCACATGTAATATTCACACACAGCACATATGCAGCAGTGACATACATGCACTAAACTCTGAAACCAAGTGATAAATTGCATTTCTCCAGCACCTCTGATCGCCTCACCTGCACTCTGCCCACTAATCCATCTTTGCCAGGACTACCTCTAACCTTCCAAACCTATCAGCTGCTTGCAGACAACCATCATTTTTTTTCAGATAATAACCTGCTAAAAAAAATGTTTTCTTCCTTCCTACAAATGAGGAATTTGCCCCCAAAATGTATTGGTCTGAGGTTCAGGGCTTTCTTGGAGCACTGACAAGTTTAAAGTCCAATATCTCAGAACACTTGAAGGTTAGAGCTGAGTACTTTATATAAATGGGGAAGAGGTACAAATTCACTCCTCTAATTGTTCAGTATAGGCTTGGCCAGATGTAAAAGTTTTTATTTTAGTCACGGCAGATCATAAGATGTCAGTTTTTCAATTGCCAGTGCTCTGAGGCACAGGTAGGCTCTCAGCTCATGTTTAAATGCTCTAAAGTTAATTATTCAGGCTCTCTGCCTTGAAAGGTCTGTGAAATTAAGTTCACAACACTGAAGGTCGGTACAAAGGAAGTGAAGAGAAGGTCATACACACACAATCCTTAAAAATTGCAAAATCCATCTACAGCTACATGGCTCTATGCTTTACCAGTCTGAGTTTATTCACATCAGATCAGCTCCAAGTATGACTGAAGTTTCTCACACGCTTGGATTTAATTATTTTTTCTTCTGTGGCATAAAAAAAATACCAGGACACACAGCCAGCATTTCCATTAAGTGGGTGCATGTACAGAGAGCCCCTGAAATCAGGGTCTGTGGAAGGCAGCACTTCTCACTGGGACCCTGGGCTGGCAGCACATCCCTCCCCTGCTCAGACATAACACTTAACCAAAACACCCACGGAACCAGAAACCACTGCCTGCCCTCCTCCCCTGGGCACTGCACCACGGGGGGACACAGACACTGCAGAACACCAAACTGCCTTTCACTCACCCTCCTAAGGGTGCCTTTATGTCCCCAGTCTCTCACTCACCCTCCTAAGGGTGCCTTTATGCCCCAGAGCTCTCACACCCTCCTAAGGGTGCCTTTATGCCCCAGAGCTCTCACACCCTCCTAAGGGTGCCTTTATGTCACCAGTCTCTCACACACCCTCCTAAGGGTGCCTTTATGTCCCCAATCTCTCACACACCCTCCTAAGGGTGCCTTTATGTCCCAGAGCTCTCACACCCTCCTAAGGGTGCCTTTATGTCCCCAGTCTCTCACACCCTCCTAAGGGTGCCTTTATGCCCCCAATCTCTCACTCACCCTCCTAAGGGTGCCTTTATGCCCCCAATCTCTCTCACAACCTCCTAAGGGTGCCTTTATGCCCCCAATCTCTCTCACACCCTCCTAAGGGTGCCTTTATGCCCCCCAATCTCTCATACACCCTCCTAAGGGTGCCTTTATGCCCCCAGTCTCTCACACCCTCCTTAGGAGAGCTCTGTCTGCCATCCCTCTCATCTCTGGTGAGCCAGCACCGTGCAGAGCTGTGAGAGCTGGGTGAGGAGCAGCCCCACACAGGGTGCAGATGTGGCAGATCCTCACACCACTGGCACAACAGGACAAGGAGGGATGCAGTTAACACTACTGGTTTAAGACTGAAACAGAAAAGGACATTAAGTGCCAGAATCAAGTTTTCTCACGATGGTATTTCAAGTCATATTCAGCCAGCATATTTTACCTATAGCTAGTTCTACAGAACCCTAGTGTGAGAGTTCCATGCAGATAAAGACCCACTGGGACAGTTCTGTGCAGTTATTTGGTTTTACAGAGAGTAACTTAAATCTCTGTAAATCTCAGAAGAAAGTGAAGGTCTTGGTTGAAATGGTCCCCTTCAAAAGACCTATATGTAGACCTAAATTCTCCCGTCCTCAGTCTGTGCTGAATTTTAGTGAGAATTGTATTTCCATAGGACAAACCTTTCCACAAGATACTGCAAACAGGCCTTTTTTCATTTATCATGTAGGTGTGAGCAGTTAACAGAGCTGGGATTCACACCTTGGGATCAAAGGAGCCTAGGTATTTAAACCTGACACTTACACCATTAAAATACCTGCTCTAGGACATGCTCCCTCTCTCCTCTCACAAGTTATATTCTGTTATAAAACCTGTATATTCTCAAGCTTTCTGAATATCATAAATTTACCAGAAAACTCTCCTTTAAATGAAAAAAACGAATACAATGAACTCTGGATGACATTGATTGACTTTTAACAGCCTTTCCTGGGCTTCCATGTGGTAGCAGCATCAGGCTTAGTCATAGGGACAAAGATATGTTCAGATTCTAAAAAAATGAGTAGGTTCTTGTGGACAGACCTTAAGCCAAACAGAAGGAAGGGATAAGAAATCAGTGACAAATAAACATTTTATTTGCTAATTGTTTAAATAGGAGTTGCTTGTAATTACCTAAGTTTTAATGGTTTACTAAAGGAAACAAAAATTCTTAGCTAACACTTCTCTTTATTAGAAGTGAAGAGGGTTGTAAATGCACTGTACTATCTGTATCTGTATTATCTGTGCCTCCCTTCATACCTTGTGATTATGTGTTCAGTAAATAGCACCCAGACTAAAAAGACCTTGTTGTGAAATCAAGCAACATTAACTCATTAAGTCAATAATTCATGGATTCTTTTATCTAAAGTGGCAACATCACACCATCAATTCACAAAACAGCCACTTCTCCGAAGTGTATGTGATGATAATAATGGATTTTCTAACAATACACTCCCAGAGCAAGGTCACTGCGCACAGATGCCGTGGACGCCATGATCTGACCTAGGTCAGCAAAACAAGCTTTATTATTGAACCTAATTATGAACTATCAAGATAATGGCCTAGACTAAACTGTTTCCTTAGGGATTATTTAGAAACTAGTCAGCCATTTTAGGTTCAAATCTACTGTACAGCACTACCTTCCAAGGCAGAGGAAAGGCTAGGTACAGTACATCCACACCCATTTCTGAATATCCCCACTGCTGCCAAAGACAACTCTGGTGTGCAAAGCACATATTCAAATCAAGCTGAACTCAGTTTTTGATGGAAGCAAGCTATTCAAGTGAAAACACGAAGGAAAAGGAGGTGTACAAATCTGCATGGACGTCCACAAAGGGGTAACAATTCAAATTTTGCCTTTGGTTTTGCTTAGGTCTAGAATTAAAAGCCTTTTAATAAATTCTGATAATAATGCAATACTAAGAAGCAAAGAGAAATGAAGCAAAAAGCTGTTTGGAATACCATTGGCTATTTTCAGACCAAGCACAGTAGCACTCCTGATGTTTATAATCTATTTCAAATACATTCCATAAGAGAGCTCAAGGAGGAAAAGTATTTCATGCTTCTTACATTTCCCATAGCATAAAACCATGCATGGGATCAGTGCTGCCTAGTGTCATTTTTCTCAGCTGAGGCTATTTTTACTTCTTTTCCCCCCAGAAAGATAAAACATTTCAGTTGAGTTCACTTCTCCGGCCAGAAAAGTCATTAAAATATTTCCTCCCCTTGTGTGCCTTACACTGTAATTCTCCCAGGTATATAGAACTGACTCATTATTATTTTATATTTCAGCCCATGTAATTATATCCAAGTTTCAGAAAGGAATAGATCCTTGAGATCAGAGATCTTCTCGTGTTAGAAGTAAAGCCAACCTCTGACTACTCCTAGCAGGGGAAGATTGATTCCCTGTATGATTCCCTCAATTATTTAAAATTATCTTGTTTTTATTTAAGGTTTTGATTCATATGATAAGAAGAGACCTGGTTTAGAGATGTTTGTTTTTCTAAGATCAGAGTTCTGTTGCTGTGATAAACTTCTCACCTTTTCAGCTTCCAGTCCCAGTGAACAAGTCAACCTGTATGAATTAACATGATGTGATTGACCCTGCACCTTGCCTGTGGGTCTTTAATGAGATCCAGCCCATGGGAAAACATGTAGGGAGAGGGGAGGGGGCTCAGCCTGAAACCTTTCCTTTAACTGCTTGGCCTGTGAACCCACATGAACTGGATCTCCCACAGAAGTCATGGTTTGAAAGTAACCCTTTCAAATCACACTTGGAAAGGTTTGCATAGCCCTAGTGCTAATACACTGGGGCAATTTGCAGAAAAATTCATATTCCTTCACTCCACACTGACAAAGACTGAAGGTTCACAAGCTCTAGGCCAAAAGAAGTCATAAGGGAAAAGCAGTTTTTCACAAAAATCAAGATAAAAGAATGACTTTGTCATACATTGATGGAGAGAGTCTTTAGGAATCAATGTAAGATGGGAGAAAAAGCCTACTTTCAGCAGGGGCACTGCTGAAAAAGTAATTTTTTTTTTAAGGAAAAGAGTTTTCTCCATTTCATATCCCAAATTTGCCAGGCTATGTTTATTCTGTATTACATAGAGTTCTGTAGCAAGGCTTCTGACTTCTTGTACAATCATTTAATACAGTCTGGAGGAATTTAAGAGTTGGGTTAGCAAGAACTGCTTAGGAGAACATTCCTAACCATGTGAGTTAAGGGGTTTTTTAGAATTATCTTTTAAAGATTTGTGTAATAAATTATATGCTTTTTCTATGTGGCACAGCACGGACACAAAGAGCCAGCACTTAATAAAGTTTTCAGGCACAAAAAATGCTTTCCTTCTACAGGAAATAGAATACCTCGGGTTGGCACCCTTGCTCCAGCAAGCCACCCCAGTACTTGGATTATATTTTTAAGGAACCATGATGATGCTCATTCTTTGCAGTGCCCTACTTTCAGGAAGCAGTATATGGTTTCCCTGCCCATGGGGTCTGAGCAAAACATCACAGAAATTAACAATCTTCATTTTCTTCATATATCATTAATGTAATTAGACTTCAGTGTATTTTTGTGGAGCAACATGAAAACAGAGGGTGTGGAAGGCACTTGAATGACTGCATTGCTAAGGAACATTTCGGGAACCTTTCCACAAAGATAATGTAAAATAGAGATAACTCCAAAAAGCATTTGGTACTGTGAATGTCTAGGATATAAATGATAGTGGAAGAAATGAGGAGTCTTGCATGAACTGTAAATGTACGAGTCAATCTGATTTTCTGTTTTTTGTGTGTGCACACACCACCCTGGTTTTACATCCACCCCCACCTTTGGGAAGCAGACCAAGCCTTTTCCATAACCCCATGATACACATGTGCTGAATCAGGCCAACCCACTCCTTCATACATAAGTGCACGCAACAAAATCAATTGTCTGGAGCATTATCTGATGTAGCCAGCCAGTGGAAGGCACTTTTCATTTTGTTTATGCCTATTCCTGTTCACTGTTTCAAAATAAAGCATCTCTAAATGGCGATAGCTTTTCACTATAATTCTGCTGCACTTCTAGATTCCAGATAAGGAAGGAAACGCTGAACAGACATGACTACAAAATGTTAAGAGGGAGAATACTTTACATTAGAACACATTAAAAACTATGTCTCATTTAAATGAATTTCAAGGAATAAATACACATTTTCTCTCTCCTATCTTGTCTCGACTACAATATTAAAAATAGAGGTAAGACTGAAAGGCTTTAGCCCAATTCTTCGATAACAGTAAAGAAAAACTTCTTGACAGACTGGATCACACTTCTAACACTGTTCTTCCCACCTTCCTGCAGTCCCTAGTTATTGTCAGATCCTTGCTGGAATCAACAGTTTTTATCTGATTGTGACTGTAGATAAGTATCAGGATAGTAGAGTTACTAGCTACAATAAGAGGATACACAGCTTTTGTGATAATAAGCACTTCTGTTTAAATGCTAAGAGCAATTAGTCCTTTTGTGTCAACTATTGATTATGCAGACTGATGGACAAAAATCCCACACAGCCTCATCCTTCTTTCTCCTGGATTTCTAAAGAGCAGACTGGCTTGAAGCAATGGTAAAGCAGAGAGATATTCCATCACTGGAGCCGAGAGCAGCTTAGGTGTTTGAAAGAGCAGCACTGATGGGTTCGACTGTGAGGGAGAAAAGCAATTTCTGATCTATTTCTTTTCCAGTGCTATTTCATGAAAATATCCAATTTTGATATCAGCTTTCTAGAACAACTATGAAGAAGGTTATTTCATTTAAAAGTTCTAACCATAAATAAATTTTGTTGTTTCTAATTATAACTTTTCTTTTAAATAAACTGTGCAAAAAGTCCATCTACACGCATTCAATTTAATATTTGCTTTCTATAGAATAAACACAGTTCAAAGTCTGTGGATTCAGAATCATTTTCTGACTTAAGCTTGGGGCACCAGCATGACATTATCTTCAACCATAACTACCACATTTATAGAGTATATGTGTTTCAAACTGCTTGTTTGATTTACAAATCATGCAGCATCAATAAAATGATTTTAGATGGTCTTTTATAAAAAATTTTAAATAAGAAACAAGTATATTTTGATAGTACAAATGCACATTCTTCATAAAATGTTCAAATGTTCCTTATAAAAAGATAATAAAATAAAAAAGATAAATCAAATTTTATAAAAATGTGCTTTTCAAAATAGTATTTGGATTTCTTTTGCTGAGTCACTTTCAGGTTCTAAATGAATTTAAGCTAAATTCAGAAACACTGAAAGATTAATTGCCTGGCACAAGAGTCACAATTTTCATTGGTGATAACAACAGTTACAGCAGGTGTTACAATGCTATTCTTGTATTAACTAAGTGCTTGCTGTTCCTATGATTATCCCTTTAGGCAAATTTTCATCCAAACCTGGGAATCCTTGAAAACCCAGAGCAAGAGAAAGTTGGAATTCAGTATCCCCAAATTTACAGCAATTTGTTGAAGATTCCTTTTCAAGGCAGAAATACAATGTAGATTAAAAGAAAAGCACAACCTCTCATAATTCCATGTGAAAAGCAGCACACATTTAATTTTGTATGTGACTGCTTTTTCATAGTTTTTACACTGCTGCACTGCAGCTCCACACAAAAGTGTGTGTGAAGCTATTTCATGAACTACTCATTGATCTCTATGAATTTATTACAAACACTCTGGACCTTATTATAAGAGCATCCTTGAAAGACAAGCATTTTGAATGTCACAGGGAGATGTTGCTGTAATAAAGGAGAATGTAATAGGCCTTCATGCACAGTATTTGTGAGCCAGAACATTTTCAAAGAGAATAATGTAAGTAAGTGCCTTTTAAGGAAGGGGGGCCCTATACATATTGCAGTTTGAAGATTTCTTGATATAGTATATTAAATCTATAGAAGGATTCTGTCTTTAGACATACACAGGAACATACTAGCCTGTATCATATTCATGTTTTGAAGAGACTACACAATTTTCTAAGAAAATTAATACACTTTTATCTTATTTACATTATTTTCCTGGCATAAAGATGAATACAGAGTATGAATATTTGGTGTACATCACCAAAACTGACAGAAACATTAAATTCCTGTGAATGTATAAAAAATTTGTAAAAATTTATTGTTATTTAAACTTCTGGAGTAATGTTTTGATACTTCTAATGCTAGACATGTTTGGAACCTCTGCTCTAAATACAATATTAGGTGTCCAAAGTCCTCATGTGGTCTAGGCAGCATCTTGGTCCATATCACAAGCATTCACACAAAGGAACAACAAATATAAGAGCTAAATTTCTGTTCAAATAATGCCTAAATGTCTTCAGGGTTATTGGTATTTGACACATGCAAAATCATTGCCATGTATTTTGGCAAGTACCTATTAGCACAGTCATTTATGACATTTAAATGTTTAGTTCTGGGTTATTCATGGCTGCATTTTAAACCAAGTAATGTAATTATATGACTCTGCCATATCTGATTAATGTTTTATTTTGCCAGGATTTCTTCAGCTTAAAAATACCTTCACTGTTGTTTTGCTTTCCATGAGCACTGTTGATCCCATTACTGAAATCTCTACTCAACCATTAGGTTACTTTTTGTAAGTGCATGCATTGCATTTGAAAGCTGTTGAAGTTCCAGATTTATGACACTGAAAATCTAAGCCATTGATCCACCAGGCAAATACATCACAGAGAGCACTGGCAATGTACTGTGTACTTTACTGAAGAGCAATTTCAACAGGCTTCACCCTGACCCGGGGCCTGCCTCTAGAAGGGAAAAGAGCTGAGTCTTCGTGAGCCACCGAACTTGGCAGGCTGAGCCAGACAGTGCACAGATACCAGAACTGCCCCTGAAGGCAAATCAGCACCACTGTACACAGCTCTTGATTTAGAAGCCTGCTTGGATCTTGGGTTCTTTCCAGCCAGAGTACACAGGACTTGCAAGATGTATGCTTTAAAACAGCACACATGTACTAGAAATGCAGCTGGCCTTGTCTCAAAGATACACCACATAGCTGGAAGCTGGAGCAAGCCTTTAAATAACACACTCTGAAAACACTGGGTTTGGAAACATGCTGAAATGGGATTGCCTGGAACAAGTACTAATCCTTCAAGGGCAAAAAAGAGATATGGTTGCTTTCAAAAATCTTGATGTCAAGTAATGACAAAATATAGGACAATATAGATAAGTCAGTCCTGGCCCACTGTTCACTTTTCAGTGACATTTATAGTGCTCAGATGAATACTAATATTTGAAATGCTAGCTAGCTAAAGAGCAAACATTTGTTAAGTGAAATAGGAAGAGTTCCAGACAGATCCTATAAACCAGAGAAAGTTAGATACAACTTGAGTTCTAATAGTTCTTCATAGTTTACCTAATGCATAATGGTTCCTGGAAGATACTCGCCTGTCAAGCTTATTTTTCTTCAGCTGTAGCTCGTGTTCAGAAAGGTACACATTCACGTCTAAAGGAAAGACTCCCTCCCAAGGATAAGCAAAAGATATTTTAAACGTATTACTTAACAAAAAAATTTATATTTAATAGGATATAGCTTGTGTGTAGAAATGACAGTTGTAAAGCAACCTGCATGAAAGCTTACACTGGGCTTTTTGTTGGCAATAGCAGCTGCATTTGATAGAGTGAAACAATTTCTGCTGGGGCAGGATCCTCCTGATGTTCCACAATAAATGTGTTTGCTTGCATAAGAATATCCTGCATGAAGAGACTACAACCAAGAAATTACTCTAAGGCAAAGAGAAAAGCAGAAACTTAACTCCTAAAATTTCCAGCTTCTCCAAACCACTACACAAATGAGAAAAAGGCATGTGCCTTTGTTTTACAATTCTGGTTGTTCAAGTTAGGAAGGGCTTGGCCAATGGATGAGACAGACATGATGCATAATCCTGATCCTCAGGAAAAAGTACAATTTACCACTGTGCTCAAAAAAAAGTATAAGCAGATGCTAGGAGAATATTATAATAAATAAGGAAGCAAGAATTTGGAAGGGCAAATTTGGAAGAGAAATATAATGGGATATACTTTTCTCAGGACAGTGGTTCTTCAAGAAGAGAATTAAAGACTTCCCACCAAAGAAATCCCCCTGATTCCATATCAAACACTTAAAAAGGTATTTAACAAATATTATTTGCAGTGAATTCTTGTATTATTTCTACGTCCTAACTGCTGGAAGGTGTTCAGAAAGAGGCAAAATGTAACATTTAAATTTGCCCCTTGAAAGAGATGCATATAAGCATTTAGAAAGAAAGATATATCTGTTATTAAACATTAGATAGGAATACACTAACAATTTACTGTAAAATCAGCAATTACAATTAATAACTGCTACTGAGGGAAGCAGATAAACATATAGCAAGAATTAGACCATTCCTAGACTGGGGACTTTTCTCCCTTGGGAACTTCTTTAAATGCCTAGAATCAGTTTCCATTTTTTCTTCATTTAAGGTAAGTGTTCTCTCATGTTTTATGCAATTGGTTTGCAAAAGAAAAATAGTAGCTTCTGTATAATGTAATTTAGGACGAATTAGAAACTTTGAAATATGTTTTTGTGTTGTAAAAATGATCTTAATCAAGGTTTACCACTAATATATTGACTAATAATGTCTGAAATGCTTCCTGGAATCAAAGAGAAAAATTCTCATTTTCATAATGTATCACGTGACAAAAAAAAAAGAAAGAAGTTTAACTGCCCTACCATTTCTGACCATTACAGTTTCCATAACTTCTGGAGAGTCTTCTACATTCCTTAGGTGCCTGCAGGCCCCAGCTCCTGATCTCAGTAATGATTAGAGTCCTGCTGCTGTGAGAAGGCTGCTTAAGGAGCCCACCTGGAAGTGACAGGATCCACCTCCTCTCCTGCCAGCACATGCACATCCACTTGTAAACTCCAAGGTTATAAGCACATGCTTTCAAAAAACCTCATTCAACTTTTCAAATTGGTACAATTTATAACAGTAAGTTTCGACTCAAGGGCAGAAGAAACTCTGAGTAGCTGCCTAGCAAGCAAGATCTAAGCTCAATTTTCAAGAGCAACTATTTTCATAAAGAATTAATTAAGTTAAAATATTGTTCCTGCAGCCAAAACTTGATACACCGATGCAGAAAGATTAATATAGCTAAGCATCACAGAGATGAAGAATTTCCTTCTAATTAAAACTTTCTGGCCAGATAACTGAATTACCCTCGTATTAAAGATTAATGCTTCTGATAGCTTTGATGGCTCAATATCCCCTGTAAATCATAAGGGTAAGATGCTTAAAAAATTGATTTAAGCTTATTAACTGCAAAAATAAATAAATATCACAGCATCTGCAGCAAATATAAGAAGTTGAGTAGCAATCATTGGCAAGTTAATTTTTATTTCTTTTTAGCACACTGCATTAGTGGAGTAACTAAAGCATCACTGCCTTTCCCCATCTGTATTAGACAAACACTCACTGACCCATGTGGTTTTATGAAACTGCTGTGTTTACAAGAATAAACTTATTTTCCCTCCAGCAGGTCTGCAGCTGGGCATTAACCTGTCCTTACCCAGAGAAGGTATATGCCAACTGGAAAATCAGCTTCCAGCAGGTGGAAACACAGAATCACTCCAAGGTTAAGCCCTGAGGATTTTTGTATTCTCATTCCAAACTTTACTCCTTAAACCTATTTATGAATTTATGGACTTTTCCAATGGCTAGCCAATAAAAGCAAGCCTTTCTCCACATAAAGGTGTTTTCATCTGAGTGGGAGCAACATAATTTCTTTCAACATGAATTCAGACATTGCAAGCTTTATACACTGCTCTGCTAGAAGCCCTGTGTTACAAGTGCTTGAATTTGTGTTGACTTCTCAACAATATTGACCTTGGACTATATGAGATTATTTTTGGAAAACATTATTGAGAGATTTTTGATTTTTTAATTTATCCTTTAAGAGATTAATGACAAATCAGCTGAAGATCAGAGTCCAATAAAATTCAAGCTAGAACCTGTTTAAAATAGAATATTGCTCCTTCCTATTTTCCTGCCTTTTGACACACAAGGTTAAAGCAACAATAGAAGGTGTAGAGGTATCATCTCCCTGGACATACCTCCAGTTCAGTCACTGAGAAACTTCCCAGGACTTGAACTACTTCAATAAAATAAGTGGAAGTTTTGTCCTCCTGAGGCATGTGGAATATAACACTTCCAGGCTTCCTTCACGTGCCACTGGATATCAGGTTTTAGAAATTGAAATTTAACAGGAATACTTTTTGCATTCCCTCATACTGCTCTCACTCATCAACTCTGCTCATGGAAAACTTACAGAAGCATACAAAAAAAGGAATACAACAAAAGCAGTCCATTTTTCATTAAGCAAACACACCACCTGGAGATGTAAGTTTTTAACCAAGGTGGCTTCTGTTTATTCAGGTCCATTTTAGTATTTACTTTCTACTCCAGTGTGTTACATGTTTGTACTCTTTTATATCAGCAGGCATTAGAGGCAAAAGAGAAATTTGATTACATATGCTACAGAACAGTACAGGAGACATTGTAAAGTTAATTCTCTATTGCAGGATTAGGAGAAGAGAGAGCTTATGTGCATCAAGGTAAATTCCAATTCCATGACTCCCATGGAAACTAAAGTTCATTCGATGTACAGGAATGAACACATCATTTTTACTTATAAAAACCTTACTACTTTTTGTCACTGCTTCTCCAGTTAAAACAACACAAAATATCTTATTTTTTGTCTGAGGAACCAGTTGCTGTATTTTGAAAACAACATATATTTTGAAAGTAATATAGAAGAATTCTTGAAGTTTCTGGTATTGTTTTAAGAGACCTGGGGGCCTGAGAGAAAGGAAAGCAATGAAAATCTTTAAACTTGAACCCAGTAACAGGCACTGATATTTATTTGTACTCTTGTTTGAGCACTTCATGTTCACAACCATTTCCACATATAAGGTTGAATTTGAAGGCTGTCTGTATTTAATTGCTGAAGGAACAATAACCTATAGCCTGATCCAATACAGGTGACATTTGCCCTGTTCACTAGGGAGCATCTTTGGAGTGTCTGAAGGAACAACTGCCTACTGCACTAATTTAATGGCTGCTTTGGAATGAATCTGCAGATACAGTTATGTACACCTTGCCCTGATGCAGGAAAGAAAAAAAAAATCAAAAAGGGATTGACACTAAACACTGAGTACAGGGAATAACACAAGCATCTGGGTCTTTGTAGCGCTCTTGTGAATGGATCTAGCTCCCTAAAAACTGAGCTATAATGTTGTCTCTGCAAATGCCTCAAGGTCTTAAATATGTAAGCACAAAAAAAAAAAGCCTTCAAATTTTATTTCTAATTTGAAAAGGAAACTCCAAATAGCTTAGAGTGAATATTTTCTTATTTTTTGTCTCAAATACAGATGGAATTTAGCATAGCCCACTTTGACAAACAAAAGCCAGCCCAATCTTGTTTTTCTGTTTTTTTAAAATTTCAATATTTGCTTACACACACAGGCATCCCCAGGCACTTCAAAGGTTCTGGAGCAACAGGCTACATAATTTAACTTAAAGCAAGTTAAAAAGAGTTGAAGGAATCCATAGTACTGCCTTCCCTTTTGAAGCTCAAGAATACTTTCTTTAGCTTTTTAAATTTATAGTTGGCCTACCCCAGCCCTTGGGGATTCAGATTCTACGCTCATGGAATTGATCAAATAAGACTCAGTGGGGGCCATGTACACTTAAAATTGTGGCAAACACTACCCCAAGAGTCCACCTTGCAGAGGACAGACCTCATTCTAATCAGAATTTCATCATCCTTTTGCATATTTTTAAAATGAATTTTTCCTATTTCAGGTGTGGTCATGCCACTATTACAGAGCACACCTGAGAGCACATTAAAAGTCAATGGTGTAACTCCTACTAAATTCACTGGGCTTTGAAATCAATTTCTCCACATTGATTTCAAATGGAGCTGAAAAAAGACTTGTGTGGGCTTATGAAGTTGGAACGGAGGAAAAAACTACTGCATTTGCCCTTATTATGGTAAATAAGGTCAAGGAAATGAAAATTGCATCATTTTTACAGCTGATAGCTCAGACAGGATAGTGTCAGCAGAGATTTCCTCCTTGGAAATTGAGGTCAACAACAAACACACTTAGATGCCTGAAATTCAACATCCCAAAGTGTTGCAGTGGGGAGCCTGCAACACCAAAAAAATACATGCAAAGAAGAAATGGAGAACTTCACTGTTCAGCCTTTCCTCACAGCAATATCAGAATGCACTGCAAAAGGTGAGCAGGAAGAATTCTTCCTGAGAGACTTGGTAGGGCCCTGCAGTGTGAGTGTGAGATTCTCTCTGCTGAGATGTGTGTGGACACAGAGCATCCCCTGCTACGCTGGGATCACTGCAGTCCCTGACATACAAGGTGCAAGGTCTGTCTGTGCCCCTGCCTAAATGTTTGCTTGCCTTTAACAGCAGCAGCACCTCAAGATCTCTTAACTGGGTGCTCCAAATCTCTTCCTCTGGGGCTCAGACACTCCCCTGTTTTCTCAACATTGCCACCCTTGCCTTGCCACAAGCCCCCCTTTGGAACGGGGTGGCATTGCTCAAATGACCACACTATAAAAGGGACTGTGTAACCTCTGCATTTCCTCATTGGACTTTGTCACTGTCAAGGAAAAACAGATGAAGGAGCCATACCTGGACAATGAGGACAGTTAAAATATCTGTCTCATAGTAATGTGGTCATTACAGAGGGAAATAGTCCTTGCTTATTGCCTTGAATCATGCACAAGGTACCCCCTGCCTGTGCCCTTCCTACCCATGAGACTGGAGATTATGACAGAGAGGATTTGAGCTCAAACAACAAGCACAGGGAAAGGCAACTTTCCCCATTATGCTGGTTTGTAGGGATAGAATGCTTTTTGGAGAAGTGACCCAGAGCTGTTAGCAACAAGGCATGTTTCTCAAGGCCCCAGAAATATAGAAAAGCATGGATTTTATTTTAAAAAAGTGAAACAACCAGGGAATCTCACATTTTTCATCATTTACAGTTAGGATATTAAACAAAAAATATTTACAGCAAAATGTTCTCACTTGTAGGAATAGCACAGGAGACAAAGAATTGGAAAATCAGAAAATTTAGCATTTCTGCCTTTTCTAGAAATATCATGGAATAGTAAAGATTCAAGTGAAGCTAATACACTGGACTGACAGTCTGTTTTCTTTTAAAAAATAGCCTTTCCATCTGTAAGAATAGTCCCCAAAACTATATTCTTTTGTGACAGAAAGATTATTATTGCTTCATCTTTATTTCTCTCTAGCAAGAGGTAATTCATCTACAGCCAAAACTAGAGCAGTGGCTGTGCAGCAGTGTGCCCCCTGAAAGCAGAGGTTTCTGTTACATCTAAGGTTCCAAACACAAGCACACGACCAGAGTTTCCCATGCTCCCTGGGTCGTGGGTGGCCCAGCCTGCCCAGAGAGCCCAGCCTCTGACCCATTGGGGCCCTGCCCTGTGGGTTTTCCTTATCTGTATCCTCACTGGACAGCACCCCATGCAATCCTGATGAATACCCCACGTGCTGTTCCCTTCCACCCCTGGGGCAAGCACTGGCACCAGTGCTCAGCCCAGCTGCTTTTTGTTTGTTATTTTCATGTTATTAAACTTTTCTCGTTGCCCATGTCTCCTTTAAGCCACTGCCTCGAGCTCTCTGGAGAAGAAGAAGCCAACTCCGAGGCTTTGCCCCTGCCGATATTCCCGGGCAAGGGCGGCAGGGATACAAACTTACACGAGTGTGTCTCAAGTATTGAGCCAAGTAAGGCAAGCAGGGATTCTTCACAATAAAAGTGAACTTCTGCAGAGAGCAGAACTTCAACATCTTCAGTCAGACAGAACCCTAAAGACAAGTGGCTTTAATCCTGCGGGGAAGCTGGAGAGCTCTGGGGGAGCAGCCAGCTCTGAGGAGCAATAGCAGTGCTCTTGGGAAGCATCACTTTCCTCAGACAAGAACTGCACCTGGGGGAATCAGCGAGATTCTACAAAGACAGAAACTTCTGCAGGCAGCTAACAAAATCATTGAGTGTACAACGAGCACACACACACAATTTGTCTGTGAAAAGGACTCCTTAAAAATATTATTAGTTGAAATCCTTGAAATACAACCTTAGATGCTTAAAAAACTTGCCCTGGAATTCTCTTTCCTCTGTTTTCCTTGGAAGCACGTTTTTCCTTAGAAACAACTAATTCAAGATGACCTTCTCTACTTTCTAAAATATTATACCAGAGTGTCCTCAAAACAGAGAGCACTGTAGATTCAAAAAGTTCCAAGTCTTTTAATTATGTTGCCCCCCACTCCTTGCTTACTGTGCTTTTCCAGGATTCAATTGCACACAAAAATGTAAGGTTTATCTCCCCATTTAGAAATTGTCCAATAGTTATGCAGGCATAGCACTCTCCCCAGTGCTGGAGAACAATTCAGATGCATCATGGTTC
Organism: Erpornis zantholeuca; assembly: GCA_013400515.1. Classification (NCBI taxonomy): domain Eukaryota; kingdom Metazoa; phylum Chordata; class Aves; order Passeriformes; family Timaliidae; genus Erpornis; species Erpornis zantholeuca. The sequence goes on along the minus strand of VZTN01032996.1, from coordinate 299,338 downwards.
AACCAATCTCCCTGGATCTTCTCCCTGAATCTTTCTAGGAGGGGACAGTTCAGTTGTTAAAAAAAAAAAAACAAAACAACCCAACATATGTTCAGGCAGAGCCATTGTAACGATTATAATGCATATTTCATCTAGATTGAACACAGACTGAGAAAATCTGATTATTAGCTACACACCAGGTCAAACTGCAACAAGGCAAATTCATGGAAGGAAAATTCATTGAGAGCTACTGAATAGAAAAGGCACCACAGAAGCATTTTGAAGCCAGAAATCACAGCAGAATAGACCCATTTAGTGAAGTATCACTACATGCTCGCCCTGTTCTGGTTGTTTTTATTAGGTATCTACTTTAGGTTCCTCTCAGAAGCCAGAAAATAGACTCAATCACCTCGAGGCCATCTCAGTATGGCAATTCTTACATTTCACCATTTCTCAGGTAATCTAAATTAAATACACAAGAAAACTGTATGTTCTTCAGTTCCAAATTGAAAAGAATCATTTCATCACCACACAGCTGTGTAAATTAACAAGTTTTGCTGGTAAAGCACTAACAGGCTCTTTGATATTATTCACAACTATCATCTAAGGTGAATAATTGTGGAATCAGGCCATCTGCCAGCTGAGAAATTCTGTCACTTTTACTCTGAGTATTATTTTACTTTGCAAGTTGACCTGTAATGAGATTCTGATGGGGACAGACAGAAGTTTGCAGCCAGCCTAACTCAATGATGAAAAATGATGGGTATGAAATGGCACATTTTTCCTATCATTCCGCTGCTTCTTCTAATGCAACCCTGTAGCTTCATTTTTTAACCTATAGATAACGATTTTATTACAACTTAGGGTAATAAAAGATTACCATCTGAACAGAAAGACTGGCAGCACTCAAAGACATGGGAAGATTCCCCTCAAAGGATTCCCCAAAATGCATTTTCTGAAGGGTGTTGTGCTCCAGTGCCCAGGGTTTCACACAACTCCCATAACACACCCAGAGCCCCACGTGCCATCCCTGCCTGGCGCAGAGCAGGAGCACACACAGCAAAACTCAGAGCCTTTGCACAGCACATGATCTCTTGGCTGCTGCCCCCTCTGTTTCTGCTCAGGGTCTGGTGGATCTTGATGCTCCTGGGATGAGCAGTGTGGGATGAGCACATACTTCTTGCTAGCAAGGAGCCATCTGAAGAGCAGCCTGATGTGACACTTGCTTTCCCAAGGCACAGCTGATTCAAAGCCAGCTTCATATTTATTGTCAAGGTGGTTTCAAACTGGGGAAGGACAGTTTTCAGTCCTCCCACAATATTAAATACCATAGAGGAGAAATGTGATTATAAGCAAAAAGTCAAATTAATTTTCTTCTAACACTTACTAAGCCACAGAGGAAGTTGCCTTTGAGATGAACTGAGGTAAAAATGTCTGCTAGGTAATTTATTTCCACTTCTCTTCCAAAACCTAAAATAATTATACATACAAATCAGAATATTTCATTTCCATGGAGTGAAACCCACAAATGCTTTTTCTCCTTGTATGAGAAGAGATGGTCCACAGACTGTAAAATACAGCAGGAGAGGAGCCATCAGTGCTCAGAAAGTTCCTGTGAACTTAGTGGCTTCTGCAGCTTTGCAGGCAGAGCGGCCTGGGCATGGTTTCTCCTGGGCAGCTCCCACTACCAGCAGTTGAACAGCATAAGGAGATATATACACCTTTCTCCTAAGAAATTAGATCCTAAAAAGCACAATAGAAACAAGTGCAAGAAATTAACCTGGCCAGTAAAAGGAAGCAGGTAAGATACTCTGGAAACAAGCTTATTCGGGCACAATTTTCTGGAAATATGGATACAGGCAATTGATAAGTGAAGGTGTGAATATTTCAATTAATAATGGTGCAGACCTGCAAGTGCCCAGTTGTCAGCTGGGTCATTATTGGCTTTTGGCTTCTGAGAAAAGAGAGGTGTCCAGAAAGAACAGTGTATGACAGCAGTGTGGCCTTTTGTAGGAGGGGAAAGCAAAGTTTTTGGAGAAGACCAAGGTTTTTTTCTTTTAAACACAGATCATCCTGGGTCCCTTGGTTACTTCAGGGTAGTTCTCATATTTCATTCTTTGTTCAAAAGGAATGTTTGGGCTGCCTGCCTCTATGTCTGTTCATCCTCAGCTCTGCCAAAAGTTAGTTTTGAGCTGCAAGCAATTGACCACAGAGGAATAGGCTATCAAATAATTGATTTCTCAGAGCTTGTATGGCCTCAAACAGGTTTAGAGAGTGCTGAAGCAAGACAGAGTTTAAGGCTGTCTCTAATTCTGCAGCTCGTCAAGATGAGAGACAGCTTTATGGGCATTTCCAAACGTGTGGCTCTGCAAGCAGCCAAACGTGTGGGGACTCGTGGTCGGGGTCTGGCAGGTAATACTCAGTGCAGTCGTTCTCCACCTGTGCTGGATACAATTTGCAGCACAGCTTTTGTTGTCTGGGCACTTTCTATTTCCTTTCAAAACTGAATAAGCAGCAGGATTTTCCTTCAACCTCATTGCTTAAAAACCAAAATCTGGGATTTTTGAAACACTAATACAAAACACATTATCATTGTCTCCAAGACCAGTAACTCCTGTGACGAATTCCCATTGTCAGCAGGAAAACACAACAGAGAAGTTCTAAAACATTCTCAGTGGAGGGAAAAATGATCAATTTCCTGACCAAGTAACTATTTCAAAATTTACCACTTGATTCAGCGAAGGCCTTCAAGTTGCTTACTTAAAAGGTCTATGGCTTAGTTTTCTTAAAAAAGTATAAAAATCATCCTACTGCCTAAACCTTGTGTTATTACACTTGCTAGCAGCACCGTCAGAGGATGGTGACAGTCCTGGCACCATGACTGAAACGTGCAAGAGCTCTTAGGTTTTGTTATGCTGTGCTGAACAGCAAAGCTGCAGACTCACCTAAGGGTATCACCAGAAGGAAGCATTTCTTTGCCTATTGCTCAGGGGCATGTCAGACTACCTACATCAGTATCTCTAGGCTCTTTTTCAGCTGTTAATGATTTCAGTAAAATGTGAAAAACTCAGCAAAAGCTCAAGGTTCTTGTGATGGATAGAAATTTTGTTAATGTATGAATTAACTATACATGTGGTTTTTAAATTCAATTTAAACCTGAAAATCTAACCTTGGGGGTTTGAAATAATGGGACATTAACTTCACTGCCTTTTACAAACTACCATGAAACATAAGTAAATGACAAAGATGAATAAAATCAGAATGATAAATGTTTTATAGTTGGTATTTTTTAAAAATAATGTTATTGCCAGTGAAAACCTAAGTGAAATGAATTCGGTCATTTCAGCTTGGTCCCTGGTGGACAATAGTCCACATTTCAAAAGCATCACACATAATTTGACAAAATTGGCAGCTTTGGCTCAGATGTGGCTCAGGGCTGAGTAAGCCTGCAATTCCCCCAGTGAGAGTGCCCCTTTCCTCGAGGGTTAAGGTCAATGGCTAGTCACTGTGGGGTACAAAGGTTGACATTGTCCGCTTGTATTCATCCCAACTACAGCCCCAGAATTTCAGCTGCCGCTGATGCACAGCCTCCCAGTGCCAGGAAATATATTAGACTCTTCCCTTAAATATACATGCACCTTCCCTCTCTTCCATTCTCCCAGATAAAACACACTTCCCCTTTCCAGGATAGACAGCCCTTCAGTCAGTTTTATAATCCTTGTCTTCCCCCTCCTCCCCTTCCCATCCCACAGTAATATTTCACCTTATACTAGATTTAAAAGATTGCCCATTCTTGACCCAGAATACAGCTGGGCAATATACTAGTTTAATGGCAGGAAAACAGGGGCATCAATGGAAATTATAGAAAATCAAATTGAACAGATGTCAGGAAGCACATCAGGCATTGTAAATGTGAGGGATGCCCATCAGACAAGGTTATGGAGGTGAAAAAACAGAACACGTAAAAAAAGCAGAGCAAGAATAAGAAACCCAACCCTCCCCCAGCTGCCAGTGACATGCTGTAACTGATGTGTTGGGAAGGTTATTCTGTGCCAGCCTTCAAAGTGACAATGGAATCTACTGGATTGTGTGGTTATAAAATATGACAAACAAATGTTACAGTTGCTAAAATGTTACAAAAATAATTTTAAAAAATCCTTAGTCTCATTAAAAGTTAATGGGGATTTATATCAAGCCCTGAAAGTATTGAGACATCTTTGATTTCACAGGAATTTTCCACTGATTTTAACCTACAGAAAGACAGATTTTATTTCTTTTTCAAAGGTATTCAGACATTTAACACAGTAGATTTTGTCTGCTGGGATTTTAATAGAGCCTAGACATGTAATTCTTATTAGTGACAGTTCTGAAATGCCCACTGTCATCTCATCAGCATTCTTGGCATTTAAATAACTTTACAGAATTGGTTTAAGTTGAAGATTTTTTGCCTTTATTACTGCATCTAAGGAAACTTGCAGAATCAGATTCAAATACTAGTAGGTTACATGAACTCCTTTCCTTCCAGTCAGGCAACTCCACTCATTGAAATGATGCAACATTAGCACAAGATTTGCTTTCTTTCATCTTACTAAGTCAAGTTTAACTAGAACAGTAGTTGGTTCAGGTTTTGAAAAAGAACAAATAGACCTTGCTCCACATTTTGAGACAAAGAATGTCTCACTGAAAGTAGTGTTTAAGTCACAAGGTATCTTTTTTCATAAAGTTGCCAAATCACATAGCATTGCATAGAATTTTCTGTCAATACTTATGCTTTTTGAAAGAGTATTTAATGCACATGAGAATTTGTTCGGTCTCTGTCAAGAGCTGTACTAATACACATATATGACAGACAAATGATTTAAAAGTTGCTTTAACAAGAAATAATATCTTTAAAATAGCTCTTAAAATGACTTCTGTTAATTTAGATATTTATTTTAAATAAATGAATAAATAATTACCACATGGTTTTCCTACTTGATGCTATGAAAACTTGATGAGATTGTTCCCCTAACAGAAAGTCATTAGGGAATGTTATTCCACCCCACAGCTGAACCTCAGAGTGCTAGGCTGGCAGGCAGGTACACACAGGTACACACTGAGGTCCAATGCTGAGACAAGCTGAGAGCAAACAGGGTCAGGGATCTCTAAATAGATCAGAAATATTTTTGTTCATTATAGATTGCAAATTTGCTCCTGGAGGCCCTGGCATACAACTGTTAGTTTCTTGCAATGAAGTTCAGGCACAGGAGTTTATAAAGGTGCTGTGGGACCAGGCACGGAATCAGACAGTGTTTGAAAGCAGCACTACTTATCTGCATGCACTCAAAACAGGTAAATTATGCTTCTGCCCAAAAAGGAATCACCAGTCAGCTATCAGATACTCTTGCTGAAAAGGCCTTTTAGTTTCCTCACATACTGAGCAGCACTGTGTCCCTGCTCCTTGTTCTCACCTCAGGTGCCCTTGACCATCACCTGGCCAGTCCTAGCTGACAACAGTTCCATAAAATATGCGCTTTACTAGTTCTGGGTATTTCAGAGTAATGAGACACAGAAAATAAAAGAAAAGACAAAATAGCACAAGAAAATTTGGCCAGCAGGCTCCAAATTCAACAGTTTCAAACTTTTCTTTAAAGTTGAAATGCTTTGAAACTACTAACAGAAGTTTCCCTTAACTGAAGATGTAGTCAAATAATGCAAGTCAACTCATATCTCAGTAGGAAGTGATGGTACATAGAATATTATGGTTTAAGTGTACTAAGTCATCCCAGAGCATTTCCCTTTCCACCAGCCAATTCTACCTCCTTGCTAGAAATGAGACTTGACAAAATTGGGATGTCTGACAAATGTCACCTCTGAGATCAACATGAGGAAGCCTTTTCAAGAACCCAACTTTTTCTCCCCACCAAGTTCAAAAATCTGCAGGAAGATCTGTTTCCTATGGCAAGGTTGAAGGTTGCTACAAAACCACCATGCTCATCACTCTGTTCATTACTTCCAGTTCTTAATTGTTTGGACCAAGTCAGGCCAGCTCATCTTTAATTGGAATAAAGAGTTAATCTTTTATACAAAGGACCCAGCTGAGTCTTTGTATGTATTTCAATGTGTAAAGGGCTTTTGGCAGTTTAGAGTGTGTGTGGTGTTAGCAGGATTTAGCTCATTAGCAAACCACAAAGGCTCTGCTGACACTGTACTCTGGGTAAAATACATGAGGCCAACCTACACCCTGTGGACATGTACAGCATAACTACATAATAAACAGGCATTTATTAATAATTTTATCTGTCACACATGTAGAAGGAGAGGGTGAGAAGTCAAAAGCTGTCATATGTTGCAACTAAAGAGGCATAATTAAAATGATAAGTGTCATGTAATTATAACCCTTGAAGAATTAATCTAGCATGAAACAACAATGGTATAAATACAACAGCATATGTTCCAAAAATTAATTTCACATAATAGGCAGCTGATGTAAGCATTTAGACCCAATTATGTATGGTCATACAATAGCAGCTGATGCACGGAAAATCCCTTCCATAGTGTATACTAGAATAATCCCATTATAAATGAATGAATGGAAAGACTCCTTTAGAGTCTTTGCACTAGTGTGTATTTCTAGACAAATCAGAATTTATAGAAATATTATGTAGCTGTATGTTCTCCACTAATTTTCCTTCAAGGTTTTCAAACCGGGTATTTCTTCCCTTGTATCTCAGATCTTTAGCTGTTCTGCAGAAGCAGGATTTGTGGTGACAGCAGTTACAACCTACAGATTTGTTTAGCCTTGGTTTTAAGTAATTTAAGCTAATTATTTAATTTCATAATTTCTAATTTACGCAAATTAGACTTCATTCCTGATGTTCTACCCGATTCTCCCTCTGAAGCTGAATCAAAAAGAATGCTGCCAACTGCAGAAGTCAGAATTGAAGAGACTAACGACCAATGGATGTTACAGGATAAATCTTGAATGTGTTGGCTGTACTTATATTAACATTGGCTTTAATGGTCTGATTAGGACTTTTCTCATAGTGAAAGTATGAGCAGTTTATACATGAATTAAGCATGTTTGTGTTTCAGTTTACACTGCTAACGTGCACATGGCCTTTGCTCTGTTTCTCTATTGACCCCAGCTCTGGTTGCGTGCAATGCAATGTCGCATCCCAAGTTTCAGCTTGAGAGCACAATGTGCATCCAAAGTTTTAAACGTGGAAGCACTGATAAGAATTCAGATGCACACAGATTACCTCCTGACAATGACAGAAATAAACTTATTCTAGAGAGAAACTGAATTTATCGATTAAGTTTTGGCCCTGAATCACTTTGGATGCTTGTAAGGTCAATCTCAATGACCTACCATATGTTTCAATAGCCGCCTGTTCTCTTTCAAATTACACAACTTTTAGTTATGAAGCTGTGAACGTTTCTACTACTGCCACTGACCAATGACACTTCATATGTTTCTGCTTAGAAAAGCTAGAAGCAAATTACAGTCACTCTCTCTCTAGAGTCATACATTAAACAAGAGAAAAAACAATGGGAGTATTATAGCACTGTGACAAGTAAACAGTGTTATCTGCTCCCTGGAATTAATGTTGAACTGTAAAGCAACAGTATTCTGGGTGCCATGCTAGGCAAAAAAAATTCAGAGGTAGAAACAGACACAGAATTATCCATTCAGCTGATCACATAAAAGTGTATCCGACAAAAAAAAAAAAGAAAATTACTACACTTAATGAATGAAGTCTTCAGTAAAGAGGAAAAAATGTACCACTTGTCTCCAAGAATTAATTTGCAATGTATGCTAGTAGTTGTTTTCACTTGGGCACATATTTTGTTCTTTCAGTGTGCTGAACGATGAGAATGAATACATACAGCTCATTAAGCTGATTATTAACACAATTCTTACAGACTAAAGACACATCTGAACTTTAAATAGAAGCAGCAAGAGGTTGGCAAGATTAACAACAAACAATATTTTTTTAGCAGACAAACTCAATGACAGAACTTTTTGGGAAAGCAAATGAAGTGTTACATCTCTGGGGAACAAGTTTTGTTGGCATCAGGGAATTTCCAGGTGGAAACTGCAGCCAGGACCCAGGTGTGCTTTCACCTGTTACCTAAGTAGAGCTAACCCTACAAGTTTCATAACAAGGGAGCAATGGACTTTGCACTCAGGAGGGTGCACTGTGCCATGGGGGAGTGACTTACTACTTTAGGGACTGGGGAGAGTGAAATGAGCAAGATGAAATAATCAAAAACCCCACCATGATACATTTCCTATCAATCAGAAGAGGAAAAATAAATACAAAACATTCTAGGGGGAAATAAAAACACTTGAGAGAAAAACAAAATTTCTAGAAGGCCAGACACTAATTGTTTACCTGGAATAGGAAAGAGGAGCTTCTGTTTAAAGTTAATGCATTTACCCAGATTTTGAGATTTCACTTGACATTTAATTCCAGCCATTTGTAAACTATTGATTAAATTAAGGTTCTGAAAACATTGACAAAGGCAAATGACACAATACTGCTTTAGGAGACTACTAGTCACTAACCCAGCCTCGCTTCCTGAAGGCAACTGCTGGCACCTGCATTCTCTTGGGAGAGCACTCTACAAATGACCCTTGTCTCCAATATAGAAGTGTTTCAACACTCTGCTTCTGGCAAACTGTGCGAGCTGTGCTGAGGCAAAAAGGCACACAGGGTCTGTACCCCAGGACAAGGTGCTCACAAGAGCAACCTTTAGGACTTGATCTCGGTGCAGAACAGGCTGGACAGCCCCCAACACACACCCACCAGGCTGCTGGGCTCTGCAGCCTCATAAACCACGAGATGAGCATTGCTCCAACACACACCAACGGGACTGGCCCTGTGGGGAGCCATTCTGCCTGCAAGGGATCATTAGACTTTGCTGATAGCTTTTCTACTCCTGGACATGCCTTTGAAGAGAAAACCTCTACAAGGGCTCACGCACCAATACAGACATGGGTCCTATTCCTGTGTAGAGACAAGTTTGTGGAAGTCCCCATGAATGGGATGAGAAAATTCCCCTCAGCCAAGGATCCATTTTAACTCCTTCAATTTTCAGCTAATTTTTTTCAGTAGGCACAAAATAGCTCGTTACTGAAGGGCACAGGGAGTTTTTTCTCTTCTACCCTGCTCAGCATTAGATGCATGTGCTGGTGCACTGGGGGGCTGTGTGAATGGTGAGTACAAGTCACCTGGCAATGGGTTTGATCATTTAAGTGCTTCAGCCTCAAAGTTAAGGAGAAACTGCACACAGGTATTCCTGAATGAAATCTTATCTTTATCAAACAAGGCCACACATTTGGACCTGGAACTAGTAACAGCTGTACCTAAGCGAATGTTTTTAAGAAAGGAAATAACGAATTGGGAAGTATTTGAAGTTCTGACCTTTTCCCCCCAGCACTATGATTCAAGCTAACCCTGAAGACCTGACTATGATCTATCAATGATTTCTGGTTTAGATCCCCAATAGTTAATTTGTTTCACGCTGGGAGAAGTGGCTTGATATGGTTTAAAAACTGGACTATTAGTAACAGCACATTACCTATTTGTGCAAAATCACACACACAAGCTTGAGTTAAGCACTGAATAAAATAGCAATATATACAAGACTCTGGAAACACTACATTAAAAATAGATATGAATTTTGAAAACACGAGTTAGATTTTTTGTTTCTCAGTGTAAAAGTCTCAAGTGAATGAGCAAAAGTATTACTGGACTTCACGCCATTAAAATTAAAGTAATAGCTAATGAATTTACAAGTAGTGGACACTTCAAAGGCCACTTTGTTACATCTTTCAAAATTATTGCTCTATTAGAGATGGATTTTATCAGTTAGAAGGATGACATTACTCAGCATTAATGAAATATAGCAGAACACTTGAGGATGTACATATTTAATTTTAAATGAAATAATTTTTTATGTTTTCATGGATAATAGAGAACACTCCCTCTGAGTGGAGAAAAATGCTAAGGAGCCAGAGGTTATGAGAGGATCATTTAGTGATGTTGTAAAATCCTGGCAGCACCAAAGTAGTAATAAGTATTACATGTTCCCTTCTTAGTAATTGTAGAAAGGCTACACACCAGACCTTTATTCAGGCAGTTCACTTGATCTCCAGTTAAACTGAACAGATTTTCTTCCTTGCTTTTGCTCCAATTTTGATGTTAAGTAAATATTTAAATTTTTCTTCGTCTATGTCATACAAACTTCACAAATTATCAAAATAAGTAGCCAAGATGAAGGGATAATGTTTCATCAGCAGTTTTTGCCACCATAACTGTTGTTTAAGAAGAATGCTGAGATAAAAAGGAAAGGTTATTACACTTGAACAACCTTAATTCTTCAGGGAAAGATGCACAGTTTAATAACAGCAGTCAGCCATCTGCTCCTCCCAAGGTTTGCATGCAGATGGAGCAGCCTTGCAATTGTGTCAGCTCAGAGACAGCAGATAGCCCTTCCAGGACTGTGAAAAACCCTGCCAGGACAAAATCCCTTCTCACCAGCAGGCCAGGCTCAAGGAGCACCAGGACTCTGGGTGCCACTGCTGTGAACCCCAAATGTTCCCTTCACTAATATGGCTGCATCAAGGTAGTCTCACATTCTAAAGGACAGAATAAGTTAGATTTTAATGCTGTGAGTTTAAGGAAAAGTTAACAGATTAAAGGTTATTACCTTCCTAAGTTTAGCAAGTAACTGTCCACATGGCACAGAGCATGGCAGCTGGGAATGGAATGTTACAGGAGACACATGTACCAGTTTTCCTACAGCTTTATTGGTTGTTACAAGGAAAGGAGTTGGAAAGCTGGAAGCCCAGATTTGGGGTTAGACACAGATCTTGGCAAAGGGTTGAGGAATTGACAGGTTTACACTGCAAAGAGATATGGACACATCAGAGATAGTCCAACAAAGGGTCATAAAGATGACTGAGGGATCGGGCAGGATCTCTTGTATAAGGAAAGGCTGAGAGATCTGGGGCTGTTTAGCCTAGAGACTAGGAGGTTTGGGGGGAACCTTATCAATGTGTATAAATACCTGAAGGGACTGTGCAAGCAAGACTGAGCCAGGCTCTTTGCAGTGGTGCCCAGTGACAGGCCATGAGGCAATGGACAAAACCCGAAACACAGGGGGTACAATATGAACATCACAAAATAGATTTTTACTGTGAGGGTGACCAAACACTGGCACAGATTGCCCAGGGAGGTTATGTGATCTCCATTCGTGGAGATTTCCAAAGCCACCCAGACGCTGTCCTGGGAAACTGGCTCCAGGTGGCCTTGCCTGAGCAGCATGACTGAAATATCCAGAGGTCCCTTTCAGCCTGAACCATTCTGTGATTCCAAGAGTAATATCGCTTGCTTAAATTTGTGATACAAGTTAATGTTCATTAGTTTAGTTCTCAGGAACAGAACCTTACCCACTGGATGAGTTTCAGAAGGTGCATTGCCCAAGGAGGCATTGCACATTTACTCATACAACCTCCCAGAGCTTTTTGATACCAGCATTTCCAGCACAGAGGTCTCTGCAGACCATGAGTAGAAAGAGGTTGCAATGTTTTGTTCCTGCGAGTTCTCCTCTGGAGTATGTGTGTCTGAGAACATAAAGCTGAGGGTCACAGTGCTGGTCTGCTTCCCCTTCCCACAGATTTCCCACAGACAAACTGGAAATGTTCTTCTCTTCAGGTTTATGGGTTGTGAACTCTGCCAGAGCATCAGCTAGAATGACCAGTGCAGTGGGGGAAAGTGGAGCCAAATCTATCCCTTTTCTTATGGAGCTGCCACAGCAGCTGTTCTTGCATCAGCAACAGCACTGTTGGGGATGCTTAGGGAGCAATAAGAAATATTCTGTTTTCTTACACCTTTGCATCAGTACAAATTACCCTGTGTACTGTATCATTCAAAGGCAAAGAATCTCAGGAATGTCAAACTTCTGTGAACAACTCATAGGAAAGGGGAGTAAAAAGGTTATTCTCATCCTTTAATTTTTTTTTACTAGCTAACATCAAATAAAGATTAGCATAGCAAAGAATTTGAATCTTAATTTACTGAGGTAATAAGAACCTGTGATATTTGAACTAGAGTCTTTCTGAGGCTCGCTCTAAGCCATACAGGTGTTCTGTAAAGAGGATTTGGAACATCCTACTGTGTTTTCACTTACTGTTTGAAATAAAAAGGCCTAAGTGAAGGCCCCTTTTCAAAGTATGGATGCCAACACAAAATCTCACTGCAAGAGATTAAAACCCAATTGCTGTACACAACACCAAACCTATTTATTTTTCAATACCCCTAGACACTTGGGGAACAGTAAGGGGGGAGGAAGAGTAACATAAGCTAGTGAAAGTGTTGCTTTATTAAGTATTTCCCCAAACCCTTGACAAAGCACTGAAGCAGCATCCTCCTGTAGATTTGGGAAAGGAGTAAATAAAATCTCCATTAATTTTGTGCTGTTGGTCTATGAAGTGCAGATGATTACCACTGCCTCCTGTAAGCCAGGGAGGTATGAACTTCATCTGACATTCTGAGATAGTTTAAGTCAATATTATCATTGAATGGGACCCATTGATCAACCAAGTGAAGCAGCAAAAAAATGGATTCCAGCTTGAGGAAAAATTCGCTTGGGAAACTGCAAGCCTGGCTCAACAAAACCGAACTATTTGTGCATTGCCTGGGTTATAACTGCAGCCTGCACAGCCAGATCCAGACAATTACAGCCTAGATTTAGAAGCATGCTGCAGTTAAAATAGTTTCCTGACCAAGATTTCACTTAGTGAGGTCAGTAGTTGAAGCTTGACCTGGCTTGAGTGGACTGAGCCAATAATATGGTTTGATATAGTTATGTGGTCAGACAAAACACTAATTAATTACAGCCTTGCCAGAAGCTTGACTTTCTAATCTGAGGTTGGTTGTAGCATTACTGTTTCCCTAATCTCTCCTGCTTTTTGGTTTATCACACTTTAATGGAGAAGAAAAATAGATAAACACTAAGGAGGGGAAAGCAAGGAAAGCAAAGGATGGAACTGAATCCCAGCTGGTCCAGAGAGCTCACGGGGGTAGAAGTACCTTCTAAACCAAGAGCTGCTCTTTGTACTGACTGCCCAGATCTGCCTCACAGACAACACTGTAAAGCTTTTTATAATACCTTTATGGTACACAGATGGCTTATTCCTTGAAGCAGCAGGAAAAAAGGTCTATAATAAATCATCACAAAGGGCTCCTTTAAGGTATGTGATAAGTATGGTGAACTAGGACTGAATTCTGGATAATAGCAGTGAGCCAGGAAAGAAAAATAATGGTTACATAGCTCAAATTAATGCATCCCTTTCTGTAACCAAAAGTGCACTATGATAATTCATTTGAAACATGGGCATTTCTTTTAATTTCTTTCCTGCTGCACCTATGAAGATGACTACTGCTGACCAAGGGCTGACCTCAGGTGAAGCTATTTATTCATGTCCCACTAAAAAATATTGTAAGCCATTTATTACCACTTACTCAAATGAGCTTTTGTAAACTTCCTGTAGTTTTATCCCCACCTACAAAAACTGTTCTATTTTCAGCTTTCATTTGACTTTGCTGAACAGCAGAGGGAGATTTCAAGCATTATCAATAGTGTAGGTCCCTAGCTATAACAAATAACTACCACCAAGAAAGCTACTTTTATACAACAGGCAGTAGACAGGAGGTGTTCTTTCCATTTCATGTAGGTTATATATTGCCTTCATTACCACAGCATCCAGGAAGCTTTCATTAATACATTAACCAACACCACTAACCTGCCACATGCAGTTGGCTCCTCTGAGCAGCTCCCAGGAGAAAATTGTGTATTCAACATGTGCACACAACATGAGTTTCTCTGTGTTCATTATTGACTCTCTTTACCAAGATGGTAACAATCATCTATTAGCCTGTAATCTTAAATATTCATAATCAAGTGTTTTAGCATAATTACATCCCACTATAATCTTAGCTCTAGAAACAGAAAGAAAATTTGACCACATTTTCTAATTGTGCCCACTGTTTAAAGAAATTCCCCCAAAATCTAACTTGCTCCTCAGAGTCAGCTGACATGTCCTAGACTCATCTTTAGATGTTTCTCGTACTGCAATAATTGCAGTAACAGTCTCTACAGAGAGGAGAGCCCATTATTCACATTTACAGGCTATTTAAACATTGTCAGCATTAGATAAATGACAGCATGTGCTCGCTGCTGCACACCAGCCCCAACCCTGCTCACTGAGGGGCCTGAGTCTCACTCTCTGACTCTGCTTCAAGTCTGCTGCACTGATGTAATCCAGAAAAATATTTAAAACATACATTTCAATTTTGGGCACTTTATTCAAATCTGAAGGCAACCAGTGACAGAAACACCCTAGAAGATTGATATGGTTTGAAGCATGTTATGTATGGCTTTGCTCTTCAACTTGCAAGTAATTTGTAAAGCGGGTCTGTCCTGACTATGAAACATTGTATCAGTGTGATTGGAATCAATAGTTCCTGCACTGTCATTTGTCACATATTTACAAGCCTGAAAAATAGTTCATTTTGTCCTGATCCTATAACTCAAAAGATTGAATCAGAACCCTGGAGGGATCTTTGAGTGCGACACATTCATTACTGGTCACTGGTCTTTGGTGACGCTGCGGTCACTGCCACACCAGAGAGGGGACACGACTTCAAACTGAAACAGGGCTGCTCCTCTATGTGTCATCTGCTCTGGTATATTAAAAACCTGTTGTTAAGTTGTATCTCTACAGTTTTATTGTCGTAGACTTAAAAAACAAACTTATTTTTACTATAAATTGCTTTTCAATTTTAATTGCCCCTTTTTAGAGGAGTCCAACTCTTTGTATCAACAAAGAGTTCAGTCACCAGTTGAGCAAAAGGTTCTCTTGAAGTTATTATCTCTGTAAATTAACAAAACCATCAGAGTCACTTGCCAGGGTATGCAGCATAACACTGTGTAAGAACCTCAGTTACAGTAATTCTGCTTCCCCGCTAATGTGCCACAAAGACATGAGAAGAGGCAGTATCTGAAGAGGCTGGATTAATAAAACAATTAATAAATGGTTTTATAAAATACAATTTCAGTAGAAAAGAGGAAAGATTTGCCAAAAAATACAATTTTAGAAAAGCATTTCACTTCTGACACATAGCTGACCATCTTCAAAAGTGAAGCAACTATTCCAATGATATCTCAGGAGAAAAACCCCTCTAATCAGAACTGTGAGCCAGGGCTCCCTGGGCAGCCTTTGCTGTGGCCCTGGTCAAGTCAGGTTGTACCAGGGGGAAAACAGCCCTTATTTCTCTGGCTCTAACTGTTAAAACACATGGATAACTGTAATACTTTTTAAACATTGCCTTAAAAAGCTTTGAGAGTTCAATTGTAACAATCACTTCTATTTTCAACTTTTACTTGTTGTAATCAAAGGGTACATAAGGCTGTATAACATTTTTTACAGTATTTTATAACCCTGCAGTAGTATTTTGAGTGAAATAAAAGAAGGGTAAGCAGAAGTTTCCACATGAAAAAACCTTTGACAGTTTGCACAAGTTTGATTCACTTTGCATTTTCACAGATGGTGAAAATGGTGGGGGCACGAAGCAAAAATGATCAAGTCAGAAGAAACATGCTTAGGACTAAGAAAAGGACAGGAGGAAGCCAGGGCAGTGTTTAGACCCTTACCAAGTAAGGCAGAATAGCCAGACTTGAAATGGAGTAGAGAAAGAAACCATCATGAAAACCTGATTTGTCATTTTACTTCACTTTCCCTCCCGTAAGGATAAGGGAGGGTGTCCATACCTTTCGCCCCACCTCACTATTTCACCCTGCCTGGGCACTCTTTATTCTTTCACCAAAATAGCTTCCAAAAGCCCAGAATTTACTGCATCTCCAGTCCTGCCAGGCTTCCTCTTTTCCCTCTTCTCAGCAAGATTTCCCAACCAGTGCCAGATCTATACTGGCACCAACTCCTTCCCACTTGCTTCACAAGACTTTCCAGCTCCCCACTTGCAGCTGCCTCTTTCTCTTACCTTTACAGTCTTCGAACTCCAGCCTTGGTGGGGAGTAGATAAAATTCCTCTTGCCACATACTTTCTGTTTCTCTCCTCTCCTTTATTTCAGGCTTTTTATCTCCAAACACATGTGCTCACCCTTCTCCCTCCCCCAAAACTTCCAAAAATCTTTTCCTTAGAGCCCTTCTATTTTTTGTTGGATTTCAAACACTCTCCTCTTAGCATCTCCCCCACCCCTAAGGCCATCTGTATGGGTCAGCCTTCTACTTCTGCTTTTCTCCCAGAAGTGATAGAGCAGGTCCCAGAAAAAAGAGGATTGTTACCAAATATTAATTGTAAGAGTTCTCAGATGCTAAAATGCTTTTAGCTCAACAGGTAAAAGTATCATTTTCAAATATAGAAATCCTGTTATTTCCACAAATTCTGTAAAACTTCTGCCATAGTTTTGTATTTTTTGCTGACAATAACAGTTTCCTCAAAACCCCATATGACCACAATAAAAGTCCTTTTTCTTGCAGCTGAAGTAATAATGGAGTGCCAGGATAAGGTCTATTTGTTATGTAAAAACAGATGACCCAGGTTTGCCTTCCAAATGTGACTTGTGCACTCTTAGGCAAACAGGCAACACCCTGCAGGTCACAGAGTGCTTCTCAATACTGTGCAACCAGTGCTAGACATGTACCAAGCAAATTCAGAGCTCATATGTCACAGAAAGAGGGTAAATTAGAGATATCGAAAGAGCTAGGAGTTTGTCAAAGTTAATTTTATCCTTACAAGGATGTTCAGAGCCCAAAATCAAACCAAGCAGTCCTTGCTCTATCTGTTTCCAGAGGCAGAGTTTTGCCTGTTTCCAAGGTCTTCCTCACCCCTTCAAACCACATTTATGCATATCCTTGTATCACTTGTCAAAAACATTAATAGGGTTTAGAGCCTGTAAGCTTTTCTTAATCATCACTCATGTTAATCTGCACACTTCCTAATTATTCATCTGTTAGCCTTAAACATCTGATGCAGTTTAAGTAAATCTCCACCATCTTCATTTGTAAAACCAGATGCAAAACAGTTAATAACTCTGCTGTTTAATATCTTATCCCTTAATCTGCACTATCGTATCAACCCCTAAGAAGATCAGGTTTTTAGTATTTGTCTCCTGACTTTGCAGCAAACAAGAACTCTAGCAACAGGTGAAATGCCTTACTTTAATTATACTCCATTGCTCCCGAATTCCTGAGCCTTTACTTTTCATAAGAAACATCCAAGAATATCAAATGAAGAAACCAAAGCAGGAGAAGAGTACTGCAGCCAGGGATGTGGCAACACAGTTCCCTCTATTTCCACTACGTTCTCTGTGTTCTTAAATATTTTGTCATCAATTGCCTCACTCTTTTTCATCCTGGTGCTACACACTCCTCCAGTCCAGGAGGATTCAATCACATGGACCAAAGCAGGGGTTAGCACCCACAGCACCCAAGAGATCTCTTACCTGTGTCTCAGCTGCTCTCTTCAGACAGCCCAGCAGGTCCTGCACACCACTCTGGCTTTCAAGTGTCCTTATGTAGTCTGCCATGGAAAGGCATATGATGTCTTTTATCCATCCTCCTTTGTCAGTACAGCTCCTTGACGTATTTCTTTTTCTGTCCCAGAGTCATTATGGTCACTAAGCTCATAGGCTACAGAGAGAGCTGTGTCTGGAGGATGGAGGAGACAAGAGGCTGCTGCTCACTTCAGTCATGATGGCCTTGGAGGCAGATGAAGAGCCTCAGCCATCGTGCAGCCCCATGGCATGGCAGGAATGACAAGGAAAAGATGGGCTCTATAGCAAAACCTTCGGCTTCTTCATGGAAGGGCATGGAAGCAGCCACCCATCGCTCTGGGGCCCACTGAGGCCTGCCCCACACCGCTGCGTGCTGCACACACAAACTCTTCCTGCAGAGCACAGGCCAGCTCACCAACACTGCTGATGGCTCCTGAATGCTGCCGATGGCTCCTGAATGCTGCCGATGGCTCCTGAATGCTGCCGATGGCTCCCCAACGCTGCCGATGGCTCCTGAATGCTGCTGATGGCTCCCCAATGCCACCGATGGCTCCTGAATGCTGCCAATGGCTCCTGAATGCTGCCGATGGCTCCTGAATGCTGCCAATGGCTCCTGAATGCTGCCGATGGCTCCTGAATGCTGCTGATGGCTCCCCAATGCCGCCAATGGCTCCTGAATGCTGCTGATGGCTCCTGAATGCTGCTGATGGCTCCTGAATGCTGCCGATGGCTCCTGAATGCTGCCGATGGCTCCTGAATGCCACCGATGGCTCCTGAATGCTGCCGATGGCTCCCCAACACCAGCCCCACTCTGGCAGTACAACACCACCTCTGCCCCGATGGGCTCTGGCACTCTGAGGCGCACACAAACCCCCTCACCTCGCCGCCAGCTCTCAGTCTCACCCCCCAGGGCCTCCTCCTTGTCGCATCCCTCAGGCGCTCATCAGCGGTGACAGGGAGCACCTGTGCAGGCCCAACGGCTCCTTGGCACTCCCTAACGAGGTCTGCAGGGCTGGGATTGTGACCCCAGTGCCACCTGCTGTGCCCAAAGCCCACTCCTGAGGTGTTCTGGGCTGGTCGTGGGCCTCGGGGGAGCGTGGGCCATGGCCGTGGGCCTCGGGGCAAGCATGGGCCATGGCTGTGGCCTTGGGGCGAGCGTGGGCCATGGCTGTGGCCTCGGGGCGAGTGTGGGCCATGGCCGTGGCCTTGGGGAGAGCGTGGGCCATGGCCGTGGGCCTCGGGGAAGCATGGGCCATGGCTGTGGCCCTGGGGCGAGCGTGGGCCATGGCCGTGCCCCCACAGCATATTGGCACCGTGTGCTGGTACAACACCTAACAGTCCATTCACCGAGGAAACCTCTTATTTGTGATAGTGGCAACATTTTTAGCTAACTTTAATGACAGGGTTTTTTTTAAATATTTTCTTTAAAGAAATTAGTCTCTTGAAAATATTTGAATGTAGAAGCGTGTTAGTGGGGGCAGCTCCGGCTCTGTCAGCAGGAGAGGCCATTGAGCACGCAGCAAGCCTGGCCGTCCCAGCAAGGAATATCTCATCCTGTGCATAGCTTTCATGAGGCAAGATTTTCTGTTAACAGTCCTTGAGAATGCTGTTTGTCACCATCGTGGGACAGTATGAGCAGCTGTTGCAAAACTGTTATAAAAGTGGCTGAAGATGGCTGTTAATATTCTCTTTGCACATTCAGAAAAAATTTCTTTTCCCATACTCTTCTGTGTTAGTTGGTACCACTCAATAGTAAACTCAGCAAGTAGAAAAGAAATTGTCAAGAAACACAAAGATTCTTGACATGAGAAGTAGTCTAATAGAGATACACACATCTCCCCACAGAAAAATGTTATCAATTCTTGACACGAGAAAGGAAATATTAATACCGTTAGTTAAAAATAGCTTCTCAGAATTATTACAGACATAGACATTACCTACTAACTTTTTTTTCCCCATTGAAAAATGTTTTCAGTAATGTCTGATCTAATGTTTTGGACAGTAGACACTTGCACTGGAGAAAAACCTAGCAATGATATCCCATGGCATATCTGATGAATCTGCATAAAACTTCATTTTATGGAGTAGAGCACTCACTTAATTCATCAAATCACAAATGGTTGACAGGTGTTAACAATGGCAGTCATATAGCTAGACAGCCAGAATTCCACACCCCAGCAAGCTAACACCAACCCATGAGTGAGATCTATTACTTACATCTGTGCTTTCTCCCAGCGTGAGGTATTTCCTTTTACTAGCTTTAGCCATGATTTCCTGTTCTTCACATCTGTGGAAGATTTTATAAAGTATTTAATGACACCAGAAGCAGTGGCACTGCTGTCCCATGCCCATGCTTAGTCTGGGTGGAGAGGAAGGTTCTGGCAAACATGGGATGCTGGGAGGAGGCTGTGACCACTCCTTCATCAGTCCACTGCACTCCTGAGTTTAGATTCTGGTCACAAGCAGCCCCTCGAGGGTGCCAGCAAGAGGTATTTGCTTGCACTTACTGAACCTCCGTTATTTTCTTGTGACCACGGTGATAAAGCTGTGATCACTGTCATCATGGTATAATTACATATGGCATGGTACTTGCTATGGGATACTTGCTAGTATTTGCAGAAGTAACAAAAGTGGGGTTTTTTGAGATGACCAGATAGGCTAAAACCAGTCAGGTATTTTTTTTCTTTACTTGCAACGTCAATAAAAGCAGAGCCAAAGGGATTCAAAACCTACATTTTGTAATGTGTCCCAACTGAGTGACTAAAGGTCATTTTCAGTAACAAAGGTCAGTGTGATCGAGTGGCCTATGGCCACCTGGGTAGGAACTGTGGTCCAGGGCCATGGCCTAAGTGCTAAATGCTAATGTAAACCTTGAGGTTTGGGAAAATGGATGGGCAATTTCAAGACTGTGTCCACCCATGGTCAGAAAATGCCATAACTAACATAACTTTGTCAACTAAAACAATAGTTCCTACTCTTTATTACTCCTGTATTATCTGAGCATTGCTACCTGTAACTTGAAGGAGGAAAAAGGAACTCCCTGTGATAGGCAGGATTATTAACTCCCAGACTTCAGGATTAAGTTGTGACAGAGCCAGCATCCACATCAAGGCTTGCTTAGCTCCCAGGCAATGTCATCTTCTCAAGATTGTGTTTCTAGTGCCAGCAAAGGAAGCAAACCTGATACTTATCGTCCTGTTTCCCTCTGCTTTGCAGCCTTCTTTGAGGGTCTGCATTTCTCATGTACCCATATCAGTAGCACAGTAGTTTGCATTTTGTACAGCAGGGAGAGATTCAAACTTTTTACAGTGCTGGCAGTCTGTTAGTGAAACTGCCTCTCAGAGTCAGAATCCTGAATGTGGGATGTTTGCTGCTGATGAGATGCTCTTCTCATGACTAGATCTGAGATGAAGGTGAGAGAGATCCTTGGAGTAATGTGAAAGAAGCCTTAGGTGCAGGAGTTCATGGATTAGTTTTTATGTAGAGCTCATCCATCTGCAATACCAGGGTGTTTAATAATAACACATGATTATGTTTCTCCTGAGTAAATAACACAGGAGAGAGACGAGGTGTATCTTCCCCTCCATGAGGTCTATCTTCTGCCTACACTCCATTTAACATTTTCTAAACACATTCAAAGGGGCCTAGCACTCCTGTTTATACATGGTTCCCCACTTTAATATTTGTCACTTGACTATTCACAGTGGGGATTTTGATACAAATAGTGATGCTAAACAACACACGTGTTTTAAATAGAGACGTGCTCCCAACAGAGTTGCAGCTAGGAAACTGCAGAGAGCATGTTAACTGAATTTTTATAAGCACATATCTCAGCTGAACAAAAATACAAGGTCAGTTATCTACTGTTCCTGAATGTCCTCAGTCTTCAAGTTAACCACATACTGTTCAGATCACAAATGAAGTTGCAGCATCTGTATTCACCAGAGCTCTCTCCTCATGTGCATCAGACTTCAACCCACTGTTTCTCAGCCAACTCTATTTTTTTCACATGAAAGCAGACAAAACATTCTAATAAAAATATTCTTCCTCCCAAAAATATGTGAAGCATTTAATGAATTTATAATAATTACAACAAATGAATTGGGAAAAAAAATAGTTTTTGTAAAAATGAAAATGCTAAAACCCCCTAAAAGCCAATTACTTCAATTTAGATCAAAACAGAAATCTTCACCATGCAGAAAAGTGACAAAAACCTCTAAATCTCATTAATAAATTCTGCTTCCACGTTCTGACAAAAAAAAAAAAGCCTTGTCCAAAGCAGCACATCCTTTTGACCCCAGCCCTCGTTGTGCTGTCTCCAAGGTGCAGTGATGTGACCTGCAGAGTGCCAGCCCAGCCCTGGGCCCTGCCCAACAGGAGCTGCCACATTCTCCAGAGTGGCAATGCCCAGCAGGGACTCATCTCTGACAACCAAAGTGACTTCACTCAGAATCTAAGGATGGATTATATACAAAGCTTCCACATACAAAAGGTCTCTGCTGTTAACACAGTTTAATTGCTGCCATAAACACAGGTTTAAAATTGATTATATCTTCTCATGGTTGATATAAAGGATGCAAAATATCTTGAACATCATGTCTATTAGCTTAAAACTTGCAAAACCCCCCAAAGGATGCTTAATGTTAAAATGTTTGTTATATTTACTATCCAATGGAAAAGAAGATATTAAATGGGTAAGGTATTTACGACTTGCCCTCTTTATGTAATGTGTTATTTAGCTTTAGACATATTGTCTCCTCACTTGCAGAACCCCTGCACATCCCACACTCAGCCATGGGCTGCTGACGTGATGTTCCTCACAGAATCCACCCTGGGTTTTCTAGTTGTCGCATGTGTTTAATTTAATTACAATTAATGAGTTACAA
Source organism: Erpornis zantholeuca (assembly GCA_013400515.1). Taxonomy (NCBI): domain Eukaryota; kingdom Metazoa; phylum Chordata; class Aves; order Passeriformes; family Timaliidae; genus Erpornis; species Erpornis zantholeuca. The sequence goes on along the minus strand of VZTN01032996.1, from coordinate 276,905 downwards.
GTTACCCTAAGGGAAAACTAGCTTTTGTTGACAAAGAGGTGTTTAGTGAATGGCATTCAAATTCTTGACCTAGACCTCAAATTAACAGGCTGTCCATTAAGAATGCATGAGTAGCTTTAAAGACTGCATTTATCTGTCATAGTTCTTTAAGTCCTTAGCGATGTCTTAAAAAAGACAATTGTAACTGTGCAGTACCACTGAAAAAAAATCAAACATTACTTTTGATGGTACCTTTTTCACTGCAGAACATTATTGAGTTCTACTGGATTACACTCCATAAAGAGACCACGATGAATCAAGTTCTTACTTTAAAACCCTGTTCTGTTTCTATTGCTGCTCATCTAAATACTGATGCCATTTTCCTTCACGCAAGAAATAAAATACAAGGACTCCAGTGAAGCAAAAAAGACACACTCTTGCCTATCACCTAAGCAGTGGGGAACTGCACTGAGGTATTTTGAAGAGGAAGTGTGGGCTCAAGTGCAAGAAAAAGGTGGGTCAAATTTCACAGCTAACTTAAGCAGTTAAAATGACATATCCTCAGAGATTCTCATTCTAACTACTGTACCACAAAATTGTTTTCAAATCTATTTTTTCAGATGTTAACTGGGTATAAAAGTTAAGAATACCAATTCCAAATGAAATGGGAAAATGTTATTTCAGAAATCTATATGGTCAAATAACAATGTTCAAGAGTCTTTATGAGATGCAGTAAAAGATACAGTCTAGTTCAGCTCACATTTAGCTAAACAATGCCCATTTCACTCATGTACTATTTTCTTATTTCAGGGTGAAACAATATGCAGGATCACATTCAGTCTATGGAAAGCACACACAGCAGAAGGTGCCCCAAAGCTGTGTAGATAACCTTGCAAAATCTTTTGGATTAAGGTACAGCAAACACTAGATTAAGACACTAAAATGCAGCTTTATATGGTTTAACTGTGACTGCAAAATCAGCACTAAATGGTTGTCCATGTGCCACTGGTGTTTTTGTCTCCCCAGACTGTCTAGGGCTGCCATATAACATCAACATTCTCAGAAACAATATTTCTGGTTTTTAAAAAAATTAGTTTATGAGGTCCTGCTATTAAATGGATTCTCAGAGCTGTAATTTCTGACATATTTCTCCTTCCTTCTGTCTCTTACTGCTCATTCAAACACACGAAATCATTAACACAGCACAAAGGTGTGTGTACATTCAAGCTGCTAGTGTGCTAGGAAATTAATATTGCAAAGTGTTGCTGAATTTGTCCAAATTTGCCTGAATTTGCCTGAATTTGCCTGAAAGAATATTCCAGAGCCTGCTGGTGTGGTTTTCTGTTGATCGTTGGAGAGCTAGAAAGTTCAATATCGAATAGAGGCTTGCAGGGAGCAGCCATGAAGCACTGTCAGCACCATTGGGAAGTGCCCCTCTCTGAGAATGCTACAGAACTGCCCTCGGAGCAGCTCCTGCCTGCTGAATTGAGAAACGCTTTGCCTTTTGTTCCAGCGCTTCCAGAGGATTCGAGTTTATCTGATGCAGCGCTGATAAGGACAGGGGTGTCCACAGGGGAGGGCAGGAGGCATCCTCAGGAGCTGTGTGCTGACATCATCTCTCTCAGAGTGGGTTCTGGACGGGCACAATTCATCATCCGGGCAGAGATTATCACACAGGCTGGGCAGTCTGCATCGGGGCTGCTTCTGCAATTCAGTGGCAGCAGATGTACGTGACAAAATCTGCTCCGTTTTGCCAGGTATAAAGTTGATCCTATATTTTCAGAAAAGAAAAAAATGTTTTGGGAAGCAGATGGACCTTTTCACTAGTAGTTAAATTCCTTTCAACCTGAATAATTTCAAAGGGTTTCACAATTTAGAAAGTTATCATGAAACTCAGATGTACTCATGTCAAATTTTCCAAATAAGGAAATCTGGGATGCTCTTATATCAAGTGCTCAGCATGTGGTATTTTTCCCCCTATATTTACCATAAATATCCATAATTTTCCTTTATTTTGAAATTACTGTAAATTAACAGTATTAACAGTAAGTTAGTTTTTGGTGGTAAAAATCAGGCTAATGATGGAGGAAAGTAAGAATCCAAAACCTGAGACACTTGAAAAAGATGGCAAAGCATAAACTTTTAACAGCAGAATACAAATCTTCTACCAATATGCAGATCTCCAAGTACTCTGGTAAGCTTGTGTGAATAGAAATTAATAAAAATGCAGGAAAATGAATAATCACCCTGGGTTAACTGTAAAGAGCTGGAGAAGAAAGCAGAGGAATTTATGATGCACAGCATGCAGGAGTTTATGTTCAGCAAATTCCTATACCTTATATGTCACATCTTCCCACATTGTTTAACTGGAAATTACCTTGTTTTTCATTGGCTTGCTAAAATACATTATCTCATTTGGATACTGCAGAGTATTTGATAGAGAGATCTATGGAACAAAATTCCATCAGTTCACCCCTATTTCCTACATATTCTTGCTTAGAGCACCACAAATGACAAAGGAAGCTCAGGAATTGTTCAGTGTGAATTTAGCAATCTGTAGGAGTGCACCATGTTTGAAGCTCACACACGTTCACAGCTGCTGTCTACCCTGGGAACCATCCGAGCAAGCTCAGGTTAACCTTCTCTCAAGAGATCCACTGAGAATCTCTAAGTGTCTGAATGGGAGCCCTTTGCTATTTAGATAGTGAGAGATAAGATTTCTTCTTTAAATATTAGCTGTCAAACTGTGTTATGTCTTATTATGTTTCATCAGATTGGCATTCAGCATGATGAGGTTTAACAGCACATGCTGATAACGCACAAATAGTGTAACATAACTTAGGAATAAAATTAAAGGGCAGAAGACTCTTTTCAGCTCAGATACCTGCTTATCAATGTTCTGAGAGAGAACACAATCCAACCGCAACAGGAAATTTAATTCATGTTCACAAAACTGGCAAGTTCTTTCTCATCAGCCAGCTGAATTTACAGACTGTAGTGGGGTTTGTGAGCATTTTCAGTCACCACAGTATTTGCACAGTACTGTCGAGGTGTGTATTTCTGTAGTTCCCTGAATACTGCCACCCGAGAAGGATTCTCTAGGTTACATGTTTTGAGTGAGTATATAAGGGATGTGTTCTTTGTCCCATACAAATAACTACAGCCTGAGACGAAGCCAAGAGCAGTTTCTAAACAGTTCAACCAGCCAACAGAATCTCTCTTTTATTCTCCATTCTCTGCACCACAGATCATACAGCTGGAAACCCTTCTCATCAAGAGGGAAGGTTAGCAGTCCACAGAGGTAACTTTGAAAGTGAAAGAGACTGACTGCTGATTTCAGTGGGTTACTCAGTCTCTCCTAAACCTGGGTTCCAGAGTTGTAAGAACACAGTTGGACCTCAATTTTTACCACACTACTTCCATGCTAAATTTTATTTTCTTCTAGTTTTGACTGCTAATTTATTAATGTCAGGTATTTTTTTATTGCCCTCCTTTTCTCCCCTAAACCTCAATTACAAGTTGCATTCCAAAAGATGAATATTTGTGCATGGTTGGGAATTAAAACGCTGACCTTCGGTATACTTTATTTCCCTCAGTGTTTTTCCGACTATCTGCTCTGTACCTGACAAATGAGGCAGTGAGGACCCTCCATATTCTGTTTGGGGTCTATTGGCTGAGGAACCCTTGGTCATCCTACCTGCCTGACGTCTAGGATCATGATGAATTGTCTCCAACTCCAGCCTCAGATTGTTTTTTAACATTTAATTTAGTTTCTTCCTGTGCTTGGATGAACATGGCCATGTTATGGATTTCTGCTCTAATGTACACCAGCAGGTTGGAAGAACAAGCCTCAGCAAGCTGTGGAAATAAGAGAGGCTGGATCAATAGTCAAGGTCACGACCCTGGCTCTGATTCTGTACACTGTCCTGAGATTTTCTCCCCTTAAAAGCCTCTGACTGCTTCTAATGTGGATCCAAGTGCATATTGAAAGAGAAATTCTTAAAAATCAACCCCCCAAAAGGGTAGGTGTAGCAGGATCCTCTTACCTTTTGTATCTTACACACAGAGCTGGCAAGGAGTGTGTTTCTCTGAATTTGGTCCAAAAATAATGTCTCATTTTAAATATCTTCCCATACAATCATTTTGATAAAGAGATAGGTAATTGCAAATTTTGTCATCTGGTGCTGTAAAAACATTCATTCATTCATTCATTCATTTATAGAGTGATTCTCACCCTACCAGAAACAATTTCACATGGATACTAACCATAATATGACATTTCAATGAAGATGCATAATTGTTATATAAAATAAAGAGCAAAAATTGCTAATTTCACAAGTATACCTTGACTTGCACCAAGTAGAAAATGCTGCCATAAAGTATGGTGATAAAGGAACAAAGATGCTAAGTCATTTGTTGAGGCTGCCTTTGTGCTGCAGACAGAGCTTTGAGTCCTCAAATATACAACTGTAATGCAGCCAGGCACATTTCTGAATGGCAGTAATTTTCCACTGCAGGATATAGTCATGCTGAGATTTAGTGCTTTAAAAAAAAAAAAAAAAAGACAATGAGAAAGAAAGATAGAAAAAAAAAAAAAGGTTGCAAAGGTATTTAATGTATCACAACAGCACCCCCCCAATCCCTGATACAGATAAATTGTCATATCTGCTAAAACCCAGCCCACAATGATGTGCAGTCAATACAATAAACAATTCAGTCTCCAGCAGAGATGAGCGAAAGAATTTCTCATCTACAGAAGCAACGTTTTTGTTGTTTCTGCAAAAGAGAGAAAAGAATTACTTTTCAGTTGGCCCCTGTTCCTGGCTTTCACTCAGCAGAACAGAAAGCTGTATATCCACGGAGGGGGAAGGCTGAAGGTCAGACAAGAAATTCAGCTTGTTGCATCACAGTGCCCTGGTCTGAATCTGATCCGCATGCTCAGCAGCAGGGTGACTGCAGAGAACTGCAACAAATATTGAAAAAAAAAAAAAAAAGGAAAATTAAAAAAGGAAAAAGGGAAAAAAAGCATTGCTTGCACAGGTTCCCTACAATAGCTGAAAATTGTTTACATGTTAACTTGGCATCCTAATCAAAGGAAGAGGAATTTCTAGTGATTCACATGGTAAAAATAAGGAGTTTGCTCAATGTGAGAAAAGAGGAAGATAAGTGAGCTTTATGAATTGACACAGTAAGGTTGTCCAGTGGTATTTAGGTGTCTCATGGGATTTTCAATCAATGTAAATTAGATGTGTAATGGTTTTGAAAAATCCCACTCTATGCCTATTGCATGGTGAAGTGCCAAATCACTTCTCATAATAGCCAGCGAGAGCTGTTACCCACTCAAAAGGAAAGGTAGAGGACTCTGCTTGAGCTTTGGAATTGTCCCTTTGGTTCCTACCCCCAACTTTGAATTTAGGAATTTCTCTGCTAATATGGTGAGGAGTGAGCAATCAGACTTGTCTCTTGTATGAGATTTTGTACCTACATCCCTAATGGTGGGACAATTAGTCTGCACCTGCCTGAAGCAATAACTGAGCATTTTACTTACCCCAATTGCACCATCTCTGCCTGCAGTCTATAGGGTAAGTATGCAACAATATTTCACCAAATCTGATGTTACAGAATTACAAGATATGTCTGCATAACTGAGGAGAAGCATGGAGAAATCAATTAAAATAATGAAAGAAATAAAGCCTTATTCTTATAAAAGGTACCAAATTCTGCACTATTTAAAACAGATAAACAAGAAGCAGTATAGAGTCTGAACTATTCCAGTAGGATACAAGGACAGCTGTAACAGTGTTACTGCTGTGGAGTTGAAGTTTCTCCTCCATGATGTCCCCGTTCCACTGCTCCAGCAGCAGGCAGGGCTCAGTAAGCTCACAGGTGTGACAGGGAATCATTTCCATGGAGGTACAGGAATGTGCAGGGACATTGCCTGCACTGGAGCCGAGTCACAGAGGGAGCCTCTGCTGCAGCAAAGGACACCCCTGGAACACATCTGGAATAACTTTGGCCAGGTTGTTTGAATGTTTTCTGAGGTTCCCCTTGATGCTTACCTTGGCTGTGCCAAGCACTTGCCCAGCCCTGCTGAGGACAGCTGCTCTCTGCCTGGTGCTCTGTTTCTCATTGCCAATGTGTTTTGTTTCAGTGATTCACTTGGCTGCTAAGAGAAATAATATTTTTTGGTAACATTATCCTGTGCTGGCAAACTGCCCACTTGGAAATATACCTGGAAGAGCTGAGCATAAAATAGGAACAGTTTTGTGCCTTGATTCTGGCTTGGATGATCTATACAGGTCAGACTCAAATCTCCTGAAGCAACCCTGTTGGTTGCTTAGTTCTGCATATTCTGGATCTTAATTCTGCATATTCTGTGTATGATTTTCAGGACTTAATTTCCAAAGGGATTGAGTACCTTGGCAGCAGCCACAGCTGCATATATGGAAATGGTATACTACTCTCTTTTTCTAAATATATTATTTCTCATGATACCAGTTTCATTTAGAGAAGTAAGCCATTTTCTGCCATTATTGAAAACTTGAAAATATCTGCTGATGTTAGTAAGGCAGCATCATCTGCATCTCCTCAAGGGATTCTTAAATTATCATCAAATAAGCGTGGATTTGATCCTTAAGAAATAGAATTTCTGATGGTAGAAAAAGTATCTAAGAGAAAAAGTTGGATCTAACAAATTCTAAATCTGTAGAGATCCAGGGAAACATAAAGGACAGGAAAAGGCAGGGCAAATCACCTTAGTCTGATGGAAACAGCCCAGGATTAAAGAATGCAGAATCCCTAAGGAAAATAACAGGCAAATGTTAGGGATGACAACAGCAAATATTTTTACTTTCCTTTACAGACTTAGCATAGGATGTGAACTCAAGCATTGCAAAGCAGCACTTTCAAAAGTATTTTTTGTACGAGCATGCATCAAAATGGTTTTTACTTTTCCAGAATGTCAGTTTCTTACCCTTTCAATTCAGACTTTGTATTCAATGCATTTGGTCCCATTTTGACTACGAATACCAGTTATTTATAACTCAGTTTTATTCAAAGAAACAATGTCCTTTGTAAAACCTTGACATTTTCCTCCTGTAAAGGCTGTTGGAATTTGGTCAGACAAACCTGGCTAGGGCAGGTTCTACCAAGAGCTGCATCTGAGCAATCTGGGATTGCTGGGATCTAGGTAATACATTTGAGCTGAATTAGGGATGTCCCATAGTAGAGTTACAGTTTAATATTGTACATATTCATCAGTTTTTTCCTTTAAAATCTGCCTGCTGGGTGAAAATGGGTATTCTCCCCTGCTCCAAGGAACCCTGAAGAGTTGTACCTTAACAACTGCATTTCCTGTCTTTTTGAAAAATCCCATAGAAATTGTTTCATGTGGAAATGTTAACGAGCCAGAGGCCAACTGGATCACAGAGATGTTTATTGATGTGCATAGCCGAGGCTATGCTCCGGGTGGGAGCTCTCTGAAGGGACCGGAATCGCTCGGGTGCAGCTCCTGCTAGAACCTGCCCTACAATCCTGAGACCAACTCAGAATGCTACACACTGCCCCAAAACGGTTCTGTACACAGCAGTAAAAGGTGCTGAGGAGCCTCCCTTAAGAAGTTCTGGGAAGGAGAGGATAGGGAGTGTGTATTATGCATAATCACGTCCCCTAGGATTCCCGAGCTCATCTAGCTCCCATGGACTCCTTTTCTTGTCATTTCAGCACCCCAGCAGACACAGATCCTCTTTGCCATCCCACTTCCCATCATCCACTCTCAGCTGTAGTGGGTGATTGCTCCCAGTGCTCCATAAACCCCAATTCACAATCCCAAACACTGAACAAAAAGCTGCAAAACACAATCCAAGTAAAACACAGTTGTCAGTCTCCAAGATCAAATCAGGCTGCTGTTGGCTGTCTGGGAACATTTCAGTGTGTTTGAGTTCTTCCTTTCACTGAGAGAGGACAGCAAAAGGCACCAATAATGTCACTGCTGGCACCAATGTTGCCTCAGAGACAAACTTTTTCATTCTTACACTGTTTTCTGAATTAATATTAAAGAGGAGAGCTCAAGAGTATGTCTATTCTACGAAGAAAAAGAAAAGCCCCATTCTAGAACCTGTTTCTGTCTCTCAAGTTCTTTTTGTGCTACAGAGCTGGCTCTATCTGATGAGACATAATAATTAATCCTATCTACATCCCTCTTGCTCACTCCACCAGAAAGTGGATCTTGCTTTTGATTGTGTATGTTCTTTCCATTTCTGTGGGAGACTTTTTCCAGCACTCCTAAGCAAAGTGTGGCATTCCTTTTGTCCTCAAGATGTACTTCCCTTGACACTAACTCTGCATGTGAACATCATGCACAGGAGAACTTGTGTAATAGCTCAATAAAAAACCCCCAAAATCAGCAGCAACCCCAGAACATTTGTCCAATGTATTCTCTCATTTACCATGCAGAGAATGCAAAATGCCAAAGTCCTGTTGCAGCTAAACCCTCCCAGCTGTAGCTGTGCAAAAGGTATGGCCTTCTTTTTGTTGCAATCTGACCCACTGAAGTTAAAAGTAAATATTAGAATTAGGGTTCTATTAATACGATATTAATAAAAAATGTCTTCCCAGACAAAAGGGAAGAATTACATTTCTTGGCTTTGGGAAAATTACTATCTCAGAAAATGCTCTTGTGATTTTTTTTTCAACATTATCCTTGTTTCATGACTTACTGCCTCCTGTTTATGTCCCTGGTGAAACAATCAGAACCTATCCATCTGAACTGACCTCCATCTCTCTCCTCTCTTGAGTACAGATGAAATAAGCAAAGAGATCACAAGATTAACTCTTCTGTCAAATGCACATCTCCTGGATGTTGTGAACAATATATACATAACATGCAAGGGCACTTCTAAATCACTGTTCTCTCTTGCTGTTAACATCATCTCAGCATCCCAATTAAACTCTGCACTCCTGTATTCCTTAACTGCTGGGTTCTTGCAACATTTCCCTATTTATAAGCAAAGGGAAGTCTGAAAATAAATCATGTATGAAGAAATGCAGCAAAGTGAAAACCATCAAGCCATCAAACTGAGTAAACTGTCTCACTTCTATGAAAATAAGAGAAAACTTCTTATTTACCTGCTACTCTATTGCTGCCAAAATAACAGCTATTATCCATGTCTGTTTTCAGGTGCTAGACTGGGATCAGACTCACAGGGAAAAGACTGTTCCTGCTTTGTCTCCAGCTCCTTGTCTCCTTCACTGTAAATCCTGGAAACACAACTTTGATTGGGCACAATTCCCTTGCCACTCCACACACCAGACCGAGATGAGGCCAATTATGGGAGCCCTTCATCTTGTAGAAGTGAGGTATCAAAGAGTGATAGAGGCAAAAACTTCTAGGGAGACATTATCACATGCATTACACTCACAGTGGGACCATGGGCAGGAAAGACCAATGCAGAAAAGCACCAAAAGGTCAGTTTGAAAAGATTTCCTGAATATTCAAGGATTCAGCATAGATTTCCTTCTGACTGTTGAACAAAACCAATTTAAATGAAAAACCCTGCTTGTGGATTGCCTGGTCAACTTCCCACACGGTCCATACTTGCTATTGCAGACAGTCAAAGACAAAACAAGCATTTTAAAAACGTCTATTACATACTTAAATAATTTTCAAACAGAAGAGTAAATCTTAAGCAGCTTTTCATCTCATCAGCCTATATATTTTTCAGCCCATTGGTTCCTGTATTTTCTCTGAAATGGTAATTTAATAAACATAGCTACAGGGTTGTTTAAGGAAGAAAGATATCTTCTTTCAGAAAAAAAAATAAGGATATAAAAGATCCTAATTTAAGGGAGGAAAAAGTTTATTTACTCTTGGAGTGTACTGTGATTACGGTTTCTTAAGAAATGTAATTTTTTTGCAATTTTATTTATAGAAATAATTCCCAAACATATTCTTCAAAATCATACAAGAAAATTAGGCAAACATACATAAAAACAGACGATTGTAAAGTGTGGCTTTAACTAGAGTAATCTCTGAAACGGAGAAGCTTGACTGCAAGCTAAAAAGAGAGTCCTAATTTTCCCTGAGAAAACAAGCAATTGTGTCCAGGAAGAATTTGTAGATTTGCAGAACTTTTTAAAGCAACTTCAGTCTTTCCAAAAGCAGTTTTTTGCCTCCTTTCTCTCTCCTTTTCCCACCCAGAAACACACATCCACACAGAACAGACAGGGAGATGTTTGTGAAAACTGCAGTTCCTGCAATCAAAAGTACAACATTTACTATGGCTTTTATCAAAGATTTCAATTCCCTCATCTTAAGGAAAATGACCCTTTTATTTTGTTGTGGACATAAAATTATGGCTCAGGGAAAATTGGAAGCATTTCTGTTGAGGGAAATCAATTTTCTCACTGCCATATATGATCAACATGTCACAGCCATCACCTAGATAATAATAGTAAAGTACAAGTAAAATGGCTGGTAATACTGGCTTCGGGAAAAAAGAAAGAGCAAGATAACACCTCCTTTTCCCCCACCATGTTTTCAATAAAAAAAAAAAAAGAAGAAAGAATGCAAAGGTTTCTCCTGTGATCATAGCCTTTCAGAGCAAGGATGTTTTATTTTGTACACTGATAGTCTGAAGTGTTGATGAATCTGATGAGAAATTTGGTGTTCCCGGAAAAGAGTCAGCGCTTTGTGTGAGCTGTGCGGGTCCTTTGCAATCAGCTTGTTAATGGGTGGCTAATGGCGAGGAGAAGGGACCAGCCCGAGATTACCCAGGAGTGTGGTTATGTACAGGCAACACTCAGAGCAGAGAAACATCTTCTTAATTTGGATACTACAAACAAAGGAAACATCAAATTTGACCTTGCTGGGGAAATGTTAATGGCTTCTGCTCATCCCCCTTCTGCCACTTAGCATCTCTTGTGCCCCACCTTGGGAAGCTTCCCGGCAGGAGCGTGCATTAGCAGAACTCTACCCTTACAAAACCCCGGCCCAGACAAGGAAAAAACATTACAAGTGATTAAATGGTCTTTTGATGTTCACTTCAACAGATGTAACAGGTCATCACAGTTAAGCACATCTTCAGTGATGCCATCATAGTATATACAAGGTAAATCAGAACTCTGTAAACAAAAGGAAATCGTTTCCTATTTCAGGTTGAATTTTAAATGTTGTCAAGTAAAAATCAAGAAACTACAGCTGCAAAGGTTAAGGACTGCAACACTGGAAATGAGAATACATACCAACACCGATTTTAATTCATTAAAGAAATGTAAATAGGACAGAATCCTACAAACCCTGGAGGTAACTGAGAGTAAATAATTTCTAGGATGTAAAATAATAATCCTCTCTGCTCTTCTATCTCTGTTGTAGTTTGTACAAGAATTTAAAGAGGACATGATGTCACTCATGCTGCAAGAATGGCAGTGGGCTTACAGAACAAGCTGAAAAATTAGAGTAATCAGGTTTGTCTTAAGACAGAAAGGGAACAAAAAAGAAAATTAGGGCTAATCCATCTCCCATAGTTTTTGTTGATTTTAGGCTTTGCTACTGTGCCTACTACTAAATTCTGAAAGCTCATTCTTCCTAACCAGTTGCCTTAATACCCACAGCTGGACAGAACTGTTTATTACCTTTGAACATGGAGGAGTTTATGGATTCCTAGGAGCTTATGCGGGATCCAAGAACAAAACCAGTGACACCAAATCACCAAATGAGTTAGGTCCTTGAAGAAAGGTATCAGCAAACTGCTCTCTAGGTTTGTAGCACCAGTTAAGCCCTGCTTGGTATAGTGCACAGATGAATAATGAGTGATTTTCCTTGGTTGTGCTTGACCCATGGCCTCAAACTACCCCCTCCAAATATGTCCCAAGTAGGGATGGTAGGACGAGGTAGGGTGGTGTAAACTGGCAGGATTATACACCAGGATACGAAAAAGAAATGGCAGATTGTGGTCACTTTAAAGTACAGCTCTTCTGACACACCTTTGTCAATAGTTTCTTTTGGAGAAGCCTCCATTCACACTCAACACAAGTGAAATTTGTGCTTTGGCTGCCAGATTCCCATGAGAATTCCTGCGAGAGGGAGTCAGAGAAAGGACCCCATTTGTGTTCTTATTAATGACAAAAGTGAGGAAGAGACTTTCTGCTTGAGTTTTCAGGCAGCAAAAGCATCTAATTTAAATACTCTGGTAGTTACATTCTTCACTAAACTGCATAAAACAAAGCACATATTTCTATTTTTGAAGGACTTACTGTGAATTTCATGAAAATCCATTATGTCCTTGATTTGGCAAAATGTTTAATAAAACTAGCATGACTCCTAAATGCTTAAAATCAGGCATCTGCTTACTTAGGTGAGGAGCTCTGTGTAATAATTGATGAAGGTTAAACATTAAATCTTCCAAGTCTATCTGATCATTCTAAGAATATGCAATGTCATGACATGCTTCAAATTTAAATACAGTCTGGAAGTGTGTGTCTAAGGAGTAAAAAGTATAACTGAAATGTGCTAAAAATACGGTGAAGACCTTTCAAATCCTTTTTTAGCCTTTAATCCATTATTTAGCACTTCATTCTTTAAAAGAAACCTGCAGAGCTATCTCCTCAGAAGCACAACCTTGAAACAAAGTGTTTTTAGACATGCACAGAAAGCATTAGCAGCTTTCACTGCAAAATGACACCTGTGTGCCTGTATGTCCTGATCCCTGAAGTCATACTTCACAGTACACACTTATTCATTCAAAAACACTTCATCTGATTTATATCAAAGTACCTGCTCCTGTCTACACAGACTAAGTAAATGTCCAGCTCAGACAGCAAACATTGTTGTCTTGAAATCTTTCATTCTGGTGTACTATCATACATTTATCATTATGGTGTTTCATACCCACATACCCATAAATATTTGGTTTTGGTTGTAGGCAGACCCGAGTGTCATGGAAAGCTGACCTGCAGGTAAGTAAGAGAAAAATCTTATCTGTGGCCTTGGAGAAAAGGAGATAAAAATGAAGGGAAAGTTTGAGCAGTGTGAGCAAAACTTTTTTTAAAGGTAAATTAAGTAAATGTCCCATAGTCAGTTATTAACTCCACATGGTTAATGCTGCTGTTTGGTCTAGGAAGGTTATCTGCTGTAACATTTCTTAACATTTTCATAATGTTATCAAGAATTAAAAAGGTAACATTTATCAAACATTCACAGTGTCTGTGAGTCACAACAAAGAGCAGCCACACAGTAGTGATAACGTCAGCCTGTCAGTTAGAAGTGAGTCCAAATACCTTGGAGATATTTGCTTTTGGATGATGCATTCTCTGTCATGTAAAAATGTAACTTTTCAAAGTACACATGTTACTGATTAAGTTAAAGTCAGAAAATCTTATTTCCTTCTAATTACTTCTAAAGCCATATGCAAAAGATGGAGAAGGATAATCGACAGGATGATCCAGATAAAGGAGCCTTAACGTGAAGAGAAATCAAAGGGCCCAATCCTCCAAATCCTTCTGTGATTAGTCTTTAATCTGCAGTGAGATTGCTCATGTGAAACAGAAGTTACAGGACCAGATCTTAAATCTCCCAACTGCATCTTGCTAAGAAAAGAAGTGGATTAAAATCCAGACCTAATGTCTCATTGTGTCTGGCAGTATCAAAGCAACAATGGCAGCAGCCACTGAGTCTGAAAGACTTGTGCCATTCCAGCAGGCTCAGATGGGGGCAGTTAGGACTAGTTCTGGTTCCAGCACTTTGTGTTAAACCCTTACCCACGACACAACTGAACCCATGCAAGTGACCATGGAAGAGGCAGCTGGGGTTCACAAAACTTTTCTCTACACCAAATAGCATAATTTCTGATTGAAAAGCTTACTATCACTTCAAAATAAGTGATAAAAATAAAAAAAAATTCTAGTTGCTCTGCCTTCTTTTCAAAACATTCCATCAATGGTTATCATTGCTTGGGGCTCAGGCTAAGACATTGTGTGCTGATTCCTATTTTACATTTCCATTAACGATTATACATCTGGAGGCTACTCCAACAAACAGCAATTCCAAGTTAGGGAATGGAGAGACTTGGAAAACATGGAACTGAACAGCCTTGACTACAGCTCAGACCTGTCTTCGTTCACCTCCAACCATCCACTCTCCTGTTCAGGTCTGGGCAGATCCTGGCACTTCTGTATTAACAGCTCTCATCCAGAACTATTTCTGGTCAATAATAAGTAGCTTGGGAAGAGTAAATAAGTGAATAGAATTGCTGGTTACAATCTCTAACAAATTAAAAGGCATCAAATCAATATTATATTTCAGTAGGACTCCACACTTTCCAATTCAACTCAATACTTCCCAAAATTATAATTTCACTAGTTAATCAGGGATTATTTACATTATGTGTGAACAGTGGCTTCACTGTCAGTGTGTCTTCCACTATGGGCAGTAAATCCTGCATCAGGAAGTGCAGGTGAGAGGCAGCTGCTGCTGTTCCTCGTGTGTAGGTAGCACACAGGCTGGACTCTGCACATCTCCTGTGGCAGGGGCCAGCAAACAGCTTTGCTCTGCTTCTGCCTCAGTGGGACAGGGCACATGGCCCAAGGGAGCAGCATTGGAGAGCTCCTGCTACTGCCAGCTGGAGAGCTCCCTGAGACTCACAGTGCCCCCATTTCTCAGGAAGGAGAATGTATTTCTGCTCAACATTTTTCTTCTTTCCCAGATTCAGTAATATTTTAATGTAAAATACATCAAAATTCTAGATGGCTCATTGTCTTCTTTCTGCTTTGGCAAGATGTTACTAGGCTTCCTGATGTTCTGACTCTGCTGCAGAATATAACAGGTCTCAGAGCAAACCTGTTACTCAGAGCTGCTCACATTACCAATTCTGGTTCCCTTCCTGATAAGCACGACACAAAATCCCTGCTCAAAGCCCATTGTGGATTTTGTAGCAAAATGCAGAAGTAGTGGAGCAACATTGTAAATTCATTGCATTTTCTCATTATGGAATTGAAAATATTTGCTATTTTATTTAATATTTGATATTAATTATGACTATTTATATTCTCCTTTGAGAGGTGCTAGTCCAGGATGGGCAATCAATTCCAGGCCAAATTCTGACCCAGGTTATAACCAGCAAATACAGGATGATATTTTGGTTTCAGTGACATTGCTCTAGATTTACTCTAATCTAACCAAGATCATTACCAGGCTTGCTTTAAAGACCCTGTTCTCTCAGATGCCTTTCCAGATTAATTGGCACAATTACATCCTTCTTTCTCTCTTCCCCCTCAGGTCGATCTCTATGTCAGAGGGCTACAAGCTCTGCTGATTCAGAGCTGAATGAGTGCTGTAGGAAAACGAGTTACACTGATCCTCCTCATCTCTAAAGGCCCAAACTCTTTTGGTTTTGATGTAGCAGTCACAAAAATACAGTAATCTTTCATCCACTCAGACTTCCTTTTCTCCATGTGAAGGGTAGGAGACACTTCCAGGATGCAAAGTGCTGTCTCTTCACCTGTGAAGCACTTCATGAAACCCTTACATGCACCTACTCCTTCTTCAGCTTCCAGAGTAAAGATTATTGGCATTTAGAGTCAGAAGATAATCTTCCAATGGGAGAATTGCTAGGCCAGAGGGGATAGCTTAGTGATCTGACATCGAGGACCAAATTAAGCCTTGGTGCCAGAGGAAGAGACTGTGTGAGCCATTTCCATCAGAGGTGGATCTGTCCTGGGAGTCTGCAGGGAAGCACAGGTTCCAATCCCAGCTACCAACTCAACAATATGAGAGAAGATTTCTTACGAATGCTAGCTTAGAAATGGCTACTGTGACTAGAAGTGCATCTTTACTTCTGTGAAAGATATGGCACACCCAGGAATGAAAAAGGCTTGGCTTGGAAATGTTTACAAACACATGGCATGTCACACGGAAAAAAAAATCCCTCCCCCTCTCCTTTCAAAATTTCCCATTTCTTTATTTCCTGCAAATATTATCTGCAGATATCACTGGTTTTCAGAAAAGTTTATCAAAACATCTTACAAAATGTGTTCAAACAGTGCTTTCCCTTACATAAAAAGTTATTTTATCTAGTAAAAAACCTCAATAACTGAGCAGCAGTTATGTTTACATAACAGAGATGTTTACACTTTGCCACGTGTTTACTAAGATCTAAATGACAACAACCAGAAAGATATTTCTGTTAACTTCTCCTGAAATCTGTTAGTAAAGGGCTGGTGATAATACTGGTTCTTCCTGTTCTATTTTATTCAAACTCATTTGCTAAATAGCTGACAAATTTTCATCAGAACAGAAAATGCTGCTAGATGTATTTAATTAACCATCCCAGGTGGGATGTGAATAACGTCAATTAAAAATCCATTAAATAAGCATTTCTGAATTTCCCCACTTCTCTGCAGTATTTTTCTGCTGTTGTTTCCATTATGTTAAAAAATGAAATAAAATCTTTTATACCACGAGGGAGCAATTAATACTGCCTTTTTTTTTTTTTTCCACTGCACTTTGACTATGTCTATTCATTATTTCATCAAGGCTAAGTAATCAATATTTTCATTTAAAAATAAAGACAAAAATATTTTTATTAACAACATAAATGCCATTTTCAGACCTGCTGCATCAGACATTCTCAGGGAAAGCAGAAAGAGAAATCAACAGCAGCTCCTATTCTCTCCTCTGCTGTTTAAATTTCCAGGGGAAAAGGCTCTGGGTTAGGAGCATGCAAAGCCAATGTTCCAATATTAGAAATCTCCCAACCAGAAAGTTGTATTTTGGGCTCGTGTTTCCCAGACCTCTGCAGTCGCAAAATCCCTCATTGCTCTTAGATGGCAATTACACTTTAAGCAAAAAGATATTGCAGATCATTGATTCCTGCAAATCTCTTCTCCTTTGAAGAAGCAGCCCTTGCTTATGAATGAAGACACACACACTTTCACCTTGAAACCACATCAGCCTCTTTTCTCCAGTGTGCCCTGGAAGCACATGAATTCCATGTTCCAAAGTGGACACATCTCATTTAAGAAAGGAGGTAAGCTCCTTGAAGCAGGTAAGGGAGCTCCCTTGCAGCAGGTAGGATCCTTGTGTGAGGAGGCTGAGAGGTAGGACCCGGACTACTTGTGGGAGTAAGGATTAAGAACAGGGAGTTTGTGTGGGACCTGTACCCTCACAGCTCCCAGGTCCTGCCCAGGCTCCGAGTGTTTGTGTGCCAGGATTCCCGGTGGGAGGAAGGCTCGCACATCTCCGCTCTGGGAAACCACGCACTTGATTGACACAGGAAAAATAGGTGAATTAAGCTCTTCTTTGATTTTACGGAACATTGACTTCTGCAAATGTGACCTTAAATTCAAATTGATTTGATCTTAAATGCGGGAGATTTCATCTACCTTCCAGGCAAATATGCTCCATATGTTAAATACCAGTAAATATAGTTAAGTTCTCCATTGTCTATGAATGGAATACAGAACAGCTTTTCTGTAAAGACCAGATTCTCCCTTAGCAGCAGAAGATTTAAAAGGTCAGAACTGGTAATGATCAGCTGAAAACAAGGGCTTGCCTGAAAGCTGTTAAGAGTTTGCATTTCCAGTAGGTCCTAAAGCCCAGTGCTTTACAATCCTTACAGAAGAATTCAGGTGAAACGGCACCTTCTGGATTTCTTTTGTCTGGTGATGCTTCTTTCTTCTTTACCTTCTGACAGTAAACAAGAAAACTTGAATGCTGATTTTAGGACATATAATCAATATTCAGGTATTTCCTTGGAGAAACTGCCACAGGTTCAGTATTTAAACTGACCACTACTGCAAGGGGTAAGGAAATTACTTTTAATAATTATCTCATAATTGCTTCCTCTAAGGTTTTGTATTTTTTTCTTAAGGGTATTGTACTGTTTGACACTCAAAGAAGATTTCTTCAACAATTTTGGCTACTTATTTGTTATGCAGCCCTCTGACATTGTTCTGGATAGCCTCTATTTTTAGCTCTTGGATCATACATCCTGGGGAAGGAGAGTGATTCTATTCTCTCTCCAAAAGATAGATTGCCCCTGAGTGCCAAAAGCTGGCAATGGAAAAAAACAAAAACAGCAGCAAAGTGCTCATGGCAGAAGGCTTGATGGAAGCTTTAGGGGACTAATTCTGATATGTTTACTTTATTTTCTTTTTAATGGGTTGTCAGCTGAGGAGAACAAACAGCTCTTCCTGCATCCAGAAGCATAAGCATTTATTGGTCCAGATAAAGCACAGAGAAGAAATATTGTTCAGGGTGCACTATAAGTCATCACCATGTCTCTTCAGGTAAAATGCCAAAGTATTTCTCCTCTGCAGTGTTCACCGTGCTGCTCTGTGCTACACACACTGCTAGCAGAATGGTCCATGGCCACTGGAACCACGCAGAGTTAAATACTGAATATAACCTCTGAATCTCACCCTGCAACAGCCTCTCAGGTGCAGTACTGCTAATACCATTAACAGAAAAAGCAGTTCCCTTGGGATGGTGTGTGTGTACTTTCAGTAGAAGGGTACACACTCACATGCACATTGAGAGCCCTCCTGAAGCTGGCAGGAGTTCGGGAAGGTTTGGAGAGTCAAGGATTGCAGTCCTTGCAGTATATTTGTGTATCTATCTGACAGATATATACTGGGAAGCCCTACTGTCTTCATGCTGTTAAACCAGTCCTCCCTGTGCAAAGGAACTCACTACATTTTCCTCTTCACAGTCAGTATTACCAGTAAAGCCTTTTTCACACTGGCACTGCATTAAGCAAATGGTACACATGGAAATCACTTTCCTAAGTTTTCAGAATAAGGACCATAGTAAAAACATAGGGGATTGTTTTCAAAATGCCTGTGAAAGAAAACCACCTTGCTCCTGCTTAGCTGTGTTTCAGAATGTTGTCAGTAAAAGTGCAAAGTTACATTTGCCCATGCCCACACTGCAGTTGCCTGGTAAATGCACTGCTGAGCTGACATCCAGGGTCCTGGTAATGCCTCACATCTCTGTCTTTACAGACCCTGGGCTTTACAGCAGTGCTCTGAGCTCATAGCTGAGGGTATCCATGTTCTCTTTATCTACTTCAAATTGGTTTGAACCATAAGCCTTTCTTTGCAAAGAATTGTAATCACCTTGTATGTTCTGGCCTAGGACCTCAGCTCCCTCAGTAGCTTTCATTACAACTGCACCTGTATTGCAGTGTAAAACTGCCCAGAGGGAGACCAGAATGGCAAATAATCTCATTTCCCAAAATGACCATTCTTCTGGTCAGCTTTGGTGTGGTTCTCTTCAACTGGCCAGGCTTGAAACTTGTGGGCACTGGTTCTTTTTATGACCAGCAGTATCTATTGTTCATGTGAGTGAGTGAACACTCTGAGCAGCCTTCAGCCATCTGATGTGCCTTTGTGGTGGCAATGACATCACCCAAAGGCAACCCAAGGACATTCCTACATTGCCACTACTGAGCACACAGGTTTTGATGGTAGCCTGAAGCCAGGCTGGTGCCAGGCTCAGAAGGAGCAATGGAGATGCCAGGTGTCAGCATTCAGGGAGTGCAGGGAATTGCTGGAACCCTGTCAGACACCAGGAGAATACAGGGACCAGCAAAGGCAAAAACTCACCAGGTAACTCCCGAGTTCCATGGTTTTAGGGATCTGAGAAAGGTCAGGTTGCCATTTTATCAACAGCATGTCCAATAATTCCAGTCCCAGATTCTGCTCAGGCATAATCATTCATCTATATGTGTTAATGACAATTTAATTGAACATCCTTATCTCATAAACAAGGAAATATTTGTATATTGTAATATGTGCTAAAGAACACATTGAATTTCAGTTTGCCATCAATTTCAGTTTGCTATTTATATACAGCATATGGATTTCAAGTTTTCCCTTGACACTGGCATTGTTGAAACAACCACTTGATCTATTAAATTTTTTGAGTAGCTCTTTAAATTATAAATAGTGCCCAGTTGTTTATTTCAAGTGCTTTCAGTACTCCAAATGTGGTTTAATTGTATTTGAAAACTGCCAAATATCAATGGAGATCAATCCTGTCCCATTGATCTGTTTATGCAGTTAAACATGTAGAATATCAGATTCAGGCTCTAACATATTTAAATACTCCTCTATTGATCAGCTGTGGCCATGATCCAGCACAGATGATGGCACAGATGATTACAGGAAACTGCCTGCTCTGGTTTGCTCAATGGATACCTCCATCTTTCAAAAGGCATCACGGAAAAACTGATCCAAAGCTCAAAACCAGAGGGTGAGTCAGATGGACACACCAGCTTGCCATATAAAAGGGTTTAATCCATGGAAAGATTTTACATTTTCTGATGTGTGAAAAAAAACCACATACTGGAAAGCAAAGTACATCAAAATCCTGCACCTTTCTGCCTTAATGGGACAAGAGATTAGTTTAGGACCTCAGGCAACCTTTGTTCCTTCCCAAAAGCAGACAACTACCCTCCAGGGCTGCTTGTCCAGCTACAGGATAAAGGTCTAAACTTATGATTAGAACTGTCTTTGTTAGAATATATGGCAGAAAAATGCAGTAGTGCCAGATCTTGCAATGATGGTACCAGGAGTTTGGATAAGAACGTGATCCTGATTAGAGAGCTCTACAAGCAAGGGAAAAATACTTTGCTGCAAGCCAAAACACTTATGAACAGGTTTTCTAGAGCTAAATAAATGTCCCTTTTACTTTTCAGGTATTTTGAATATCCATGAAAAAGCTGATGAGGAAACACTGACCTCTTGTATTTGTAGTTCAGAACTAAGAGAGCACAGAGAGGGTGAATGGGTAAGGATGCAGTGTTTGTTCCCAACACCACATACTGATCAGGGCCAGGAATCAGAGCAAAATCACTCTCTGGGCAGTGGTGAGGCTCTAAGGGAGCAGCCAGCTCTGTGTGGTGTCTCAGAGAGCAGAGGGGAAAGA
This sequence comes from Erpornis zantholeuca, assembly GCA_013400515.1. Lineage (NCBI taxonomy): Eukaryota > Metazoa > Chordata > Aves > Passeriformes > Timaliidae > Erpornis > Erpornis zantholeuca. The sequence continues at coordinate 256,003 of VZTN01032996.1, read as the reverse complement.
ACCTCACAGACATCCCAAAGTACCCCCACAGACATCCAGAGCTAAGTGAAAGCTGCAAAAGGAACACGAGGGTTTGCATCTTGGGAACAGAGGAGGAGCGAGATGGATTAAAGAGCAGAATTGCTCTGAAGGATTGGCAGAACCTGTCTAGGTAAGAAGAAAACCAGAATCTCATTGATAGTTCCATAAAGTGCCCCATGCAGATGACAATATTGCAAAGAGAGGAGTGATGCAAGAAGCATCAGGAGTGTGGTCCTCCCACTCCTGAGCACAGGGGCTCGGAAAGAAGCATTGCTGTGGATGGATGAGCCAAGTTCAGGCAGTTCAGTAGCTCTTTCTGAGAGCTGAATGCTTTATTTCTTGGGTTTCTTTGGAAATCCCAGCTAGCTGTGTAATACTATGGTGAGAGAAGAAAACAAATACATATAAATTGTTCTGTGGTGTTTCAGGTGAGTGAAATGCTTGGAATGCAACCACCTATCATTATTATTATTGTGCTTTGTCTGCCAGTAAAGGTAAGAAATTGTCCTTGTCAAGTTTTCTTCAAAACTGACCCTTGCTTCAGGCCTTAAGTAAACAGCCTTCTCTGGGAAAAGCTGCACGTGGTATGTCCTTATCAGATAGGTACTTTTTCCTGAATTGTACACAAGACAGTGTTTGAACAAAGTCTAAATGTTTTTCAACTTCTCTTCATAGTCCAAAATAAGACTAAATCTATAGTTTAAGGTAACCTACATACCCATTATGACATCCTATTAACTGGTTCTGAAATTGATCCATATGGTCTCAGACACAAAATAAAATACTTTTTCAGTATTAGAGAGATTATTTTGTTTACAAGTTTTGAGGACACTATTGCATCTGTTTTAGACACAGGACTCCACAAATGATGACTGTCTTTGGCAGGATTTAAATATTTCAGCAGCTGCCGAAAACGAATTTTGTCAGAGGTGCAGAAATAATTTGCACATTAAAATATGAAAAAAGGAAAAGTAAGATTGTGTTGAGTTTAGAAGACTTCCTTCTTACCAGGAGTCAAGCACTACAAGCTGCTGGTAGCAACCACATGGCCCAGCACTCATCAATATTTCTAAATTACTAAGAAGAATCTAGTTAATCATTAGTTTCTTTACACCTTCTGGCAACCTTGCAAAGATTGCTGTGAGTTAATATAAATCCCATAAAGTTCAAAAATGTCCTATGACTACTGGAACTTTGTGGGAACCACTAATAACCAACCTGGGGGTTACAACAGTGAAGGTTTGTGGAAGGTACCCTGCGTGTGCTGTGACTGACAGGGTGATGGATGACCATTGCCAGGCTGGCTTTGAACAAGCCTTCTTCCTCCAGCAAAGGCAAACACACCTTGCAGAGGAAGTTTTGGCATTTGCCTTCTGTTAAGGCAACTCAGAGATTAAAATCCACATGCCAGAACTTGCAGACTTGGAATCCAGCTCCAGGAGTGGATGATTCTTCTCAAAAGCATCCCCTGGAGCTCTCATGTCACTGCTAAAGGCTCTGACACCTCTGTGCTCACCAGCACAGGATAAAGGCTCTGACACCCCTGTGCTCACTGGCACAGATTAGAGATTCTGATATCCCTGTGCTCACTCTGACACCCCTGTGATCACTCTGACACTCTGTGCTCACTCTGATACCCCTGTGCTCACTCTGACACCCCTGTGCTCACTCTGATACCCCTGTGCTCACTCTGACACTCTGTGCTCACTCTGATACCCCTGTGCTCACTCTGATACCCCTGTGCTCACAGCTGTCGCCAGCACAGCCCAGGACAGCCTTCAGAGGAGATGCTGCCCTGCCCTGTCTGCCAGGCAAAGGCAAAATACCTGCCCAGGATTGCTATAAACAATATTTGACTGTGTGCACTCAGCAGATTCTTTGCTGAGAGCTTCAAAGCAGGCAAAGAGAGCAGTTAATGTTGTCTCTGTATGTGTGAATTTGAAAGCCTCAGTTTAACTTCCCCATTTATGTTTAAAGGCTTAACACTAAAATGATTCCCCTTCTTAACACAGACAATATACATCATAGCATTCATTCACAAATGCAAGCAGATTGTCACATAAACTGGAAAAAATACAGAGGGGAGGGGGTAAAATATGCAGGAAGCTATCCTATCCCCCTATGGCCTGAAATTTGCTCAGGGTATTACACATGTGATTAGCAACTGTCTGTCAACTAAAGGAAAAAACTTCGCAAATTTAAGGAGGATATGGCTTTTACTTATGATGCAGTAGTCAAATAGTAATGAAATATTAAAAGCAGCATTGTAGATTTCAGCCTGAAAGATGAAGTCTTTGAAGATAGGGAAAATAAGTGGTAAGATTCTCCCATCTTCTGTTTGTTGGCATGTTTGCTGAGACCTGCCTCATAATGGGTTAACATTTTCAATGTGAAGCCAAGTCTATCAATTGTATTGTTGTGGTCTGATTGCCAGGACCAAAATGAGACACATTTATCTTTAAAATACCTCTAAGAGTGCTAAACATGTGTGTGTACATAACAGTGCAGAAGAGTTTGGTGATGGCATTGCTTATGAAGGGACGTGGGCCAATACACATGGAGACAGGTGTGCAGCACACACCTGGGGAAGCCTCAAGCACTGCCACAACCACTCCCCCTGCAGCCCCAGAGCTGACATTTCCTAATGGAACTGCAATCTTCATGTTCACTACTGAAAAAGGACTCAATATGGAATATACTGTAGTGGATACAAATAAATACCTACACATACACATATACAAGGCTTGACTTAAAATACTTTGGAATCAGGAAACCTGTTTTAGTGGGGTCACAGCATATAAATGGGATGTTTTAACATAAATTTGCAACTTTTAAATTTTAATGCGTTTTGAGAACCTAGTAAACATTTTAATTTAGCATCTCTAATAGGAGATATTTTACACCTTCATGTAAAAGTTTCATAAACCAGACATTCATCATAAGCATGTATAATTTTGTTTCTCTGTCCATAGGATTTTCTGGATTTATGAGCAGGATAAACCTCTGAGAGTCTATTCACACCCTGCATTCTTAAGATGCCACTCAGAATATCCTGTAGTAGACTCACAGTTATTGCTGTTTCTTTAGGCTTCACTCTATAGTTTATATCAAAAGTACAATTGCTTCTTAGGAGAAGGAAAATTACATTTAATCTCTTAATATAATGACAAATTATGAATCCGTTTGCCTGCATGTTCCACTAAAGAAATGTAACAGCTTAGTTTCAAAAGGTCAGTAACTTCTGAAACACTCTTGAATCTCTTTCTTGTCTGTAGCTGAGGAAGAGCAGACACCACTCTATTCTCAGCAGTGCAGTGGTTCTGTCTCCTTAGCTAATTTCCCCACACACTCTGTAGTTCACTGGTGACATATGCCCAGTGCTTCCCCAGGTTTAAAAGAAAAGGAACTCACATTTTGCCAAAGAAGACCCAAGACCATAGAGCAGATGAAATATAAGATAAAGTAGTAACACTGCAGTGGAGTGAACCCAAATGGGACCTTGATTTTTTTAAAGTGACATATTACAGACATAAACCTGAGCTGGAGAGATCAAATCTATAGCAGCAGCAAGAGCTAAGCTCTCCAAAACTCAGCAGGGTTCAGATCACCTTGCTGGGCTTACTCCCATCCTTCTGTGAGATGAAAATGTAATAGGAAACTCGAGCAAGAACATGTATTTTCAGCTCCATGATTTGATTAATACTGGTAGAGCACTTTCAAGATTACTCATATTGCATAGCATGCATTTCTCTTGAAGAGGATTCAATCCACTTTTATACTGACTTTTATCACATTCAGGAATGCACAAATACTTTGCTTTACATACATTCCACCATTCTATGCACACCCTTTGTATATTTATCTGTACCACTCCCGTCTAAATGTCTCTCAGACAGTGTTCTGGCCATAAAGCCAACTGCCAGTACAGCTGAAAGTTTGAGTGAAAAACTATTTTACCCTCCAGAAAAGCACAGACATGTTCAAACACTTCCTACCAGCCATGGTCATCAGGAGTGTATTAGTTGTTGCAGATCAAGAGCATGGAGATTGTTCCATCATTTTATCAATGTATGTAATTTTCCACATCTGAGAATGTTACCTCACTCTAATTTACCAGCACAAACACAGCATCTGTTTCTGCAGCCAACTTACAGTGAGGGCCCAGTCATACCTGCTCAGAGAAACACACAGCTACAGTGCTAAAACCATCAAAAAGAGTATAAATACCTCATAAGGAAAAATAGATTAGTACTTAACTTCAGTGTTGGGCTCAATAGTCCAAAGTTTTCAGAGAAGCAGTTACAGATTAGTTATGCCCATTTTTGTCCTATAATTTTAAAGCATTTTATTTTCATTATTACTTACTTTCTAAAGATAACTCAAGACACCCATGTTTACTAGTGTGATTTCATCAGCAGAATTTCCTTCATTGGTAGCATTTCAAGTGATAGCTGTGAGAACAGGAAGAGAACAGAAGTGCTGTTGCCGGGAAGGAAGTGTCTGAGGGAAGAGGAGGAGGAAGTATCTGCTGTTTTTCCCTCTGGATGCCACTGCAAGGTTTTAGCCATGGGGTGCCACACAGGACCCCAGGGCAGCTTTCACAAGAACAGCTCCATGCATTTCACTTCATTGTCACTCTTTTCCAAACCACAGCTGTGCCACGGCAGTGGTGTGGAAGAGAAGCTGAATTTCACTGCAGAGATAGCTACTCTTCAGTAGTGGGTGCAGTGATCCCAACAGACTTTGGAAAGCACTTTGGGATTCTTAGAGATGAAAGGTGCTATATGAATGTCAGGTATTGTTATACACCACTTAGAGAAAATGTTCCCATTTATTCCTCTGGATTTACTGTTGAGCATTTAGAGATAATCGTCACTGCTGCTAATAACAGTAAGAATAGAATCTCCAACGCTGCAGACTGTGCAGATTGCTCTGTACTCTGCTGCTCTGTAGCAGGAGGTCGCATACTGATAAGAAGGAGGAATTTTTTGACAATGTGATTATAGACAACAAGCTATTTTTCATATTATATGGTCAGAGTGCAACTGTCAGAGTGATTTACATGGCTGCATCATTTACAGCCCGGGATTATTGAAAAGACTCAGCTGAAAGGTAAGCTGCTTTCATGATGATATTCAAAACAGCACTGTACTACAGCTCCCTGTAGTAGGGCCATTTATTTTACTGTATTACCTCTCTATACTTGTCTAAGTTCTACTCATTCATTTTATTAATACATTTTATTTAAATGCATGAGGCATGTTTCTAACAATGCTTACCCAAGCACTGATTAGAATTTGTTAGAGGGATTCCAGTGTTTATCCTAACATGAGTGCCTCTGGATTTTGGTGTTTTGTTTAGGGTTGGGAGGGGGGCATTTCTTTTTAGCATAACAGAGTTCCAAATGTAGTTCAGTATTGATTTTAACAGGAGTGTTAAAGGCAGACAGCTTTTGCCAGGTAGATGAGTAATTTCAGGAGTGCACTAACAGATCAAATGGTCTCTACAGTACTGGAAGACAATCCTGCCCCAGCAATTCTCTCAACTGAGTAACACCTGAATAGAAAGATACATTTCCCCTTCCTCTTCTGCTTCCCAAGTCTCTCCTCTCAGATTTCTGTCTTCCAGTTGGGGTATCTCATTAACCTGCAGGCTCCATCCCTGCCTCATTATCTTCTCCTGCACATCTGAGGGAGGCAGAAGCCAGGCTGTGTTAACCCACTGATTGCTGCTGACCGAGTGATGCCCCTGAGCCCTTCTGGAAGCAGCTTTGGCTGAATAAAAGCTGCTGGAGGATGTGGTCCAGGACTGAATACTGGATTAGCATAGGAGTAATCTACAGCAGGGACTCCTTTTATTAAAACCTCGGCAAAACCTTTGTGTGGAAGGGAGCTGGGTCTATCTCTAAGGAAGGCATGCAAGCTTCCCTTCTATTTCCAAAGTCTTTTAGTACAGAAGCTGCAAAAGCATTAAAATGTCCAGAACTACCTCCTCTCCTTCCTGCTAGCCAGCAAGGGCACTTCCCCACTAATCCAGAAAAACTACCCCTGGACAAAGGCTAAATGCTAAGGAGAACTTAATGCTGGTGAGATTCCTGTGGCAGTCCCATAGCCCTTTCCAAAAATCCCCGAGAGCTCAGCACCTGCGGGGCTGCAGTTATGGCTCCATGTATCCTATGCAAATTCCCAGAAATTCCCAGTCTTCCTAGGCTATTGACATTTACACCTCTACCTTCAGAGCACTGCTCAGAATTATCATAAAAGATCAGAGTGCAGCTTGGAGGACAGTGTGATCGTTATTTAACCATGCTGGTATATTTACTCTAGCTAATAGAGTTTATTTCTTATTTTTCCTTTTTTGCTGCTTTTACCTTGTTCTCTCCCTGTGGAAGTTTAACCACTGGCTACCATGGGAGGAAGAAAAAACTCAAAATTCTGGAAAAAGTGTGATAGATTTTTCCTACACACAAAGGAAAAACAGCTAAATAGCAGGGATAGAAGAAATTTAGGTGTTGTAAAAAAGGGGAGTATCACAGGATGCTATGTGATCCATGGGCTAAGCAAAATATTAACATCAATTATATCTGCTTAAAGGACTTATATGAGAGAAGGCATTTTAAATGAAACATCTAGAATGAAACTACTTATGCAGTTAGTCAGACATGTGACTTAAGACAGGAGAAAAGGCATTTCTGAATCTAATCCAAAAACCCATACAAAGCTCAAGGTTCACTCCAACAGTATCATAAATTCTCCTCATACAAAGGAGAATTTAGGGTTAGCACGGGAGAAACCAAAAGCCTGGAAAATCTTTCAAATATCAATTCTTTCCATGTGAAGTAATATTCTTGAGTATTTAGTTGAATAAACATGCACACAGAGCAGGACTCATGCTTGTCCTATGATAGGTGGTAGATCCATCTAACACCTTCCAGAGATTCCTTTGTGGAAACCACCAAAAAACCTCTGTAATTTAACCACCAGCCACTGCAACTTGCTGCCTGCCTGTTAATTGCTTGGACAAAACCCAAATTGTCAGCCCAAAAGCCCACCCAGTGATTCATTGGGCTGTCACCTCATATAACCAAAGCAACAAATATAAGGAAGAGTTCCTGGAATGAGTCTTTGCTTGTGATGTCTTCTCTGATATTTTCTCAGTATCCAATCCATTAAAATTGTTCATCACCTTCTTTAAAAGCCTGAAATGTTATTGCTGCAAATCCAAAGTTCCTGAGGAGAAGTTATACTCCAAAGTGATTCTGCAAAAATATCTCTAAGGAAAGCCTGTTTGGTGGTTCTAAGAGTTCCTATATTGTATTTCCCAGGTGATTTTACTGCTTAAGCCTAGTAACTTTGGGCAGGGATAATGAAAATCTACCAATATTTTTATTATGGCATTTCTCTTTTGTACTTACAAAACACCAAGACATTCCTTTATACAGCCTTACAAAACTTCTCCAGTGTACTACACAGAGAAAACACCAACACAGAGACAGTCATTTTAAGTTCCTGGGAGCTTTTAAAATACATTTTCATAATAGGTCATGAATAATCCACACTAATATGAATTCCAAAGGTATGCTTGGTTGCAATGCACAGAACTCTTCCATAACTATATTGAGTATATTACCAATGAGGTAGAGGGAAGGTTAAAAGATATTTTTTATTACTTAAGCAGTGGCATTATTTTGAAAATATAGAAAAAAGGAAGTGCATTTGGAAGACCTTGAAGCAGCTTTTTGACAAATATCTGTTCACTGGAATGAAATCTAGATTGATTTAATGGATGCTATGAAGTGAGAAGTAAAACCCATCAAATCTCCAAAACATATCCTAAAAGCAGCAAAAATATATTTGCTCTGAGCATGCATTAGTGTGGAAGACATTTAAGAAGGGAAGTGCTTTCCCCATTCCCAGTGTCCAAAGCATTGTACTCAACAGTTCAGGAGACACAAATCTGCCTGTCCCAGAGCTTTGATGCAACGTGTGTCCTGTAGCTGTTCTTTTAACCCATCTTTTACTGTTGTCACACATTTATTCAGGCCAGAATTCCTGCTTTCCCTTTGTGCATCCTTGGCCTGAAGCAGTAGCTCAGGAGTGCTGTCACCCCAGGACATGTACTGAGACATCTGCAACACTTTTGGTCCCAGCCCCCTCAGACATCAGAGGAGCTTGCTCAGAGCCTGTGCACCGAGTGCAGCGTGGAGCTGTGACAGAGCCTCCTGCTGCCATCCTGGCCTCTGCACACAGCCTGGCAAGCATGGCTGATCCCTTGTGCCAAGGCTTCTGTGCCACACAGCAAGGCCATTGGAGGGGCATCAGCTCCCAGCTCTGCAGAGGGCTAGAGCAGACCTGCCCAGATGGCAGCAGCTGGGTGAGGATGGCTCAGTGCCACAGGGTGCCCACTTCCCCACTTACCTCAGCTCATTCCAGCCTGTGTGCATTAAACCTCCACCAGTGCATCCTCCCACAGGGCCCTGTGGAATCCTGCTGGTTTGGCAGTGCTCAGGGAGCTGGTGCTGGCCAGCTCTGCATGACAGCTCACTGGGCAGCTTTGAGTCTGCCTCTCAGTTTTGCTGCTTCTCTTCCAGAATCTCTCTACTTCTTAGCCAAAGTAAATGTCAGTGCAGACAGTTCTACACTATGCAAAGATAAAGATATTTGGACATTCAGAATGTTTTTTTCCAGGATAATTCCCAATACTTCCCATAAAGCATTGTGATCAGCAGCACCTGTAGCACAAAATCCTCACAGGGTATCCCAGTGCCTTTATCCCTCTGGCCTTCCCCTCTGTACCTCTGACAAGGACATCCACAGTCAACAGCTTTCCTGCCCAGGCTGCTGCTCATTCTGCAAAGAAATACAATTTTGGACTTTCAAAAACATGCTGTGTGTCCTGCAACACAGTGCATAGGGAGAAGGCTAGAAATTTAATTTATAGGAAAAAAAAAGTCAAAATGTAGAAAAAAGTAATAGTGGCAAGTATATTAATACAGACAATATGACTTACTGTCTTTTAAACACTGATATTATGAAGTTAAAAGCTTCTTGAGACACATATGTTACTAAACTGATATCCATCTTTAAAGTAATCTGGTTTTCAGTTCAGTCTCAGCAATAATAGTCTTAAACATGGTTTTTTCAAACTAACTCAAGAAAAAGCTGGAGTGCATTTCAAGGCTTGAGTGCTGCTGCCATCTACATGGCAGGAAGACTATAAACCAAAACAAACAAAAAACATTTGTATGTTCCATTTACTGGGCAGAGCTGTAAGCCTGCAGTTCAGTGTGAGGATAGAAAACACAGCTCTGAAACTGAGCAGAATCTTTTATTACTCTGAGTTACTGTGTGGAAAACTCATGATGACTTAGGGTATGATTTCCCCACGTTCCTATTATCAAAAAGATCACACACTGTTTAGATAAAATTTGAGAACAAATAACGAAATTATCACTATTTTACTAGTGTTGGATATTGTTAATATTTTTCTGGTGAGTATTATTCTTTCAAATGCCCCCCACACCCCCAAAAAAGAAAGAAAATCTCCCAATTAATGCAAAACTGAAGGGATTAAAGTACTTAATGAAGGAACATATCCTACTTACATATACTACTTACTCCAGTGATGCTATTTTTCATAACTGTCTTATAGCAGAGGAAGAAAACCAGCTTTTATCACTGTACTTGCATGACACAATGTAAATTCAGGCTGCACAATTCTATATTCTGATGTTAAACCTTCTTAAAATTCATAAAAGAGATAAATGTAATTAAATTTGTATTGCTAGGAAATTTTTTTGAATGCATGGTCTGCTCTTAAAAAACTCTGCAGATGTTTGCTGATGTTCATGATGTTCAACACTGAACTCCCACTGCTCCCTGGTGAGAGCTCTGCTGGTGCTCCCCCAGCACAGCCACGTCCATGGGGAGAGGGGAAGGTGCTCCTGCTCTGACACCCCTGCCCCACAGCACAGATCTCAGAGTTTCCAGCAGGTGTCATTCCAGAAACAAACTTCCCATGGACCCCAGCAAGACAATTTTGGGTTATTGTGTGAATTTCATGTTGCATCCAAGTTCAGAACTACTTCTCCCAAAGTAAGACTGGTGAATTTTCACTTTGGGGATCTATGAATTCAAACGACAGCCCAGCTCAAATGCTAACAGTAATGCTAAGATCTTTGGCTAGTGGTTCAGACTACATATTCAATGAGGAAGGAAAGAGGGGAAGACCAATCCTTGAAATTCCTCTGCATCCTTGTCTCATGAAAGAAGAATGGCCTGCAAAATGCAGCCCAAATATCCATTACAAGAAGCAGGACTTTGTCTTCACAGATCCCCACCGTGGCTGTGGGGGCAATGCTGTTCAGCACTGGCACAACGACTCTGGGATTTGTGCTGGAGCTCTCTGCCCTGCTCTGCCTTCAGAGAGCTTGCTCTTTCTAAAGGAATAAAATCCCAGGCAGAGGAAATGCTGCTGACTGAACCTGGCCCCTTCTTTTCTGCATTTCCAACACTTCAGCTCAGTCAGAGGTGCAAAGCTCTTCCCCTGCCCAGCTGCTGCCGTTGGTGCTTGGAGCCCCACACACAGCACTTCTGTGAAAGTGTCTCTCTTTCAAACACTGAATCTCATGTACATATATTTCAAGTCCCATGCCAATTTGCTTTCAGAACATCTTTCATTGGATTGGGGAAAGGAATTACTCCACAAAATACAACCCAAAATAGAAACAGTTTATTACAATGATCAAAGTTAAAATATGCAAATGGCACAAGAGATTTCAAAATATAACGTTTGTATTTGGATACATAAATGAACAGTTCAAACTTTAGGGAGGTTTCCAGACAGGAATCTAAGTCAGTGACCATCCAACATGACCATTCAGACCAAGCATGAATTATTTAGAAAACTCAAAATCCCTTAAATGAAAGAGATGCCGAAGAGTTTTGATTTGGTCTTATACTAAAGCAGTAAGTGCCTTTTAATTTTTAAAAATAATATCATGAATTATGCATGTAATGAAAAAAATGCTAATTGGATTTGAAAGCCAAAAGTCTGCCTTTAAGACCCCTGCACTTCCAATTTCATGCTGACTTTGGTGTGAACTGTCCCACATTTCCACTCTGACTGCTTGTTCCTCCTCGGGTCCTTGCCCTGAGGCCAGGGCTTGCCGCAGTAGTGCAAACGTAAGGGAGGAGACAGAAGCCTGAGGCTGGAGTGGGGAGAAATCTCCCCGACTTTGAAACCACACCTGGAGCCACACAGGTCATTGGACCCTGTGACTTCTGGATGGAAAAAGTCCAAGCCAAACCAAAGCACCATGAGGTGTTCATGAATTTTTACTCCGTATTTAAAATTCACACAACTACTCAAAAGTATTAGCATACTATTCCTCTTGACAGTATTTCTTCAAAGTAACTCAATAGAAAAACTCTTCATTGCCTTGGGACTCTGCTGTCAACTCCCTCTCCATAGGCATGAATGCAGTGGTACATCAGACCACACTCAGATAAAATGCTTCTTCAGTTTGGCTTACAAGAAACTCTTGCAGGAAGTTCATCTGCATTTCTGTCTTCAGCTCCGAAATCGTCACTTTGTAGTAAAAAGATTTTTCTGAGTGAGCTCATCGTGAGCACATATTATAAAGTTGGTTGTCTGAAAGGCATCCAGAAGACAAGGGGAATATATTTGCTTTATTGGGAAATAAAGGTACCTAATAAAAAAGTTGCTGCTTTACCTTCCTGATGCTGTGAGGATAATTAGCAGAAAGCAGGCAGGAGCATGAGCCAAACACAGATCATCTCTGCACACAGCACTCCCCAGGGCTGGCAGCACTGGCAGGCTGCTGGTGTGCACTGCTTTGCACAATTAAAGACAAGCAATCAAATATCATGGCTCACAAATGCAATTGCTACTGCAGCAGAGCTGGGCAGTTATGGACAATGCCAATTCCTTGAGCTGAGACCTCCTTGAACACATCCATTTTTGAACTGTTCAGCTGGAAGAGTTTTCACAGGTTTGTTATGCTGGCCCGAGCGAGCAGGCACCAGTGCAGAGCAGTGATGCTTGCTGTGACCAGAGCCTTGGGTGTCCATGGAGCCTGCAGCTGCAGGTGGTTGTGAAATGGAAGGGGAGCAAAGGAGGGAGATGGGTTTGGAATTTGTTCTACTGTCTGCAAGGTTCCTGTGGGGAACATATCCTACAAATACAATGATATCATTAAAAAAAAAAATCAAAAAAAGGTATAGCTGCTTTTCCCAATGAGCACAAATTGATATTCAATGAAGTGTATCATATCAGAAGAGGACTCCAATGGGCTTCTCCAGTTCCATGCTGGTACTGCATTTCTACAGAGGCTGCTAATGGCAGTATTTAGAGAAAAGGAAGATTTACATCCTAGACATGACCAGATTTGTTATCAACTTCCCATCCTCTTCTGTGCACAGAACATTCTTTGTGTTTTAGTTATCTCTAAATATTCCATGTTTAATTCAAATTGTGAATTTCTCTTTTCAGTGAAAACAAATATTCTGATTATTTGAAATGCATTTGGCTTTGCTCAGTGTTAAAATGCTATTGGTAAGAAAAGTCAGAAGCAAGAAGAGAGAAAAATTTCAATTTGATGTATGCAAAACAATACTAAAATTGTTACAGGTACCATAAGAAACACAAAAAGTCATTTCATGTCCACCACACCACATATGTCCTGTTCCTTGGCTGTCCTTCTGCATCTTCTCATTCTCCAGTCTCAGCAGGTCTTTTCTAACACACCTTACAGGAGCACACCTTAGATATCCAGGGGTGTGGCTTCATGTCATCTGCAAAAGAAATGATTCTTGATGATTTACAATTTGAGGCTTAATGATTTTACCATTTGAGGTAATAACTGAGACTTTGTTACTAAAATATACATTATTTTACAGTCTTTTATAGAGTAACAAACTCTCTAATTTTTGTAATGGAATAAAAACTTTCAGCACCCTCATGTTAGTGTTAAAAGGTCCAGAAATCCAGAAGAACATTCACATTGTAAGTGATATACCACAAGATGCAATATGGAACCTACAGCAGCTCAGGAGAATGCATGGCACTCCTCAAAACTCTTCTCCTGCACAGTCTTCTGCTTCTCCTTTCTTGTTGTTTTAAAGGATAACACTCCAGTGGATCAGCAGTAAGGCAATTTCTATTTTATATTAAAAGTATTTTTATGTTTCCTCTGGAAAAATAATCATCAAATTATACATATTTTCTCTTAGCAGAAATAATCCTACAATGGCTGGAAACAGAAGTAATAAATCATATTGATAAGACATTATAATCCTGTCAAGGCTTTTTAGAATTATAGAAAAGCTTTCAATCACTGATTTTTACCTTTGTGATTCCTTTTAATTTGATGCATGATAATATTTACAACCTGAATTTTAAATATTACTTGCATTAGAAACACTGCTCAAACAGGTACCACACCTTTCAAGAGTACACGAACACTGAGAAAGCAGAACACACTATTTTATCCCAGCCTAATGAGTATCTTGTAAATTTATCATATTATCTGTTATCTTTGTATCATAGACACAGACACATACACATTTTCTTGACGATTATTATGCAATCTTCTGAGTTTATAAGCAAACAAAAAAAATCACAAATCAAACCAAAACATATGAGCTGTGATTCTGGTACCCCAGAACACTGACAGGATGTGACACCACATCTACTGCAGTGAAATTATGATGAATTCATCCATGCCTATGTTGGAAATTCCAGAAGTTCTTTCTGGAACAATTCCTGAGCCATCAGTGCCCAGTGGCTGCCCCTGCACTGCATCCTCACCAGCAGCAGCCTCCAACACCCATTCCCAAGGCACTCCTCCCTCACTGCCTCCTGCTTTTCATGAGGATGCAAACAAAACATCAGATTTTCTACAGTGCCTTGTACCTGGAAATCTACTGAACATTTACTTTCACATTCTTCCTATGTTCTGATCAGCAGCCACAGAGGTGACACAGTGCTGGTTTAAAAAACACTCTTCAGTGGATGGAACTTGGAGCTGGTAAGAGAATATTTGATGCAGTAACAATAATGTGCCTGACAACAAGATAATCACACTTTTGGAGCTGTATTTCTAAGCAGTGTGGCTAATAAAAATCTGCTGTTCTTCATACATTTTCTTTTCTATTGGCTGCAGTTCTGCCTCTCACAGACTATTTCAGGAACAGTCAGACCCTTCCCATCTCTGTGCCAAGGTCTAAATAGGACAAGCAATTAAGCAAGGCTGCAAAAACTGCTTGGATTTTCCCTATTATCTGTTATGCACCCAGAATTACATTCTGGTCTGAAATGTGAAAAATTGAAGAGAAAGAAAATTTATGATGTGCAATGGTTTTGGAATGAAGGGATGGGAGAGATCATGAGCTGCAGAAGGGACCAGGCAGAGACTCAGGCAGAGACTGATACTTAAGGCCATAAGCACACAGGGTTTTTACCATTTTTGTGGTTTCTATCCAAAAGGCAGAAAACACTACAACCTTCCATCTAGAGCTTCACATTCCATCTTCCATCAGCAAGGCTCAGCTCCCCTCTGTTACCAAGTGAAGTAACAGTCTATTTCCTGCTCCACTGCAATGTGTCCTCTGGGGAAAATAAGAGGGAAGAGGCATCTGTGTCTGCACTGCTCCTTGTGACTTCAGCTCCACTCTGCTCCCCTTTCCCACAGGAGCTGCACTTGCAGAACCCTCCTTAGTGGGACTGCCCCACATACGAAAGCTACCACACCTCATGTTGTGTTTAGTCCTGCCACAATCCTCTCAGATTTTGACTACCAAAATTCAGAGTATTTTCAATCCCCTTAGGAACCATCTCGAGCAACTCCCTTTGGCCAAGATGATCTGCACCTGGGGGTGTAGATTTTCCACCACTGTGTGCACAAGAAAACTCAGGTGAACAGCTCAGACCTAGAGGTCTAACTGGCACCTCCATGGACTCTCAACCTCTTTTGCAGTTTCCTTAAAGGTGGAAAATTTGTCTGGTAAAATGGAAAACTGCTGGGAATATTTATTGAAAGAAAGAAGCACTTTAAGCAGTAGTGAATACTTTATGGGGGGTTGGTATGATTAAAAGTCAGGTTCTACAGAAAACTGTTGCAATTCTTATCTGATTTTTACGTTCCAAGGCCAGAGCAGAGACAAGTTTGGAAAGCCAAGGCTTTGCATGTCAAACAGGAGTAGTCCTCAGCATGTGGGGGAAAATGGCAGTGATAAACCTACTATTAGGCATCTGGGAGAGAAGCCCAGAATCTCCTCTGTGTGGGGCCTAAAATAGACATGAGCCACTATCACAGATAATGGCAGCCTGTAGCCACATGAAGGGAGCAACTAAAATCCATTTCACTTAGACAAGAAACTGCAGTCTGATATTTACCTGTGTCCATCACACGTGAAAAGTGTTTACTGTGAATTATCCAAGAGAAAAGTGCAGGTTGAGGGGTTTCATTACCCATCTAAGAGTAGTTCAGATCACACACTGAACACAAGAAATCACAGGTAAATCTTGTATTGGTGTCTCGGGTAGTCAAATGGATTCCTGCTATTCATCTGAGTATATGCCTCCTACAATTGCCAGAGCACTGAGAACATGTGCAGAAATAGAAAATGCGAAAATAAAACAAACAGAGGAACTTTATGTGATTTTCAAAAACAAAGATCACTTTGAGAATAAAGCTTGTTCTAATGTCAAGGACAGAGACTGCACCTTTCACCAGTGAAAACCACAACACACAGACAGATGTGTTAATGGCTGCTCTACAGCCTTCCTGAATCTGGCAGAGGTTCTAATAAAGAACCCTTTCTAGAAATTGCTGGAATTCCTTCCAGGTATATTGTCATATTTTCCCCTTTCCTCATCAGAAGAGATAATAAAATAAATATGTTTCTTATTATCACTTTGGCACCTATGACAACATCTTGTAAGTGAAGCACAAGAGACTCGTTATAGATTTATTAATAAAAACTTTTATAAATTAAGTTTGTAAGTTTGCCCAGACTTTGAATACGTCTGAGAGAGATTCTGAAGTCACAGGTTTCACCAAACCAAATGCCCAAGCATTCTCAGGTCCCATGATTCAAAGTTAAAGCACCTGAGAAAATCATAGCCAACTGAATGTCATATTATTGTTTCAATGTTTGCTTCTGAAAGTAAATGGTAAGCTTTAAGTAAATGTATTGTGTTACCAAATCTTTCCTTTCAAACAAGCACTTCTGTCAGAAGTGTCTTAATTTCTTATCACAGAATTTCATCCGCACAAGGAGCAATAAATAATTCATGTTCCCAGCTCTTTGTTGTGTGTCCCTGAACTGCACAGAGCTGGAAGGCTGACAGCTGTGTCAGGACAAGCACCAAAGATCTGACATGACAAGTGACTAACAAGTTTCTTTCAGTCTATAGTGAAAGAAGACAATGGCATAAAGTGCAAAAACGAAATCCTGAAACAAAATGAAACTGTTTCTTTCTCTTTACCTAAGTGTTTGCTATGAGCTTATTTCCGACCCATAACCTCTGGTCATTTTATAGCACTGCCCAACCCCCTTTACTCCTCACATTCGCCTGGCCATTTACGCCTGTCCACGGATCAATATGAGCAATTCTTGGAGAAATACGATGTCTCCATGACAACCAAGCCACAAATTCTCAGTGGAAAGCAGTGAGACCAGTAGTGAAATCTCCTGAGGTTTTCAGACCTATAAGACAAGATGTCTTAAAATGCAGGAATGGACAGAAACAAAAGCCAGAGTAATTCATTGTTTATTACTAGTTTAATGATGTCAGATGGACCGATTGGAACTCAGTTTTTAAGTTTGGATGCTTTATCAACATGTATTTTTGCCAGTCAATATTCACCTCCTGACAGGCTTCTATTCTTTCCATTACTTCATACAGATATGCAGAGAGCAGAACTGGGTATATAAGTTCCCATTCAAGCAGGTACATTTTGCCAGAAATAATTAATTTAAGGTTAAAATTAATGTTATCTTTAAGGTACATTAATTCTCCCCTGAACGCTTTAGTGCCACCTTGCTTTAATCCTTTCTCACTTCAAAACTGACCAAATCTTGGACAAACCATATTTTGGCCCATAATTGTTGTTGAAGGGACTACAGACAGTTTCTGAAGGAGCCACTAAACATCACATATTGTTAAACTTGTTCCCTTTCTCAACAGATTATCTATTTCTTTCTAAATCTCATGCTGGTTTCTGCTGGACAACATTGAGTCCAAGTCTATGAGGCTTTGAAATGAATGGAGATTTACAATTCATTGGTTTCAATTATTGTAACATATACTGGTGTTCATTTCTCTGGAAAAGATGAAAAAGGAATGTAGTTCAAACCAGGTATATGACAGTAGTTGAACTCCCAAGGAATCTCGGAGGAGTGGAGTGTGCTGAAATATCATCCCCCAGACATGGGTCCTATCCGGGCTCTGAGATGACTTAGGGGACCTGACATGGATTTCAGACTGCACCCTTTGACTGAAAATTAAATCTCAGCAGTGTTCCTTGGGGAAGGATCAGGGGACTGTTGGCAGCTGCCCCCTGTCAGCACAGGCTGCAAGATTTGGAAATCTCTTAACTAAGCTGACAGGCCGCAGAGACGATGAATCAAAAATATGATACACGGATCAGCACACAGAGATGCAGGAGGGTACAGAGAAAGCAGATAAAGCAAGGAAGGAAAATACCCAGTGAAGAAAGATGTTTAACTCTTTCACTAATGAGGACTATGTGCAGGGTGTGTGTGTAGTGTGTGTGGGTCAAGCTCACGGTTTGCTTAAAAGATCTTGGTATTTAGTCGCACAGAATGTTTTTAATCAGCTGTGACTCGATACAATTTATATTTAATTGTTTCCTTTTGGGATTCATTTAATAAATTTCGTAGATGTTCCATAACGAGCAAGATAATGAAACTACATGAAGATAAATCTTTCTGTTACGAAAAAGGATGCATTTTATGGATGTTCCTGTATTTAGCTGAATCAATGTTAAGCGTCATTAAAATGAAATAATGATTGTGAGCTGATTTAAAGGAAAGAATCAAGCTATTTAATGCCACCAATTTTCTTTCCTCCAGAGATACAGTGTTTGAGTGCCCACTGCTGCATTCAGCTGCAGTGTATGCAGTACTTCTAATTTTTCATAATCTCACGCTACCTTCAAAGGGTCAGACATTGTACATATATTAAGTAAGCAGCATAGTCCAGAAGTAATTATAATGAACTAGTAGTGTCAGCTTTCTTTTTGGCCATAAAGCCTTGATCCTTTCTAAGAGCAGAATTCCTGATGAAAGAGGGAAGGCTAACAGCTCCACACTGTGACCCCTGGAGGTGACCATTAATTTGACATTGCAGCTGCTAAGAAGGAACCAGCGCTGCAATGTGCTTTTCTTACAGACCCAAAAGCTGTGTCAGATTTATCACTTGGTACTTGGTGGCTGTCTTTAAATGCCTCTCACCTGGACTCTCAGACTCTTCCAAGACACATCTGTCAGGCGTATCCTCCACCTCTTGGAAGTTTGCCGAGTTGGAGCTCTGGTCATGCTTCAGCACACTGACTGGAGCAACAAAGAACAAAAACACAGCGAGGGAGAAATGTTTGCATGCACAAACCAACTCTTCCTGACTTTCTGCAGACCTTTCAATGCTGAAGACATAATTTGTAAACACAAATAATAGGTTGGAAAAAACCCAGAAACTCAAACTACTTATATGCAACCACAGGACAGTTGAAAAATCTATAGACAAGAATTTATGCAGGGTGAAGTTTGAGGCATCATCTTAAATGAGGTCCCTTCGAAGTAGAAAACCAGCATTTTCTTACAGAATCCTAAAATAAAATCATTTACAGGTCATAAAATATGCTTGTCTGTTATACCAAAGAAGGCAATAAACAAAATAAAAGATAAATTAGATGGTTTTGCAATTTACTGGAGTCATTCAGGAGGGAGAGAAACGGTGTTTGTTTTAAGACTAAAATATGTTGTAGACAACAAGCTGCAGTGTGTAAGAAAATTACCAATAATTCCAAAGTGCAGTGAAACACAGACTGAGCTGCTGTTTAAAGATTACCAAATTTGGTTACATGTTTTGCTTAATTGCTAAAAACATTTCCATTTCAGAGCATACAAATATTTTAAGGGAAACAATTACTTGTCTACATATGGCTTTTAAATTCACTTATCTTTTGAACAAATCCCACATAACGTTTCCTGGGCAGAAGAGAGGTATTTCCCTTGTCAGAGTCCATTTCCCTCTCTTCTGCTTCATGTCTCTGTATGGAGCCACAAACACAGCTTGAAGATAAAGTCCAATTATCAAGCAGTATGTTATGGAATACCACAGTAAAGACTAGATCTCGATTTTTCTGTCCTGTTAAAACTCTTAGCTGATCCTACTTCCTAGAGAAATAACCTAGAAAACACTTCTTTTTTTTGGAGTATCTAGAAAACCAAGTGAAGTTCCAAACTTCCAGGGGGATGAGGATACCAATGGCTCTGCACAATCTCAGCCTTCTTCTGTCTTCTTTTCAAAAGAGAAAATCCATTCCCTTCAAAATTTTGATGGTTTTTTTTATAGACCAAATGACTATCTGCTGAAGGATCATGTAATTCAAACACCTATTTAAATTCTCCAAGATTCTGAGTGAACCAACGAGGCCTCAGGGCAGTGTGCAGACATGAGGAGCTCAAAAGACACAAATTCCACTCCAGTGCTCTGTGCTTTCCAAGGGTTTGCAGCTACTGATCCCAGGTCACCAAAAGGTTCCATCATTCTTGACTCCTGCAACTCCAGAGTCTGAAACAATCAGGGTTTCAAGACTATTGTAGAATTAGAACCTTGAAAATGTAATATTAAAACACAATAAAATCTATGATAGTCACACCATGCGTTTCACCTGAAAAAACAAAAAAATTTTGCTTAAAAGATTTGCCTTGGATAGCAACAAGTCAATACAAAAATCCCTGTCCAGGTAAGGCAGGAAGTGTTAATGAAAATCTGCACAGGCTGAGCTGACATCGAAGAACAATTACAATAACAAATAACAAATGTTCTTGATAACACTTAAAAGAGCTATGATATCTAAAGGAAGAAATGTCTTTAAAGATGTCTGTGCTTTTCTCTGGTTTTTACATTATTTAAATAATTTTCAAATAGACTAACTGAAGATTCCCCCTTCAAAACAGAAAAATGAGAATATTACAAGTATTCCTATGATATTTAAAAACATTTTGTGCCAAATTCTTAGAACATTTTTCTCCTAAAACAGTTCTTCCTACAGTGAGTCAATTCCACTGTGCTGAGTGATAAATTGAGTCTTTACAGCTGCATGAATTTAAAAGTCAGAACTACTCTGAAGCAGAACAACAGGAAACTTTCCAACAGAGTATCCTGTGAGGAAAGAGAGAAAACCAAAGGTACAGCTATGCCTTCGGAGAGAAAGCAAAAACTCACGAGACTTGTCTGTTTTGGTCCCACAGCAGTGGCCAAAACTTCAGAATCAGCCTTTCAAAACAAATTGTGTATTTTCAACCAGTAAAGAACTCTCCCAGCGACCCAAAGGCACTTGCACAGCACCAGCATCAGCCCCGGGGGGAGCTGGCAGAGACTTCCCTCACTGGAACTCTGCACTGCCACTGCCTTGGGACAAACCTGCTCAGGGCTCTGCCCCTGCCCAGCTCAGAGCACCTCAAGTGACCTCTGATTTCACAGCACAGCACCGAGCACTGCTCTCAGTGCAGGTGTCAGGCTCCATGGAGGAGTAACTGAGAGCATAACAAATAAAACACAACTAGAAGCAGGTCTGTACACAGATGAGGTACCTCAGGAGGAAGGGGTGAAAGAAACCAAGCCAGGACAACAAGGTGCTTGGACAAAGCAGGAGGAACTGCAGCTGATGTCTCTGAGTAGATATTGCAGAGATATGGGGAAATCTGGGAGAGGATGGAGTCATTAAAAGCCAAGAAAGACAAGACATGAGAGGAAAAGGCAGAGCTGCCAGAGCTGAAAAATGCCAAAAAGCATGAACCAGTGGCTGTCATAGCTGGTGATTAGAACAGAGGAAAGGCAGTGCAAAGCTGGGCAGGGTTTGCACGGGGACAGAGACACAACTCAGCACGACTTGTGCCCAAACAGCTGAGCAGGGCTGAGAGAAGGGAGGGAAGGGCTTGCTGCACAAAAGCAGGAGACAGGCTGGGACAGGCAGGGATGGAGCCACTGGTGCCAGGAAGGGAAGGCTCCCTCAGCCCTGTCCCCTGCTCACACACACCTCCCCAGACAAAACCCAGATAAAAGAACCTCACAACTCCTGCTCTGTGGAGTTACACAGTGAGTGTATGCCCTGAGCAAAAAAGGAGCAGGCAGAGACCTTCAGATCTTTCTTTCCTAAAACATCACGTTATATGCTCAGTTGGAAAAGAGAGGTGCTTTAAAATATCATAGAAGAACAAAGGGAATTGAAAAGTTAAAAATAAGGCAAGTACAGTCTGGCCCAAATAAAGGGTGAAAGTAAAAATGGCATTATGTAATCAAGGAAAGATATTTTAAAAATCTCAGCACTAACACCTACTTTAGTGCATGTTCCCTTAGGGGAATAGGATTTTATGTACAAATATCAATTGGAAAAACAGTGTTCTGAATTGCTGATACTGAGGATGCTGGTGGAATTTAAGTTATTTAAACATAAACAGTGTCATCTTTATTCAGAAGATACTCTGTCCTACTTTGGGTTTAAATGGACCTTAAAATTACTTTTACTTCCCTTTGAGAGGTAATCTCTGTAGCCAAAGTGACATAAATAGAGTATAAATGAGCCCCAAATCTAAAAGTCGTAAGAAAGTTAAAAACCATTTCTTCTATTAGAACTCCAATAACATTTTCTTTTATTCAGTGCAGTGTCATTTCCATTGTTACATGGACAGCAGAGATTACCTTTGTTAGCATGGAAATAAGGTAAAAGGACATTTTCATTGAAGCAAATGACCTTGAACTTAGCATATAAAGATGACATAAATCTTCATTGTACAGGATCAATCTTGAGAATTGTAGTATTTTTTCTGATGCATCTTAAACAGCTCTTAGGACTCCTTTACTGAACTTGATACCCATTCTCTTACATTATTGAAACAGAAAAAGTCATTAAAATAGATATGGGATTCAGAATAGTAAAGGAATGTCATAAGATCACAGTATTTAATGAAACATTTCTGTATCTAGTTTCAAAATATTTCAAACTATTCCACACAGTAAAAACAAATAATTTCCAAAAAGATACCACAGTGATCAGTCTTTAAAGAACAAACTGTTGAAGTTGTTCCTTGTGAAAACAGCCTAATCACTAAACACAAAACCAACTCATCACTGTTATTTATTTCTACACATTTGGCTGAAACCCTGAAAAGCCTTGTTCCACTCTGGAGATATCCTGCACTAAAGTCTAAACAACATGCTCTGCATAACAGTTTTCAGAGGACAGACACACTGGAGAAAGAAGTTTCATAACACAGGTGAATAAAACATTTAACATTCTCTGATAAGACTCCTGTGTTATTGGCAAGGTGGTGACCTAAAGACAGTCTGTCTGCAGAGAAAACAAGAACTTCAATGTTATTCAAAACAACTGCATAGGACAACAAAAATTATTTTTCATTCCAAAATATTAGGCAAGAGAAGATACAGGTGATAAATATATTTAAGGTCCAATATGGAATACAAAGCAACCTGAATCTAAGTAAAACTGCATGAAAAAAGCTGTAAAGGGAAGCAAAATGCTGGTATTTTTTATTTTTGTAAATGGATAAAACAATTGTGCTGCAAGGTTACCTCTGAGCTCTCTGGCTTCTACAGGCACTTACTGTATTATATCTAAGAAGCTTGATGGGGCAATAAATGCTTTGAGTACTATTTTAAAAACACATTTCATAGATACCATAAAAATAGAGTGAAAAGCATAAGAACAGACATATTTGCTGAGACTAAAAAATATCAGCCTAAGAGTCCAACAACCATTGAATAAAACTTCAGCAGAAATTTCTCCTAAAGTCCAATTTGAAACTTAAGGAATCGTGAACAATTTTTCCCCTCCTGTGACATCACACAGTAGATTTCTGTTTCACAGAAAACTTCTCCAGTTTTTCCTTACATGTGGAATTTTTGCATCTTTAACATCCTACACCCTAACTCACTCTGCCATGGCAAACTCTCCACTTTTATCACACAGGAAGGCATCTCGTTTTGTTTGTCTGCCTAGTCCCTGCTGGCTTCATGTGCAGCTCCTCCTCGCTGGAGAGGAGGCACAGGTAGGAGCCCTGCACCCTCTGCCCATGACCCTGGGGCTGAAATCCTTTGCTTCAGCTCTTTCCCAAACTGACAGTCCCTGACCTACTTCACTTTTCCCACATATTTCCAGCCAAACTAACGGGGTAAGATTATTTCACAAATATGACAAGAAATGGCAGAACATATTCATGAACAGCCAAGAGAAATATCAGCAGCACTCCCCATGGTCCCAGAGATGCAGAAAGGAGGCACTGAGGTGCCACTGCCCGGAGGAGCTCACAGGATGGGGATGGGCACCAGCTTGGTGGCACCAGCTGGAGCAGGCTCAGGGACCAGCTCAGGGACCAGCTCAGGGATCCCTGGGGTGCTGCTTGCCTTTGCTGCCCTTGGTGGCACCAGTGAGGAGCACAGCTCAGGGACCAGCTCAGGGACCAGCTCAGGGATCACCCCGTGGGCTCCCTGGGCTGCTGCTTGCCCTTGTTGCCACACCAGGAACACTGCTGACCCATGCTCAGCTTGTGATCCAGACTCTTTCCTGAGAACTGTTACCCTGCTTTTCCTTCCCCACCTTGTCTCTTTGCAGGAGATAATCCTACCTCAGTCTGGATCCCTGTCCTCATCCTCATTGAACTGAACCCTTTTTTTTTCTAGAGCATTTCTCAGGCCCTATAAATCACTAATTCCTCTCACTGACAGAAGATATCAGTTGCTGGTCATTTCATAATTTTTAGTGTAATTCAAAAAACATCTGCAGAGATGTACGCAGCTGTCATTTAATTGAGAATGGTTAGTTGTTTTCTTCTGATGATTAAATACCACACTGGCCCAGTTTTCATTTCATTTGAATTCCAAAAAGAAAGATGAAGACACTAAGCTAGAGAAACATGTTATTGTTCTGAAGTGAATGCTGCAGCATGTGGAAGCTGCAATAAGCCAGGATGGAAGTGGTCAGACTGGAAGGGGCTGTGAGCTCAATCCATCCCAGTGAATGCAGAAGTAGGAGCTGTGCAGGTGGCAGAGCTGAGCTGGCACAACACCCAACCCAGGTGCCAGGGAAGCCTGCGCTGGCTCCTGCACTTGCACAGCACACAGAGCTCGTGCCACTCGCCACGGGAACCCACACTAAAGAACATTTTTCCTTCTGTATGTGAGAAAGGTTTTAATCTATCAAAAAACCCATCTGAAAGTCCATTTTCCTCTCTCCTTTTATCTATGAGGACGGCATTCCTCCAGACAGAAAAATTGAGATTTTCAGCAATTCTTTTCCCAATATACCTTGAAGTTTTATTCACCCAGAGGGACTTCCCTACTTCTCTCAACTAAAATATAATGGCATGTAACAAATTATGCTCTCAAAGGACATTCCATTTTTGTTTCATTAGTGCAATGAAACATTCACTCAATTTTAAAGCAGTTGTCTTGATCTTAGTTGTGATTTATACCAGATTCTGTCCATGTATTCTGTGTAGTATATATTATATAACACCTAACTAGTTAAATTTGTCTCTCTGGGTTCCGCTGCAAGAAATAAAACACTTTCCCATAAAATTCCACACAGCATCTACTGCACAGCTCTGAAGCACAAGCTTCTGTAAAACTTAGGAGGATTTAAAAAAGGAAAATGTAATCCCAAGCTGCCTTTTTTAAATTCTCCTATTGTTATATACTGCTCCTTCTTCTCAGTGTCCTCTCTGGCCAGAATGCCTGAATTTCTCTCTTCCAATTTCCCTAAGTGTGTCTTTTAATCAAACATGATGTAAGAGTGAATTATTAGATCAACATTATTTATCCCTCTCTTTTTTCCAACCAGTAACTGGAGGACAATAGGGAAGAAAAAATGGTTACAGAATTAGTAAAGAAAGCCAAAATCTGTTAGTTACCAGATAATCAGCCTCTTTTTAAATTAAAGTATGTAGCATTTCCTTCAATTGCCTATCCACATTTCTATAAATAGGAGAGAATATGCTGAGATGGAAGGGCCCCACAAGGACCATCAAGTCCAACTCCTGGCCCTGCCCAGCACCATCCCCAAGATTCCTACCTTGTGCCTGGAGTACTACCCAAACTCTGCTGAGTTCTGTGACCACTCCCCTGGGGAGCTGCTCCAGGGCCCCACCAAAAACCACCAAGGATGAAGAACCTTTTTCTGAAGAAATTCAGCAAAGCTCCCCCTGGTTTCTGCACATTAGACCAACGGTGTGGGAGAGCACACAGTGCAGATGTGAATCCTATCAGTGCAGCAGCAGCACCGACAAAACCAACAAAGAAATACTTCCTATTTTTAAAATTGCATAGTTGACAGTATTGACATTATTATTTTCATGATAGGAGATTGATTTGGTATTCAAGTATAAAATCATTAATCAGGAAGCTTGCAGGGGACTCTGGTTCAGTCCCTTTCCACAGAGAAATTCTTGCTGTAGATTGCCTCAATTTGCTTTTAAAACCAAACCAAAATGAAAGTGTGCAGCATGGTTACGACACTGACATATCCCTGTGCATAATATGAGTGTTACAGCTTGCACAGTCTTCCCATCTCTCCATCAGAGCTGCCCAGATAGCTTAATCCATGAAAAAAAATACACAGAGCCTCTTTATTAACCTCTTCTGGCCAGATTATTGTTATTCTTTTGCATTATGGCCTTGGAGATGTATTACTGATAGGGAGGTAAAGCCAACTGCAGCACAGCATGACTCTGCTGAATGGCTGCTGTAGGAAAGTGGAAGTACTTATTTCCAAGACATTTCTGTGATGCTCCCTACTGTTAAAATGTTATCTGACTTTAAAAGATTTTCAGTTCAATTGTAAGCAATAAGTAAACTCAAGCAGCACAGAACTATATACTGAAGAGTTTCACTACTTGGTCAAACAGGCATTATTCCAAGAAACTAATGTTGTATAGGACTGCTTCCTGGTGGCTGAGACCTCTGATTGGCAAAAGACAGTGGACTTTTCAGTCAGCAAGCTAGTTACCCATGGATGTGGCTCAAGGCTGACACACAGATTGACTGGTTCACACTAATTTACTTCACACAGATTCCATTTATCTCCTAGAAGATCCCCTGGCAGCAGCTTATAATGGCATATCCTAGGATGCCTGCCTGCATGAGTTTTTAAAGCAGCAGAGCTTGATGAATCTAAGTCCAGAAAACAGTTCACAGATTGAGGACTAGGTGCAATCAAAAAACATCAAGTAGCACAGCTGGGACTTGCCAGCTTGCTTGACTGGTTTGAGCAGCTGAGCATTAACTACGCTTGCTTTCCTGCTGGCAGCCCTGTGTCACCAGGACAAATAGGAGCACTACCTGACAGAGGAGGGGGAAAGAAAAAGAAAAAGGAAAAGAAAAGGATGAAAAAGAAAAAGATGAAAAAGAGAAAGAGAAAGAAAAAGAGAAAGAGAAAGAAAAAGAGAAAGAGAAAGAGAAAGAGAAAGAGAAAGAAAAAGAAAAAAGAAAAAGAAAAAGAGAAAGAAAAAGAAAAAGAAAAAGAAAAAAGAAAAAGAAAAAGAAAAAGAAAAAAAGAAAAAGAAAAAAAGAAAAAAATAGAAAAAGAAAAAGAAAAAGAAAAAGAAAAAGAAAAAGAAAAAGAAGAAAAAGAAAAAGAAAAAGAAGAAAGAAAAAGAGAAGTACAGAGTATTGCATTACATGGATACTATTTGCAGATGCAGGAATAACTCATTAGAACATTTAATCTCTATTCAACCCCAGGATTATTAAAGTAAACAACACACTGTTACAAAATAATGAAGTGGTAAGGCTGGAAATTTGGAATATTTTCTTTTTGGTCATGGGGACAGTTCCTAGGAAAAAGATCTGAATGAAACTAAAGTTGTTCTCATTTCTTTCTTATCGAAAACAAAACATATGCAATCTAGTAGTTCATGTACAATTAAAACAGTTGATATAAAAAACCCCAAAAAACCAATATAGTTGATTATTCATTACAGCAATGTGAGCCACGTGTCAATGCCCATAGAGGAAAATAGACTTCAATACATGCAAGTTTATAAGTAATATTTTTAAAAGGACTGAAAATAACAGGACTGAAAATACAGGTTTACACTAAAGCTCTCCAAATTCAGATACATAGAGACTACTCTTTAAAGCTCTTTTCAGGAAGGAAGCAAAAATTAATATTATCAGAGAATAACAATTGACAGCAAATGTATTGTGAGAGATCCGAAGCACATTTAGTACTTAGAAGGTTAAAGACTCAGCTGTAGTGCTAGTTGATGAAAAAGTAGGATTAAGGCTTTAGTATGAGTCTTGACATGATCATGTTGTCTGCCTGCTGTCTTAAGCCTTGAAAAACAGCTGGGATCATCTTCTTATAAGCTCCAACTCAAAGATGTTTAAGCAGTTCCAAATCCAATTAAACAGAGGTAAATATAAGGAAGGGCCCTACTGAGCCAAATCATCTTATTTTTTTAATGAAAACCAGCATAATTGCAGGTTACACAACTCCTTAATCTCACTTTAAACCTAACAGACTGCTGCCTTACAGTGCACATGGCAAGTCCAGTTAACCCAAGCATTCTGTATTGGTGTGCTTAATTTTTGATCATTATCCTTTATTATGTTACTTGTAATCCTAAAAGCCTATGATTGTGTCCAGACATTTGGCAAGGATTGTACCTGGATATACAGGGATTCCTCTTCTAAGAGTAATGGATTAATTGGATAGCACTGTAGGACTAGGAGATGGTTTGCAGTGAAACTGCTGTGCAGTTTTTAATTTGTGAACTCCACTTCCTTCTCCTTCTGTGCCCATCCTTTACACAAATTGCCTTTTTGAACATCAGCAGTGTTGATGGAGTAACCTATCTATTCTCACCCCTAACATGACAATGGATTAGAAATAACATTGCCCTTTAGAGTGGGCTGCTTACTAAAATCCTCTTCATAAAAATTAATGGAAGATATGGAAATTGTACTTTTCACAAGGAATTGCATACTGAATTTGAAAGTGGCTATCTTATGAGCATGACCCAACCAGACTATGATTATTTAAAGGCTTAGAGCATTAGACCCTTTATTTTCCATAGAGTCAAAAGATTTTTGAGAAAATCATATCGTACATATCTTTTATATTAATACACTTAGTACCCTAAAAGCAAAAAACACACATAGGTAATCCTTCTACTTTGTCCTATAAATATGCACAAGGACATTCTCCAAGGATGTAAAGGCAAAATCTCATCAGGGACTACTTCAAATACAAGCTCCTCATGTCAGTAAGAGCAAGAAGGAAATGTAAATGATGGGGAGAGGACTGTTTGCAGTGGCTGTGTTACATTATGCATGATTCTTGGCTGCACAGCATTTAATTAATGACTTCCAGTCACATGGCTAAGATTTGTAGTGAATTGGTGTTTAGGACAGCAAACTAACATCTCACACTACAATTCTGTATTTTTTCCCAAGCACCAGTTCCTAGGGGTTGCTCTCCCCTTTGGTTTTTTTGTAGCTGGAGATCAGTTTTGTATCTATGGACAATAATTCTGGGCTCTGTTACAGAAGCACAAGTTTAGATACAAGACAGTTAGATTTAGATCAAGGCAGTTATTCTCCTGATGCAATTTAGAACAAAATTTGGGCTTTGCTACTCTCTGAATTAATAAGCAATATCTGCTGCTATGTGTAAGTACCAGAAAGGTGCTTTTCAAACTGCTGGATGATACATAATTATAGTGGTAATGAACGTGGACCATCTGCTCCAGTTACCACAAAACAGACACAGGTTTGGGAAACAGACTCTCCACTTTAGCACCACTGGATGTCCCCAGAAAACATCACTCCCTCAGTGAGTACCCAAGCAAGAATCTGTGAGTACTTAATGGGTAAAAGATGAGCCCTGCCAAATGCTGCACCTTCACCTACCATCAGCCCCATTCTTCATCAGCAAGACCCATCTGGAAGTGAACCAAAGAGCCTGGAGCCTCCCCTTTGAGATGCAATAAAGAGCCAAGACAGACACCACAGGCACTTCCAAGAAGGTGAATATCTACAGTGACTGCCAACTGTGTCTGTGCTCCAGAGGCTGTGACACCACACCT
The DNA here is from genome assembly GCA_013400515.1 of Erpornis zantholeuca. NCBI lineage: Eukaryota > Metazoa > Chordata > Aves > Passeriformes > Timaliidae > Erpornis > Erpornis zantholeuca. The sequence continues at coordinate 226,604 of VZTN01032996.1, read as the reverse complement.
GTGAAGAACTAAAAAGCATGAGTCCAAAGAGTGCAGCTGATCTGCCTTGCCAGGTGAGGCATTGCACAAGACCAACTTCCTACTGGAGTTAGGGATAAAGAGCCACGGAGTAACACAGGTGAGAGCTCTTCCACCATCTCTTTGATGCACTCGAGCATTACGTGGTGTGAGGCAGAAATTATCTGGATGGAGAAGTGGCAGGATATTTTAAAATGCCAAATTCACTACACTTTGTTTAAATAACGTTGGTGAAACGTAGCAGGAGGCTGCTGCCCAATGCTGTCAAACTTAAAAGCCTGCCATCAGTTTTGGCATTGCTGGCTTTCAGCATAGGACTTGAGCCTCCAGAGGTATGAGGTTAAAAAACAAAAAAGAAGAAAAAAAAATTTCTTTAGGTTCTTTTTTCACTTGTTTTTTTTTTTTAAGTGTTAGCCTTTTTGGGAGTTGAGCCTTTAATCTTCAGGAAAAGTAATTTGCTTATAGCAATAATTGCATACTATTGCTTTGCCTTATGAACTGGGGCTTTTGGGAAAGAAACACACAAGATACTGTAAGATTTACTATAAAATTATGAGGGTTGGTGAATCATTACATTCACTGGCTGTACTTGTATTACCACAGTAGCCAAATCACTGATTAGTATTTCATTTTTCATGAATGTCTGATCATTAGTTTCTTGCTAGTTCTGAAAACAAACACTTCAATTCCTTTTTGTAATATACCTTGTCAAAAGTGTCTGGAATATCTTTATTTAGGTATTCTGAAACTTAAGTGTACTAGGGTGTTGTCTATTTGTGCACATCTATATTCCAATTCACACATAGAAAAGGGAGGTATACACTGACTATTTGGAAATTATCCAGTCCTCAACAAGAAATTCCATATGGGTAAAATCTGCTGCAGATACTTCAAATGGTATTGCTGGTATTCTTCTCTTTTACTGCTTGATTTCTTTCTATTCCTATTTCCTTTCAACTACCAACTTGTCTGCACATTCAGAGGTGAACCTAGGGACAGTCATATATATCCTTGTTCGTATGGAAGGATAAAAACAAATTCAGTGTTTCAGGACACAGAACTGCCAGTTCAGGAGATCACTGAAGGTTGCAGCTTGTAAGATGAGTGAAGTGGAAATGCCAAAAGGGCTCCTGCACACTAAAGGTACAAATGTGCAGCAGGACCTTGACTGCAGTTTCAAAAGCACTGTGCAATGGCTGTGGCATAATTAACAGAAAACACAGCAGTCTGGTAAAAAAAGCACAGAATGCTCACTCCCTTCTTCACCTCTGTGTTGACTAGGTGCACTTTTATAAAAAGCAATAGAGCTGCTCTTGATTTACCACAATCTGAACTTGGCCAAGGTGACCAAGATGAAATTCGAATGGATTATGTAAAAAGAATTAGAACAGATACTGTAAAAGTAAGATGACTTTCGACAACTACATTCAAAGGAACAGGAGACAAGCTCACTTATAACTGGCACACAGGAACCTGCTTAATCTTTTCCAAAATAACCCAAGTAAACTCTGAGCTTCAAAACAGAGCTTCAGACTTCTTACTGAAGTGATTTGAGACTGCACAGCTGCAGCACCTGCTGTAACTGCTTTCAATTGGTAACTAAATGCACAGAGCCCACTGAAGCTTGCAGGCACCCTGGTCTCTGCACATCCTTTATCACAAATGACAAATGCAGGTGAGCCTCTAGCCATAAGCTGCTCCCATAACCCAGAGGTTTTTCCAGAGGAGAAGAGCCAGCCTCTGGCCAGAGAGCTCCACATTTTTACATTATTGCAGGAATTCTTGTGGCAGCACATGAAGAAACACCTACAGTGCATGTTGCCTACTGGACTTCAAGGGGGTGCAAACAGATCTACAGCTGTGTAAGGCATTAGGACCCAGGGGTATTAACTTAGAGACACTATTTCTCCTAGAAAATATGAAAGGCTAAAAAATATATTTAAATAATTATTGCAGTGGGAAATATTAAATTCAGTTTTAAAGACTCGGGATCACAGCAGTGTTTACCATACTGCACTGTTATCAAACACATTACCTCTGTCTACCTGACACTTTCATAGTTGCATACACAGCTGCCACTTCGGGTTCCATTCCCAGGGAATTACTGATTCAGAGCTAAAAGGAAAGTGAAAATGTGGTTCAGAAGAACAAATGACTTGATTTGTTTTAGCTCAGGAAGACAGATACAGAGCACAAATAAATGGGTAGGGCTCACTTTCCTTCTTGTCTTATTTTTCATTCTAATAATGTCACCTTCTAAAGAGCAAATTTTTTTATTGGTTTCTTTGAGAATGCACCCTCTTTTGGATACATATTTATTTTCTTTACTTGTGATTTCTCAGGGAGCTTAACTTACCAGTCAATGTAAAGACAGTAGAGGGGCTCTCCTTTCTCTTTGTTCATTTGGTTGGTACTTGTAAAGACAAGTGAATCTCTCACCACTTAAATGTTTGTCAAAAGAGGAAGATGAAATCTTCTTTTTTCAGTGATCTGTTAAGGACTCTTTTCTACGTATTTTTTCTGCAAATATTATTGTTGAGTTGCTTTTCACTTTAGCCAGCAGTATTGCTTTCTTTCATCCAGCAATTGGATGGCATTTCTCCCCATTTGTTGAACCTAAATTTAAGAACCCTTGAAGCGTTTTTATGATATCATGAAATTTAAACTTGGTCCCTTCTGTACACACATCTGCAAATTATCTTTCATGAACATGTAACATTCAGAATATACATAAGGAGGAATGATAAATGCCTTTTTTCACTTTCTAAAGTACTCTGGGATATGTGCTAGTGTTTCACAAACATGAAGATGGTGTGTGTTTCTCAAACAAACAACAGTGAATATTTATGGCACCAGGATTGTTTTGTTTTGTTTGCATGATAATAAAGGCTGGAACAGGACCTGGGGTTAACTTGCTTATGGCAGCACATGGCCATGTCTCGAGAAGATTCAGAGGGAACACTGAGAAATCTCCCCACACCTCATCTGTACTAAAATTAAATTACTTGCTTGGGAGCACGGTGTGCAGGTAGAAGCAAACAAGTACAATGTATAAAATCACAGAATACCTGCAAGACAGAGACATTACTTACGAACAGGAGAAACTCTCTCTTCAAACACTGCACTGGGCTAAATACTGCCCTGCATTTCATTAATACCAAATGGCTTTGTTTAACTTTCAGTTAAAAACAACCCGACCACAAAAACCCTTAATGTGCCATCAAGACTGTAATGAGTGTAAGACTGTTCTTAAAGCTGAGGAATTTGTTAAAAAGGCTACTGCACCATGTACAGACTTTCAGCTTACCATCCTTAGAAGAAAACACCTCATACCAACCAAATGTTATGCACATCTTACTAGGATACAATTTTTTATCTTCTAGTAGAAATACCTAGAAAAAGCTGATAACCTCACTGAATACTATTTAGTGACAGAGCTGCATTTACAAAGGTGATTGACTACAGGTATTTGAAACACTAGAAATACAGTATTCACAGTAATTTGAGTAGCTGCATGAATACAGATGTCCAGGGGGTTTTTATATAATTTCAATTTATCACTACTTGTTAATAGCAATTTTCTTCATTTAGGTACATATGATTGGTCATATTTAAGATATGTACACATTCTGTTACTTAAAGAATTTATTGTACAGCAACATTTAAGAAACCACAAATTTATGACAGTATTACTAGAGGAAATCCACTTCTATGAAAGCTGTATATTTGCAATACATTGTTGAAGTATATACTGCATTAATACTTCACTGTGCTTCTAAACGTTAATATAGGTTATTTGTTTATTACTACGTCAAGGTTATTCATCATATGCAGTGTCAGAAAGCACAAGCTGACATCTCATATTGTCTGCTTCAAGGGCAAGACCAATGTGACCTTTGGCTCCTCCTTTTAAAAAGGATGAAATCATTCCAGAGGGATAATGCTGAACTCCACAGCTCCCTTTAAGAATCAATCTGGCATTTATGGTTTCCAATTTTCCATACTATAGTATGGCTTGTTAGGAGCTGATGGCTAATTTTCTCTTCAAAGTTTAGTGTTCTAAAATTCCCAAAATATGTTTCTTACTGCAATGTCATTTATGCTTCCTATTTTAATCATCATAGAATTAAAAGTTCAGATCATCAGTTCTTCCTATTTTTGCCAGGGTGCTTCTGGATTCTGTTTGGACTAAAATCATGCTGGCCAATGACTTCCTCAATCTAGACCACATCTCAAATCCAAAAATATTTTGGACTCAATGTTTTTTATTTCCAGATTCTGCTATCATCTCCAAGAAAGAGTTTTCATATTTATTGACTTTCGTAGCTTTACCGTGCTTCTAAGTTCTCCCACATTCAACTGATACACGTGTGCAACTGAAGGTAGAAGATACAATTACCAGAGAAAATGTCGAAAATAGAAACTGTGCAAATAGTAAATAGGTAACTGTGCAAAAGTATGGGAGTGATAAAAATGAGAGTTCTTCATCAGACTACAGAGCTGTGTCTTCGGCTGCCCCTGTACCACCCCAGCAGAAAGCAGATGCACAATCAAATCACGAAGGAGATGGGAAGCTACATATGTTTTCTCACAAGGATGACATGGCACCTTCATGATCTCGAAGCAGACATGTTTGTACAGGCAACTCTTCCAACTTCATCATCCTCAAAGTGAGTACATTTTTGGAGAGAGAGGGATGAGATTCACGTGAATTGGTAATTTTATTTTCTGTGCGTGATACTGATTTCACTACAAAATTCGACCAAGGAGAATGCAGCATTCTTTGACCTAGCTGATAAAAGGTCAGAAAGCAATTTTGAATAATAAATGAGACCTGCTGACCTCATGACCCAAGGCTGGCAGGGTCAGCAGCAGCCCTCTCACCAGATGCTGATGGCAGATACACAAACGCAGACAGCTCAACTAATGAGCTTCCCAGATAAAGGTTTCAGATCCAACGACATTTAAGTGCTATGCAGTATATAAAATAAACTTACAAATAATCTGTGCCATAAAAAATTAAAGTGATATTTACAGTGAGGCACAATATGACACACTTTGTAATCCTCACTACAATGATTATTTTACTGCTTCTCCTAGGTGGCCATTAACCAGAAAATATAATACCTGACTAACCTTTCCTCTGAGGTCTTTTCACGCTTACATGGTTCCCTGCCAGTGGATGTACTTTGAAAAGACTTTGATAGTGCATTTTCTTGGCACCTCATTTAATAAAAGTCAACAAAAATTACTTTTAAGATAAGTTTGAATTTATTTTACTTAAATTCAAACTAAGAGATGTCTTCCTAGCGAGTACAAGATGAGCTTGGAGTATACAAGACCAAGAACTATTTTCTTCTCATTGCTTGATGAACACTTCCACCCAGAAATGAGTTACACAGCACATGGTTCATGAAGAAGGAGGTGTGCTAGAATTCACTCTCTCACCCACTTCTATTGCACTCTGCAAATCCCTTACTCCATTCCAGACCTCAGAAATCCTGAGTTTTGACTTCTCCCTGGGTGCTGGACCCGAGCTCCACAAACTGTCCTCTCCCTGCTCGGGTATGGCACTGCTGCTTGCTCGAGTTTGGAGGAATGTAACTACAGATTTGTGTTCTGCGTGAATTAGCAGTGTAAGGCCAAATTCCTAAATATCATTTTTGAGATCTGATTTGTAAGGGAAGATAATTGATTAGGTTCTCTTCATCTGCAAATAATTCACCGTGAATACAATTAGCTACAGGAACAACAAAAACTAGCTCTACTGTCTCTTTAAAGTCAATGCTATTACTTCTATGGAAGATGTCTTTTAGCCACTGAAATCTAGAGACTACATTAAAAATGCTACAGGAAAGTTATTGTGCTCTATTCAATTCTGTGTTCCTTTACATAACTAATCTTACCTTATACAACAATTGGTGTTTAAGAACTCAGAAAAATTCAAATATTTGCTGGAGATGGAGGAAAAATACTGTCCTACTTCATTGAAGGGGCATCTGAGACACTAGGTTACCTGAAGAAATATTTTCTTTTAAACTTTCTAAAGCTTCAACTTTTCAATTAAATTGCATGCCTGCATGTTCTTGAATTGTGAAAAAGGATAAAGAATGATTAGTTGATTTAATTTTGCCAAACAATATGTATACTTCTACAATATTATTTCCCATTTATCTCCTTTTAAAGCTAACCAGCTTTTAAAATTACATTTATATTGCTAATTTTTCTTGCCTATCTTTAAGGTGTCCTCTATTTAAGCTATAGCTTTTCAGAGTCAGTAAAGAACATGACCTCTCCAAAAGGCCTCCCAATCAATGTAACAATAAATTTGTAATATTTGCAATGTTATTTACATTCTTCTTGTATCTCCACAGTACATGAGCTCTTCTGAGTGCCACTGTACAACTTTTGACTGAAATGTTACCCCTGACATTTACAGATAGAATTTGCCTACCCAGTGGTGACTGGCATACCACTAGGGAGAGAGCATCTGTATCCTCCTGACCCAGGGGCTGCCAGGAGCCATTCAGATCTTTTTAATCAGTGCTGATTAAGGCAAGTCAGATGAGTTCCCTCAGATCTATCAGTGCCTCTGCAGACCCTGCAGCTGCCAGGAGCTGGGGCAGCTGGCACCAGGGATGGTCCTGGCCACTCACCTTCCCTCTGCACTTGGGAGGACTTCGCAAGGGGAATTACAACTCTCTCTACATAATCCATCCCAATTTTTCACCGAGTCAAGTGTGTGCCCAGAATACAATTTTGGGACTTCAGTACTGTGTGTAGATACCAATTAAACTCATTGTTAGTGAACCCAGCTTCTAAGTCTTAGTGCATTCATTTAGGGAACAGTAACAGTAACCAGCTCCTGCACTCCCAGCCTGCATGCAATTGAAATAGAATTTGATTAGAAATAGATTAAATTATAAAAGTTGCTCAAAAATCTGCCTTAGCTTTGCTGCATGTATTTAAGACAGCAAGAGCTTCCACTAGCAAGAAAGATTTTCTCACTGCATCCAGTGCATCAGTAAAATGTACTCAAGTCTTCCTGCCACTAGATAGTTTTGTGTATTGTCATAAATCTGCCAGATTTCCTTAAAAACATTACATTCAATCTGCCTTAAAATGGCTTCTCCATTTCATAGCTCTAAGAGTATGAGAAACTTTGGAAGTCAAGTACTGCTGTCAGTAGCTTCATACTCATTTTCCCCCAGCAAGACCCTACAAAGCTGTGCACCAGCAGAAGCTCCTGCCTAGCAGAGTAAATCTTCCATGAATCACCTGGACTTATGATAATTATTTACCAGTGATGAACAGTCTGAAGCAGAACAGTACAATCTGGAATTAAGAGGCAGGGATTTGAGATACATCTCTTAACCAAGACCTGAAAATGCTCCCACCACAGAGAGAGAGGAGGAGCTCAAGGGATCCTCCCAGTGGGATCACCTGTGAGCAGAAATTCTATTTAGCTTTGCTCAGCAGGAGAAAACAAATGCAAATGAGAGAGTAGATCTCACTGTAGGCCTGCAAAGACATATGAATGGAAAGAAGTCAGAAAAATTACTGTACCCAACTCGTACTGTAAAAACAGGAAACAATTCTCTTACAGAAAACCATCCTCGAGAGGTACCACAGACACAAACTGTCCAACAAATCTCTGTGTTTGCATGCACCCTCTGCCCCTGCACCACTGCAGTGACAGCTGATGCATGGCAGGCTGCTGCCTCCCATGCAATACACCACCACCATCCCAGTTCATGTTTTATTCTGCACATTCAGGCTGTAACTACACCACCAAAGGATCCATTTTACCTCTGTACTCTAAATGAAGAATGTGTAAATTAGTACTGTTCACTAAAAATCAGCATGCTTTTCAGAGTGTACAATATTTATTCTTCTCAACCTGGAAGAGCCTATTCCCCAAAGCAATTAACATGCCTTATGCTCTTTCCTCTCCTCCTCCTAAAATCACTACAAAGAAAACTAGAAATTAGATCTTCATCTTGGTATGTTTTATCTACACATGGGCCAAAACACAAAGCCCTAGTTGCCAGCTTTTTAGCAAAATTATGTTTGGTAAGAGCCACATTCATATATTCCGGAACAGTTTCTGTTATCTGTGGCTTTTATTTTAAGTAATTACATATGCCACTTTCCCTGGAAAAGGCTGTTTTATTCTGATTCTGAATGTGTACTACAGTTTTGCAACTTGCATGAACTAATCAGCTGAGAATTTTCTAAGTAAAACTTGCACATTAGCACAGTAATAAACGTACTGCAATTTTTATTTTTTTTTTTAATTTAAAAGGAACAGTTCCTCTGCATATAAGCTCCAAGATGTCTAACAACCCAAACCATAAAGCTTTTACTTGTATTCTTGTTTAGGACCTTAATTACTAGGACAGATTTTACAAGCTCCTTTGTCAAAAATCACTGTATTTTCTCAATCCTTAAACTGCACTTAATTTCAGTCTTTTCTTTTGGATTTCACTTAGGACTGGCTCACAAATCAGAGGCAAGGAAATTCTGATCTTCATACATACTTGTCTAAAGAAAGTGTTAGAAATATATACTTCACATATTCCCTTTAATTTTATTCTTTATACTAGGCAGCTGATTTGCTGAGTTAAAATCTAGTTTTCTAGCAGCCCATTGTATGAAGGGCAGCTCTCAAAAGTTACTGTTGTCACAGGATAAATGAAAAAAAAAAAAAGAGATAATCAGAGAGTCTGGAATAATAATTGCTAAAAAAAATGTTTCTGATGAAAACAATTAGTTACAAGCACTACGAGTTGAAATGCAGTTCAGTGTTAAAGAGACAGTTTAGAAGCCCATGGTACATTTATCACAGCTCCACAGACAAGTTATTGAGCTGTCTGTGAAAAACAGAGCCAAACAGGAAAGCTTTCAGCAGAAAGCAGTGGTTCAGGTCCTTGATTGATAGAGTTAGATGATGCAAAGCTGTCTGATGGCCTTTCTGCAAAATAAAGTGAAGGAACTCAAGGTCTTTCCTGACGATCTCTGACCACAGATGAACAGCTACTTTATTACAGCGCAGATTGAGGTTGCACCTTAGTCCATATTCTGCCACTTTTGGATGCACACGGTTAACTTTACCAACAATCCTCGGTGTTTAACATAAGTGTCTGCCGTCCTTACACGATTTTAAAAGGGCAGCAGATTGCAGTAGTTAAAAGCTTAACCTCCTTTCTGTTTAACTGTGGTGATTGAAAAAATGCAATCAGTTTTATCACAGGGTTCTTATTGCAGTGATAGGGTTGATTGTTCAGGGAGAAGTGTCTCATTTAAAAGATACAACAAAAGCCCTGAGCCAAAATCTACTTTTGCTCCTCCCTCAGAAATTAACTAATTTACTTTGTCCAAAATGTAAATCCTATCTTCCTAATGACTTGGGTGTGGTTCCATTCTTCACTGATGTGATGTTACAGATATCATGGAACACATATTTGAAAACCCTGAGGGATGATTACAGCACATTTACTTTTAGCAGAAATCGAATGCTTATCTCCGGGTTTGTGATACTTAGCAAAAATTATTTTTCAGGAAAAGATACTGCACTACCTGAGCAATATGAAGTACTCACAGCCACCTGAACAATGCTGACTCGTGGGGCACAACTCAGGCAAGAGCAGAGGCTTCTCTTCACGGTATGAGTTGAGGATATTTTGCCTGGAGCTCTCACAGCTGCCTGTGATTCACACTGGTAAGGCTCTACGTCCTTTTTAGTCTGGAAGTCCAACTTGGAGCCAAATACTAGGACCCAGTCACTTCCACACTTCCCACACTGACTGACATTTCTGATTTTAGAAAAGCAAAAATTCCACAAAGAATTTTTCAGAGTATATGAGATGCCTCAATTCAGTTGAAGTTCCTATTGCCATAATTGGCTAATGGGGTTGCTAAAGCAACTTTCCAGAAGTTGCTCTCATTCACTCTCTTCAACTGACCTTTGAAAAAAAAACGTGTTTTCAGACATTTAAAGTCCTTTTTCCTTAATTACAGCTCTCTCTCACTCTCTCATTGACAAGGTCAAAATAGTTTAGTTTTTAGTCCTAGACTAAACAATTGTTGTAGGCTCCTTCCAGATGAACTATTCTAGTCTAGTGCATTTTATATTTGAAATTATTAAATTCCTCCTCACATTCATTTGTAGGCTTCACTCTGAGTTACTTTCTCAGCTCCAGTGCTGCTCTGTAAGCATCCTCAGAGCAGAACAAGTCACAGTGAACATCTCTCCCCAGAAGGGACAGTAAGCAACCAAAGCATCACTGAGTGCAGGAAGCTCAGTGCTAACATGGGCAGGTTCATGCACTCACACACTGCCTCCAGGAATCACTCAGCTTTGTAACCTTTTCTGTTCTGCATGCTGAGTCTTGCTAACACCAACACATCTACTCCCCACGTCTTTGACAGCCTTGGTTTTAAAGTCAGTGTTAATCACTACTCCCCAAACTCTTTTCCTCACAATAGCTGTTTCTTTCCATTACCTTAGTTTAATATTTACTTTAGAGGCTGCTGCCTGCACTGTCTGGTTATGGAATTCAGTGTGCCATCTATCAAGGACTGAAAAGAGGAAGCCTGCCCTGAAATTCTGACTTTTGAGTGGCAAGTTTTCAAACGGATTTAGAACTACAATTCTAGCACTTCTCACTGGCTGCACACTTCAATATGAAAAATGTTTTATTTTGGTATTACTCCAGAGTTACCTAACTAGGCCAACATAAAAACTGTGAAACAGTAACTGATGAAGTGAAGAAAAGACGCTGAGACAAAATTAAATAACAGCAGAATAGATGCCAGAATTTAGTGTACAAAATAAACAGTGTCTTACTTCAGGAAAACATGTATTTCTATGAGGTCTTCAATCAAAGTGCATGCAGTACCTGTGCTTTTTAATCAAAAAATACATACACTAAACTGTGACCACTGCTGACACAATCTATGTGAGTATTTTACAGAGCCTGAATTCACAGAGCTGCCTAGCTCCTTTTTCATGGTTGAAGTGGCATGCAGATTCCATGACCTATGTTCTCAGCTTTCAACTCTGGTACTTTACAACTAAAAAGTTATCATTTTTACAATAACATACACCAGTAGTAGTTTTAAATTACAACATTTTAAACACCTCACTTGGTATTATTTGGTTGGATCTATTCTGACTGCTGGCACACATGCTGCAAGTCCAGCAGGATTTTTATGCAAAATGAGATTTAGAGTATCATCTAGGCTTTTCCTCCTGTGTCATACAAAAGACTCCTCAGCATCACCTCATAAAGTATCACCTCATAAAAAGGAAGATGCTCTCCATTTCCTGGGTTTGATACCAGTTCAACAGAGCTGAGGAAAATGAAAACAACACTGAGTGCTGTCAGTAGACACAGGCACTGGGAAATAAAAAAATATTTCAGTCTTAAACTTGAATCTGATGCCATACATTTCTAACCACAAAACTGTAAACAATTTCTAGAGCATTTAGTACTATCCCAAAGTAGTATTTCCCTCAGATTAACAGTAGGAACACTATGTTTTGACATACTAGAGGCTGAACTATGAAAAGGATTGCTTAATTATACCTTGGTTGCATAAATACAACCTTGAAATAAAAAACCCCTTCAAAACAAAACACCATGTCTGGTTCATAAAAATAAAGGTGTTTTAAAAACATGTATTGACTTTTCCATGTTATTAAGCTTTTTAGATGAATCTAGTTGTTAAATGGCTGTTCTAGTAACTGGCCTGTCATCTGGAAATGTTCTTAGATTGTTTTTTTGACACAATGTCCCTGCAGAAAGTTGGGCAGTGTGACACAGAGAGCACAGGTTTGCCTATCACACTGATTACTTGATGTAATAGTAAGCAAGCCTAAGTGAACTGTGTGTCTTCAATCTTTCCAATCACTTAGGGATGGGCACCAGAGGATACCATCCATCATCCATGGCCTGAAACATATGGTGCATCAGCAATCTTAGGCTGACCTAAATGATAGTAAAAGCTGCTATGCTGTTCACAATAAGGAATTGTTGTCCACTGAATTACAGGATTGTGATTAGATTGCTAACATGGCCAACTTGATGTATAAGTGAAGTGTCCAGGAAAGATATTCCCTAGGATCCTTTGAAGATTAATTTATACCCTTGAAATGTGCACCAATCACAGAATGAAAAAATATGTCAAGGTATTTTTCTTGTGAACAAAAAAAGCACGGTGGTGGTAACAGCTATTAATTTATTTTTGGCAGTTTTAGCAAACAGAATTCAATAAACAAGGCTCTTAAAGGTTTTTGTTTTGTTGCAAGGTTTTTACTCTTGATTCCTAAAAGGGCTGAGTTCTACCACAATATCTTTTATATGGGGGACAGTTCCCCCTCACATTCTATTCTAAAATCTCATAAAGGATTTTAAGTATCACATAAAGACAGCAAGAAAAAGACAGCAAATTCTTAATTTTGTATTATTATATTACTATGTAATGGGCATATAAATATACTGCAATATTATGTATCTATTTTTAAGATAAAAAACATACACATCTGACCACTGATCCTAAAATTATCAATTCTGTCTCTCCATAAATTAGATAATGCTTGTCATGTTATTCATTCATCAATGTAGGAAAAATGCACCCACATCCCAGAGCTAAGGCTTCAACTGCAATATCAACTTCGGTATGCTCAGGGCAGGGGGCAGCGAGGAAGGGGGGACTTATTATTTAGAATAATAGGAATATTATTTAGGAATAGAGTAGCTCTATTCCTTAAATCCTCTTCAGGCAGCAGAACACAAATGGTGAAAAGCACATTTTAGGGAGCACAGGCAAAGAGCAAAAAAGGACACTGTCTTATAATAGCTCTGAGCTGGATTAGAATGTAAGTTAAAAGCAGCACAGACTTTGTGCTGAGCATCCAAGACCATTCAAAAACCACCTTACTCCAGGCTGAGGAAAATCCCTCCCATATAAAATATGGAACTTTAAAGAAGTTGTTTTGCAAATGTATCTGCTCCATGCAATTATCACAAGAAGGCTGCAACCAATGGTTCTCTCTGCCCTATTTGCCAGTCTCTTCTGCTTTGGTGACTTGCTTGCTTTTCCCTGAACATGTGGGGCAGATGTGCTTGCTGTGCCTGTTAGCTCAGACCTTCTGCTGGTGCTTTGACTTTATTGCTAGCATGCTTGTCACCAGCAGCAGTCCTCAAACACATACAAGTCCTACTTTAAAACACTCACAACCATGTGACTAAACCATCCTATCTCATTATATAGGAGCACAGATTTAAAGTCATGGGCTTTTTTTCCCACTACTCCCCAGTAAAGTCTGCTGACAGAAGTGTAATTCATGCAGTATACATCACACCTTGGTGTGGATAGCTGTGGTCACTAGTGAAAGGGGCTCCTATTGAACCATTCAAGGGCACATACTAATTAAATAATATTTTTTTTTTTCCTAAGCATTGAGAATGGCCTTAATCTGCAAAAAATTATGAGGCACACCTATTAGAATCTGCCTAATATATCAAAATGCTACTTTTCACTGAAAACACAGGCTAGGACCAGTGTCTGCTTAATTTCTATGAAAAAAATAGATTGGCTTTTCAGTCAAGACAAAGACTTATATTCCTTGTTAGCATTAAACTTGACAGTTTGGTGAGAACCCTGAGAGCACTTCATATTGCAGTGAAATATGAAAAATATTAGCAGCAGAATATTATCAGTACATAAAATTGAGCTCACATGCTTTAATTATGTCAGATTGATTTGGCTTCTTTCTTTTTACACTTCTGAAGAAGAACGGAAAAGAAAAAGAAAATGCAAAACCTTTGCAGATAAAAGGGTGGTGGAGAGGAAAAGAAGACACAGAGAAGCTACTAATTATTCTACAGGAAATACTTCCTGGATTCAGGCTCCTACTTCACCCTCTTCACCAGGCTGAGCATCTCCTGGTAGTGCAGCAGGTGATGTGACCAACATCCATCACACGAGAACAGCACAGGCACCTGGTACTTAGGGAACTGGAGACACATAGCTGTGATATAACTTGGATTTTTCCAAGAGTAGAGAGAAAAAAAAATGCTTTGGCTGAAACACTTGGAATTTCACCAAAAATTTCCTCAGATACACCAGAAAGGTTTTTGTATTCTTTAACATTTGAATAGTCATCTTTATTAGCAATGCAATTGAAAAACTAAAACATGATGCTGAAGCAAGACAGAATCCCTGGTGGACATAAATTTGGTCCTTAAAATAAAGCATATAGTGAAACATTAAGTATTAACCAGGCATGAGAGAATACTGAACAACTTAAGTTTCAGAATCTGGGAGTCATCCAGTGCTAATTAGGTCTGTGCAAATATGAAATACTATTTCTATTAATGATGCCCATCTGCTTCAAAAGAACACTGAGCTTACCTTTATATAACAGAGAGAGACAGATTCTGTAACACATGAGACATGAAATGCAAATGGATGCCTTAAGCCTTCCAAAGATGTGCACAGGTGCAGAAGTGCAGCCAGAGATGAACACATTCTCCATCCTGGAATTTAACAGTTCTGCTGAGATACATTCTAGGGGTGATGGATATATATGCATCTCCAATGGTTCAATATTTTCTTGATAAGCTCAGTAGGCAAGAAAGGTTTCCTCTGAGCTATTTCCACCTTTTGTTTGCTGAGACAGATGCCTTGATCTCATTATTAGAGACAAGCACCGTTCAGTTGTGTTAATGTGCTGTGTGTTAGCTGGGACTCTCTGCTCCCATACTAATAGCAACTTGTATAAATAGTTTTACCTTTCAGCATGTTTTTCACACAATGAAAAATTTCCAAGTTGCTGAAAACTCTTAGCAGCAGCTTAAAGTATTTCCTCACTTTCTGCAAGGTTTTTACTTTTTAACAAACAAATCTATTAAAACATTTAACTTGTCTTACTGCCAGATAATTACAGTAATACTGTTAGTTCAGTATCTGAGTGATCTTAATTCTATAATTTCCTTCCAAATACACTAGGGGAGTCCATTATTCAAGGACAGAAACATTTCAAATATATATAGTTATAGACCAGGCTCAGGAACCAATTCTGTATCTCCTAAAAGTTTAAAAAAATACAAGATGCCAAATCAGAAGGTACCTTTCTCCATATAGCATTTTAAAAAACCCTCAATAAATGTTATTCCATGTTATTACATGACAGAAAACAAACCAAAGCATGACAAAAGTTGTTAATTGTACACTGCAGATTGTTCTGCCTTTCCAACAGCCCAATACAAGGCATAGGTAACTGCAATCAGAATTGCTCAGCAAGACTTTATTCCTCATGATGAGGAAAATCCAGGCAACAGAGCCCAAAGAAAATATCACCAAACTCTTTTTCATGCATGGCTCTGTGTACCAGTCACAAGAAAATCAGGGCTCCAATTAAACTGTAAGGATTAAAAAAAAGTATGACACCCAAGAAATGAAAACACTACATTGTAACTTATATACTTATTTTCTATGATGTGTTTGCATGTCTGCCAGTTCCATGGGTTTATTTGACCCATGGCTCTGTGTAGCAGTCACAAGAAAATCAGGGCTCCAATTAAACTGTAAGGATTACAAATGCTGTACTATTAGCAAGTCTGAACACTGTGTTCAGCTACAACAATGCTAAAGGCAAGGAGACATTCAGACTAAGGAAACAAGAAGTGACAAGGAGGGGCTCTGCAGAAAAACTGCCAAACTAAACCAAGCCAAAACCCAACAAACAAACAAAAACCAAAAAACAACCAGTACAAAACAGAGGAGACTAAGTAAGAGTATTTGCAGTTCCCTCACTTGCTATTTTGAAGGCCCAAGCCAGAACCAGCTTTAAAATCTTTCTAAGATTAGTGCTGCACTTTGCCTCACCAAATAAAATGAACTTCCAAATAAACAGAAGAGACTAAAAATGAACCAATGATAACATTACATGTCTTTATTAACAGCTCCTCCCTCCCCAAAGTGTTCACCTTTAAAGATATAAATAGAGCATTAGAGATTCTTTGCATTCAGTAAACACTGAAAAAGCACACAGCAACCAAAACTGACTGAAGTTTATTGTGCATTTGAATTTAGAATCCACATGCCTCCTTGACCAGTGAATCCTATCTCTCATAATGTTTGTAGGAGTCTCAGATGGCGCCTGCAGAATTTGATTTTGTGCAAAAATACACACCAAATCTGATTTCTGCTGCATTAAGGAGTCCTCTGGTAAAATATATGACGCATGGAATGAAATAAGCTGTAGCTCTAGGACGAGTCTTTAAGCTTACTTCCCTTAGTACTTGACCACTAATATTAAAGACTGCTGGATCAAACTACAGTTTTAATTGGATATACAGGACATGATACAGTAGTACAGTTAACCTGCAAGTTAGATGCTAAAATACAACATTGATTTGCATTCTTTTACTGGAAATATTTGTAATATGAAGCTAGGATACAATACAATCATTTTTAATGCATATTCCAGAGGAAAGCTACTGCTGTCACCAGGTTATGCTCAAAGTCCATTCATCAAATAAATGCTAGATTAATTGGTTTGCTGTTTCTCAGTCTAAAACGAGATTACAGATTAATCTAATTCTGATTAATAGTGATGAAATGTTGATTATACAATTCTTACACTGCTCATCCCTAATGCACATGCACAAAACTTGCCTGCCACAGAATTTTTTAAAACAGCCTGATGTCTAATAGTTTAATGAATTTTTACATATATGAACTTGCCCAAGAGCACAAAACATCCATTCCACCTAAAAACTTTGTTTTATTGGATGAAATGTTTGCACTAATAAGATGAACAGATTGGATAGAGAAATTTCATTTTGGAGATAATTTTTAATGTTCTTATTTCTTGGTAAATAGAGGAAGTCAAAGATGGGAATGCAAAAGAATAAAACAGGCTGGAAGAAATCCAGGTGGGAGATGGAACATGTAACTCTAGACAAGGGTTACTCTGGAAAAATGTGAGAGATGCCAGATAGGAAGGTATCTGGAGCCCAAAGCCAAAAGAGCTGAAAAGTACAAAGTGCAAGAAAATATGTTATAGTGTTTGCTTCAGGTGCTGCTGTAAAACTAAAGCTTGGGAACACTTCAGGGGGACTACATAGGAAGAAGGACAGTTTTGCTAAGTTTCATTTGAAATACTTCAAGGTTTAATCACAGGCACTGTGGAGCTCAGAAGGACATTTCAGTTTATCCATTTTGGAGGAGCCACTAATGAAAAGAATTCCTGAAATGTAAAGATTTCTTCATGTCAGCATTCTCAGTCATATACACCCAAACCTGTGCTTATCTCATTACAATGTGACTTTATCCAGATTTCAACTTTTTCGAACTGGACTCCACTCTGACCTAACTGGAAAACAGAAATGATGTTCTTGAAAAGAATTCAGTGTGGGCTCATGCAAATGCAATGTCACAATTAGCAAGTGCAATCCATTTGTCCTGTTGCACTCTTTCCTAAGCAAATTAGTTCCTCCAAAGCAACAAAATCTTGAAACATAGGATAAATCACCTTGACTTTCTTCAAATATTAGCATATTTAAAAAAACCCCAAAACTTATGAGTTTAACAAACAGATTATAAAAACCTAACACAAACACCTCACTTGCTTTCCTTTGGGACATCTGTCATAAAGAAAGATGCTTATTGTCTTTGATTTTCCTATGGACAACTGAGTTATCTTTCCATTTTTGAAGTGGTCTGAATGTGCTAAAAAAGGAACATCTTCTCTTATGCTCTTCAAAATCCATGCTGTTAGGGTACATGGATTTGTAACTGCTTGTGCACTTACTGGTCTCTTTTCTCAAATTCTTTTGATCCAAAATAATGCATGCTGAGAAAAGTTGCTCATTTCCTCATTCCAGTTAATGTCAATGGCCTCTGTCATACCAGAAATTGGATCAAATTCTATTCTTCCTTATTTTTTGTTTTTTTAAACCAGCAACCAGTTTCCTGGACATGATTTCCACTGGAAAACTGGCACTGTTTAATACATGTTCACACTGCCATGCATATTTTATAATCTTTCTCTTCTCCATCTCTCTTTTTTTTTTTTTTTAATGCTGGTTCCTGTGTGTTGCATTCTCCTCTTCTCTTTAGCCTTGTGTTTGCTAGAAATCCTCCCATGAGTTTATTGTTGTGCTCCCATCACCCCTCACCCCTTCCCAACAATCCCTGATGGTACAAGCAGTCAATTCACAAGAGGCATTTCCCTAGAGCTGCACTGATAGCTTTCATTTTCTGGTTACATGCATTTTTAGGACTCAACATATTTTGCCTGGACACTTTTTTCCAGATTGTGTTTGACTACTGGGTTCATGCTGGATATGGAAGGCAAGCAGCTCAAAGATTGAATATATTACACACATCACCAGCCCAAATCCAAACTCGGAACACAGGGTGATGTAAGGGTATGAGGACAGATGTATGTCAGAATGTAAAGTGTTTGACCAGAAACTGATTCCTCAGACTCTGTTGGAGTTTTCTGGGCATTTAGTACTTCACCAGAACACAAACTATATAAATTATATTCATGTGTTTGCAGCAAAGCAGAGTGTCAATGCATTTACACACCAAAAATTCTTTCCCCAGCAATTAGGCAACAAAAGTTTTCATTAAAATCTTGTGTAACCTTTGTTGGTATCAGTGATCCAAATGGGCTAATGCTCCAAGTCAGGATTATCTTCTGGGTCTTTGTTTAAGCACAGAGTCAGAATGCATGTCTGGACTAACAGGAGAAGGCAGCAGGGTGTAACAAGGTGAAAGAAAATACCAGCGACACAACAACCCTTCCCTTTGGCTGCACTTCCTTGGCAAAACCTCTGCTCAGCAGACAGGCAAGGAGTTTCATTTGCTCTACAGACAGACAGACACAGAATTACTTCCTAAGAGCTGAGAGGAAGAAGTTGTCTGAGCAGGACAGGTCTCTGCCCCTGACAGTGGCACTGAGGCCCTGCTGCAGTCACTGCTCCTCCCCAGCCCCACTGATTCCCCACCCCTGAACAAAACATTCTGTTATATTCCAGATAAGTCTTTGACAATTCTTTACACTAACCTATGGAATTCAATTACCACCATTAATTTCTCTCTGGTATTTATCAGCAGAAGCCTTTTTCCTGCAAGAACCAATTTATTTAATTGAACAGTTTAAAGGGATCCAAAACCACATACAAAAGATGAGGTTATAGCTAATAGCTTTCAAATATACTTAAAAGCTTGAATCATTAGCAGTTCCTTAAACCAGGAATTTTTAAGTGCAAGCCAGAATTTATTGCAAACCAGTCTTAGTGTTGTGATTTTCCACACTGAATTTTTTTCACAAATATAGGAGGCAGTTAAAATATTGTTCTGCATTTAGGAATAAAGTCTGTACTTTGCTGTCCTTTCACTTTTCCAGTTTTTGGCATTTCTGGAATATCACATGTGCCATTTCCTCAATTTATTATCTGAGTATTAAGTTCTTCAACACACTTATCCCCCCAATTTTCTTGAAAGGTAAATAAATCCAATTCTTCACATTTTACAAAAAACAGAGGCATGTAATTCCAGAAGAACTGGAATGCTGTTTCAGATAAGAAGTTTTTGGCTCCCCATGCATTAGAAGAAACAGGCATCAAAGGATGGGACATGGGAAACTGCTTCAGGAGCTATTGGTAGATCAGAATCCTACACAAAATGCACCTGGAGTTGAGACAATCTCCTTTCTAGCTCTCACCCTCACAAATATGTTGAGATGTCCATGAAAAAGGAAGAATTTCTGGTTTACTGCTGAATGCCTTGAGAGTAAGCAATTAGTCACCACTGAGAAAGATACAGGTTCAGATCTGCTGCAGGAGAGAATATCCAATTTCTGAGTGCCCCCCAAGGGGGCTGGGGAATGACCTCGGTGGTACTGCCCCCACACCTCCTCTGATCAAAGAAGTTCTGCACATGACTGGGTATGGACAGGAATGTATGGCATTAGATCAAACACTACAAATGAAAAATGAATGCCAGCATAGCTCCTCTTAGTTTTATTCCAAGTGGATATAAAAGTGGATAAATAAAATTTCAAGGCCTGAGAATCACTGCCTCTGAATCACATGAGAGTGGAAAACCAGGCCAGGCTGGCAACCTGTTAAATGGTGCTATTAACTGAGATCATTGCTGTGTGGAAAAAGGCAAGGGGGGATAAAGTCCAATATCCTTTTTCAGAATTATGATGGATGTAAAAAAAATTAGGGAAAAGCTAAGCTTCTTCTTTGAAGATCTAAAGAAAATGCTGCAGAAATCAATAGTAAGATTGCTATCAATATGTTTGGAACAGGTCCAGAATTATTATCTCTGACATTAACAAAGAAATTGCAGCTGTTTGCATTTGTATTTCCTTTTAGCAACAATGGAAGAACACAGAACAGAGTTAACCCTTCCTCTGGCATGTTTTACATGCATGGTTGGTTGGGTTTTTTTTTTAATTCCTTACCTTGATTTCTGGAAAAATATGAGTTTGGTGACTTGGGTTTTTTCTTTTGGTTTTGTTGTGGTTTTTGTCTGTTTGTTTGGGTTTGGTTTTTTTTTTTTAAATTTTAATTCAAATAAGGAATTCTGTCTGTATGAAACCACAGAAAAATATAGCATTTTAAATTATTCATCAAGGGATGAATAATTTGTCAACATCCAATCACCTCTAACCATGAAGTAAGGATGCTCCAAAAGGAGCAAGGAGCTTTCTGACAAAAAACCCACCCCAATTATATATTATATGATCAACTTTAAAGAGTAAAACTGAATGGAAAATCCTGAATGTTTGTCTTTCTAAGAAAAAATTCTATTGACTTCAGTGGAAATTTGTTAAGCTAAATAAGATTAAACATCTCTAGATCTAATCTATTAATTCCAATTAAAGAAAAACGCAATACAATGCAATGATGATGGCAGCCAGGAGTCAGATACTCTTACTTTGGATCAGAGGGCACAAACCCAGTCTTGAATTATGACTTATAACCTGAAACAATATTTAACCTTTACCTTGATATTGCACAAGAGACAACTACTGTACAACCTACAAACACAGAGTATTTAATAAAATATAAGCTGCCATACCTATCAGAGAAATTACTAAATCCAGACATAATCACTTGTCTTAACAATTACAGTGCTTGTGGACTCACTCCTGCATGGCTTTTTAATATTCTGCATATCATTACAAGCCACAAATAGTTATCACATATTAGAAATCACAAAAACATTTGTTCAGTTCTCTATGAACTCAGCAAGTTTTGCAATACATATTACAAAACCACACCAGCTACTTACATACTGTGGTCAATAATGCAACAAACATGAATGGAAATGAGATCAAACAGAAATCTAATATAATATTAAATGCTCACAGTGCAAAATCTCTTTTCCAATCATTTTGCATGTTTCCTGCCTCTTTCAGACTGCATTAAATTCTGAATATGCAAAAAAATTCCACTTTTCTTTCTGTAGTTCAGATCATGAAGTATGAAAGTCACAGCCAGCACAAATGCTTATGCACATTGTTCTTCTTCTAGCAAAGCAATATTCTAGTTGTTTTTTGAATAACCATCAAATAATTAGGTTAAGAACAAAATGACAGTAAAAATCATCTGTTACTAGACATACAAACAGACAAATCCCCCCTGAGTTCGTAACTTGTTTGAGACTTAATTAGAATTAAACACCAACTGACTACTAGAACCATATAATCATCCCAGCACTTCTCACATAACAGAAATGCTTCTTTCATCTGGTTTAGAAGGCTTTGAAATAAACCCAAAGATCTAAACACATCTGGAGTTTGGAGGTATCTGCATTTGCAACTTTCAGTTAGTTCCATTTTAGCTGTAAACCTCTGTCAAAACACTACCTTGAAATACACCCTGAAAATTCAGGAAATTGGAAATCAAATCTGTATATGAACTTTACAGCTGGGGCTGTTTTAGTTACAATGCATCTTGTGCCAAACCACATAAACAAAATGATTCAAAGCAATCTTCAGTGTAAGTGAAGTATAAACTCAAATATGACAATTATTTAAAGTGTTTTGTATTCCAAAATTATAGAGACACCACTCTGTGTTGTGGCCTGAGGCAAGTACCACTGATCATTTTTAGTATGCTGGAACAAGGATATTGGTAACAAATCTTCATGACAGACACACACACTCAATGAGATAATAAATTAGTTTTCCAAGTGAAGGCTCACTAATAAGATTGGATCTAAAATTTAGGTCACTTAATTTTAAGACTCAGCTAATGGGCAAAAAAAAAAAAAAAGTTTAACTTCATAACATAAATTCAGGTTCAATCTTTTTTACCATAAACATTAGCACCATTGTAAAGTTGCAAAGAGTAAGCTTCTTGTAAAATGAAATTATCTAATTGTAAAATGCATTTGATATCTCCTTGCAGGGAGGTTATTTCTCAAAGAAAAATAAAATATTCTGTATTACATTATGAAGTTATAAAACTTAAGCAATTAATTTTTAGTGCTGTGTAAGGCCTGATGTCACTGGAAAGATAAATTTGTAAAACTTCTTTCCAATATGATTTATTGATTCTATTTCAAACACAGTGCTCCTTTTATTTGCTAATATCTGAACTATTATCCAATCAAAGGAACTTTACCTTTTCTTTTTCAGTATTCAGAGGTGGTGAGAGAGTGTGAAAGTCCTTTAACTCCTTGAGAATCATATGAGGAAACTCATAGCCTAATAAGGTCAGGAAAAGGCCACTTGGCCTGTCTCACACAGAAATAAAGTATTGTGAACTCACACTCCTTGCTTGTTCTGATTACTAGAGGAAATTCTTTTAAAATAACATACCAACAAATTTTCCACCTACAAGGCAAAGAAAACTTTCTGGGAGGGATGTTTTATGAGGTCATGTGTAGTGATAGGACAAGGAGTAATGCATTTCAAGTGAAAGAGGATAGATTTAGCTAGAAATCCTTGATGGCAAAGGTGGTGAGGCAGTGGAAGAGGTCCCTGAAGTTGTGGATGGCCCAGCCCTGGCCAGGCTGGACAAAGCCCTAAGCACACCCTGGTCAAGTGGAAGGTGTCCCTGCCATGGCAGGAGGTTGAACTAGATGATTTTTAAGATCCTTTCCAAGCCAAAGCACTCTGTGATTTTTAATGTATTGCCAATCCCTCTCCTCAGTCTTTGGCAGTGTCCAGAACTTACCATTTCCATTCTCTGCTATGGCCAATGGCTCTCTGCACACTGTCATCCTTCTCCAGGGATTAAGAGTCCTCTGAACTTCTGCCAGCAGCACTGCCTGCATTGCCTCCATAATCTGTCAGAAATGCAAATTATTACTGGATGGTATCAGTAGCTCAATTATTTATCTAAGTATTTGACAATTTTACCCAAAATCTTGAGACTGTCCTGGTGAATGTCGTTAGAAAGTCGACACTTATTAATAAATCTTTCAGACAGTGATAACCATGTGTCTCTGCAAACACTGAGAAAAAATGGTTAACTAGATAGCAATAAAATGGTGTAAGCTGTCAGTCAGGACTGCTTCCCAATAAACATTCATTTTCTTTAATGTCAAGTCTAGAATCAGTCACCTATGCCTCCTTGATTTCAAGGATAACCAATTACTAACAATATATATTAGCAAAGTACAGGGTGATAACAGCTAAATAATATAATAAATTATATTATAATTAAAATAATATTTTATTAAAAACATTTTAAGCTCATACGATATTTATATTATAAAAAACCTATTAAAATTATTTAATTTTCTTATGAATTGAAGTTGATATGCAGGATCTCTCAAACTGCATGGAAGAGAGATGGTTTGAGCTCACTAATCAAGTACCTGTCCTCAATGATATCTCTAACTGCCCTTGTAAATTCAAATCTTTAAGTGGAACAAAGGCTGTGGGTGTCCCTAGTGACAAAATCCTTTATTGTAGACGAATACACCATAGTCAGGTCCACAATGTAAATGTTCACTGCAAGTGAACCCAGCCCTGTGTGATTCAACACAGCAGAAACTCTCATCTTGTTATAACAGAACTGTTGTACAGGGGAAAACAGGGCAATTCTCACAGCTATACAACCCCGAGCTTTGGGGACTACAGATCCTGACTCTGCAGCAGACTTGTACAATATCTCTGCAATAATTGAGAAAGAGAAGGGAACACAGGCATGTTTTCACTGTCCTGGGGAAATTTTTGAACAAAGAGTTCTCACACAGGTACACAAAAGAGATCTAAGCTGTCACTAACCCGGATCAGATGCTCTCTACCTCTATCACATCTGTGCATGCCAGGCAGGCAGCATTTGGAATAATTCCTCTAACATCTTAGAGCAAAAAACTGCAACAAAAGGCACAACATAATATTACTGTAGGAGCACCTGCAGATGTCTGGGCATGGTACTTCTGCATCTTGAATCTGCATCCCCACAGGGCTGGGCATGGTTTCACAGTTAGTGTTATCTTCTCACTGAATCTTACCCCAAAATTTATATCTATCATTATCAACAACTTTAACACTCTCCAGTAACTTTTCCTGTTTCTAACACATAACAAATCTACACATGCACCTTTCATTTCCTCTGATCATTTCCACTTTATCTTTAGTGTCCTTCTGGATATAAATTAGCTACCTTACTGGCTACATATGCTTTCATTTGTTTCCCTATCATTGTAATTGCTGTTGAAAATACAATGTGTTTTTCAGTTGGGATTGTTAAATGTGACAGAAATTATGCTACTTCTTTGACTGAAAAAGTATAAATAGCACATGTCAGCCCATAAATACTGATATTAAAATTGAAAGGTGATTGTTTGACTCTGAAGCAGCAACAATACAGAGTAACTCAAAAAGACAAGTGAACAAAAGTTGAGGTAAGTTGTACTGTTACATCTATACTAAGTTATCCTGGCTTTCCTTTCTACACTTTATCAATTACTTCCAAGATTACTATTCTCCTCCTAACGAGTGGGTTTAAGGAGAGAAGTCAATAGATATCACTCCTGGTTATTGCTCAGGCCATAACCTCTACAGCTCCGAGCCTTGCAGGAGCTGCCTCCCAGGTGCCTCCACAACACAGTCACACCACAGAGCAAAAAACACAGATCCAAACATCAACTTCAATTATCCTGCCTGCTTTCCTCTAATTCAGCACAGTAATTGTCAGGACAGTTGTCTAGATACTTCTACTGAACTATTTCTTTTCCTTCATAGATCTATCTGAAAAGATGAACACACAAGTCTTTTCTGGGTGGGATGGGAGTGTGGCAAGAAATAGCTGTATTTTATCAGAAAGAACAGCAAAACAGATGAAAATGACCTTTCCTTTCAAATCATCTGGGCAAAAGAAAATGTTAAAAAATATTTTTAAAATAGACACTTTTTTAATATTTCATTCAGAAGAAGACCTCCCCACAGCCTCCAGCAAGCCAGCAGACCCTGGCACAACATTTGCAGCAGTTTTTATCAGTTTCTTTGTCTGCACAGGATGTTACAGGGCTATAAGGAGATGAGGAATCAATAATTGGTAACTCCTTTGGGTCATGCTTCAGCATCCTTCACTGAAATCACAATAAAAAAGTTTTTAAAACCAGTATAACTAGTGATGTTTCTGGTAAGTGTACATGAGTGTTTAATCAGGCTGCTCAGGATTAATAAGCCATTAACCTGTGATTGCATGAACAAAGTTTTACCAAAACCATCTTAACTGCCAACAAAAACTATAATTTAGTATAAGCCACTGGTCACTAAATGTCATACCTATTGCCAATATCTTATTTTTTTGAATCTTACAGGTTTTATAGCACTTTGGTGGCAATCAATCCAAAATCTGCACTAGGTGGGTTAACAAAGCTTATAGCAGCTACAGTGCTGTACCTGAATAATGCTAAACTTTGAGAAGCATTAAAAGCATGATATTTGCAGTACATGACAATTTCAGTGTCTTCAATTTAAAGTCTTTTCAGGGGAAAAAGTGTGAGGCAGCTTATTCCATACCTCAGCTTCCAGCACACTAACCTCCTGTGCTGGATGAGACCAGTATGCACTGATCAGCTGCTACATACACTCAAAAATTTAAATACCTAAACACAACTTTGATGAATACACGAAGTACTCTCCATAGTTTCAGTGGGTGACAAGGTCAGCAAGAGATTATACATGCATTGCACATGACAGTTGCAGCTATTGAGGTTTCAAAAAAGAAAACAGGAAAAAACTCTTACTGTAAGAGAAAGGGAAGAGAAAAAGAATTCAGAAATAACATGGAAGACTTGCAGATAGTAAGGCTATAACAAACAGCTGATAAGCTCAAGATGAAATGCTGGAATCAACTGAATAGGAATATTTGCAGAACCCATTTTTGTCTAACAGAACAGGGGACTAGCACTGCACCACCCTTGCAAAAGTCAGCCCTGGAAAATATTCTTTGCATTTGCAGTAGCACAGAGTTGCATTCAATTTCAAAAGTAATACCATAAACTAGATTTGTAACAGGTATTTCTCCTTTCTGGAATAAAATCCATTGTGGTCTGAGTATAGTATCTTGAGCTTTGTATCCCTGAATATTAACTCAAAGAACTCCACAACTTTATTTAAATGCATATTTCCAAAATGAAAAATGGTCTCTAGATTTCACTGCTCAGATTGTTTCTCTGCTGCTGTCAACTCTCAAAACAGTTATTTATCTCTCAAGACCTCAGGTTCTTCACTAACAATAGGGATGAGCATGATCTGACCTAAGAACCCATAACAACATGACTTGCAAGTCATTCTTAAGGAGTGGTGTAATAATTAAGAACTTGGCACTTTCTTTTTCTCCTGTAATAATGCATTAGCATAGACACTGCCCCCATTTTGGCCTTTTGTGTTCCTTGAGCATAAAATGGCATTTTTGATGTCAGTTACATGTGGTTGTTAGAGAAGAGATAACTCATTTCTTAAATAAATGCTATTAACAAGAGCACTTAGATGAAAGATTAGCAGAGGAGTTACTTTGTCACATCTAAATGTGTACTTTAAGGCAAAATACTTTCAGGAGTAGCATCCTTCATACTGCAATACTAATCTGCTTTCCACAGCCCTGAATGGCATGACTCAGGTAATGGTTTCCCCACAAATTATAACTATTAGGTCACATTACTGATTCCAAACACTAAATTACAGCAAAAGGTACTCAAGGATTCCACTGCTGCAGGGAGGCTATTTCCTACCTTTACAGATTGGTCATTCCAACAACAAATGAGCTTCAGCAGTGAAATGCTCCCAAAGTCTGGGGGATGATATCTACTCTTACCTGAAAAACACATCAGGAGTTTATGAACTGACAATATAAAGGGAAGCACACAAACAAAACTATTTTAACATTTTGAAATTTTCTTTTCAGCAAAATATGTGAAAAGATCTGAAAAAATGTAATTTCTTTGAACATGCTCTCACCTGATGCAATAAGCACAAAGTATTCAAATGTTTTAACATTTATTCATATCCTAAATTAAATTAGTGTTGGGGTTTTTTTGTTGTTTTTGTTTTGGTTTTTTTTTTCTTGGTTGCTTTGGGGGTTTGGGTTTTTTTGTTGTTTTTTTTTTTTTTTTTAACAGAGAACTGACAGCCTATAGAGTATTCTTTCATCACATTCTTTCATTTCTAAAGATATTAAGAATACTTTCTGGTTTGGGGTACTTAAGTGTCCTGCTGTCCAGCGTGTCCTTGATGCAGAAGAACAGGTTGTTCCTAGAATCTCTGAGCCCTGCAAGTCTCAGATGAGATTTTAAATTGCAAATCTGAACAACTGTATGAACTAGGGATATGGCACATGAGGAGTTTGGTTACCCTAGAACTTTTAGGTCAGTCAGTAAATCTGTTTTTATGTTCATGAACATTCTAGTCACCTCTACACCATTTCCATGCCTTTCCCCTACTTATTTTCTATTGCCACTTGATTTTATGTTCCATCTCTTTTTTCCAGTGGACATTTCTGCTGCCACTGCAAGTCCTTCAGTTCTGGTGCACATTGGACTCGGAGAAGGAAAGGTCAGTGACTTTTGATGGGGATATTAAGCTTTACCTACACATCACAGGTCAAGAGTTGCTGTAAAAGAACTCGTGTTTCCAGTCTAGACATGGCTTATTCTGTAAGAGGAACACTCTATTTTCCAGGTAATATGTACTGACAAACGTCCATATTCTGTTTAGGTTTTTATTTAAAAAAATAAATTAAATAAACCAGGTTCTCTGGCTAGTTACAGAGTGTAAACAAACCAAGGCTGAGGAGCAATGGCCTGTGGGACATTAACAGGAACAGATTACTTTATTGTGCCCTAAGCCAAAAGTCTAAAGGCATTATTGAGCAGCCAGGATGGCTCCTGCATTGCTAAGGCAACAGTTTGCTTGCAGGGCTGTATATATATTATTGGGTGGGCACAGCATGGTGGTGAGGGAGATGGGGGAGGGGGCAGCGTTTGTCTTATTACATTTCTGTTTTTCAGATTGCTAGAAAGTGTCTTTAGAAACTCAGCTAAATGTCTTGTCATGACAGGAAAAATCTTACTGGTTGCAGCTAACAATTTGTTTACATGTTTTTTTGGGATATTCACCGAAGAAAACAGTAATTCAGTTTCTCTGTTTGCAGATTGGACTGCACAAAGAGCAATAATTTATATCATTATTGAAATTAAATTCTCTATTTTAGCAACAAAAAACATACAAAATCATAACACTCCAAAGTAAATACTGCCACTTCACATACTTACTGCTTGGTAAGTCTCCATAAAAACTGGGGCATGGAAGTGTTACTGCTTCTACATTTCGCCATTTGTCAGGTGCAGATTCTGATTTCTGTGGACTAAAAGCATATATGAAATTATTAAACAAAATCTGAGCACACAAACAATCTTAAGGTAGGATTGGGGTATTTGTACAGCAGGTACTCTGCTATCAGTTACTATCAACCACTATTTACTTTCTCCTCAGACACCACTTGCATTCTTTTGCCTACACCTTGGTATTAAAAGATTCACACATATACAAATACTGAAAAGCACCACCCAAATACAAAAACTTAAGCCTAATAAGCTTTGAGCCAAATGTGAAGTTTTATTTTGCAATAAAGAAACAAATTCACATGTGAAGAATTGAACTAAACTATCATTTTCACAAAAGAACTTGCCTGGGTTTTTTTTCTGATACATAGGACAAAAGTTCAAGGGAAACTGAAAGCCTTTTTTTATAGGTTTCCTTTTTTTTTTTCCACAGTGGTAAATAATTTAGAGTTTCATTACAATACTGGGGATTTCAGTAGATGGCTACAATTTAGACTAGTGTGTACATATGTTTGCTCTGAGTCACTAACCTAACCCTTCAAAACAAAGGATATGGATGGCAGAGAAAGAAAGTAAAAAAACCACAAACCCCTGCACAATTTAAAACTATTTCTTTTAAATACATTGCTATAGTGACCCAGCAAAAACTACATTTACATGTCATTTAGAAATAATATATTTGCCTTTCAAATTCACTGGAATGGACAGTTAGTCTAATATTTCAAAAGACTTTATAATACCAAACAACTCTGAGAGCTTGCACCTTGAGAGCTTTAAGTTAGACACACAATGTCAAAAACAAGGAAAAAACAAATTCTTTGAAGATCTTTTCTCCCCAGATTCTTCCTGTTTCTGTCCCACTTTTATGATCTGATGTATTTTGCTGCAGGTTCCTTTATTTTCCCAGGCTGTGTCAAGTTGCAGAAAATCAAGAGCTCAGCAAACACCAGAACCCTTGCAAGCTGTGAGAGCTGTCCTGCTAACTACTTCTGCAAATACTGTGGTGGATTACAATTCAATATATACATTTGTTTTCCCTTGAGCACACCATGGTTTTGGCTAAAACAACTGTCCAAAGAGGCCTGGCTGCACACTGTGCTTTTTGAAGGAAAACTTGCCAAAATAACATTTGCTGAAGATGTTTGGGTTTATGTCTTTATGTATCCCAGAGAAAAATTAAAATTATATAGCATTGTTTTGAAAAAAAAAAGAAAAAAAAAAAAAAGAAGACATTTTTTCCTTGCAGCAACTTTAATATTTATGATTTTACAGGATATATGTTCCAAAACTAGGATGTGCATGTCTGGGAAAAATGTTTGATTCTGGTAGGCTGATTAATTTTAATTAAACAAAGTCTTTCCAAAAGAGTGCTGGAACACACAATGCAAGCATAACTTTCTTGCATGGAAAGGAATTAATGTTCAAGCTGGAATCCTGAAACAAGCTTTCATGTAAGAGCTTGTGTTGAATACAGACCAACAGGCAACACAGTTAGCAGCAAAAGTAACTGAGCAATGTGCATTTGTCCTGTGGGATGGTGCACATGTCTTGAGAGATGCTGAGTGCCTAGAGCTTTGTGGAAGATGCAGATATTTGCAGCAAAATCAATATTTTCTGCCCCTCCTTCTTGCCTTGGGGCCATAGCATCACCGACACTGAAGTTAATTGTCCCTAAAAAACTAAATACAGACCAACCTATGCTTGCCAAACAACAAAAAATCCGTGGCCAATATCCATTGCCTGATTAGCATGCTCTATTTGGCTTGGTCAAATACTGTTGAGCATGTTATTTTTCCTTTAATGCTGAAAAAGCATTTAGTCAATACATTTGTTTTGAGTACCATAAATGCTGTTTGGGATGAGGCATTCGTTGCCAGTAGCTGCCATCACTACTGGGGGCACTGGACTCCAGCCAGTGGAACTGGGACACAGCATTCTTGTCTCATATGTTTTATTTATCTGTGAAGTCAAGGGCTCATGGCAAAGGAAGCACATTGCTTATAGGGAGAGGAAGTCTGAACAGCACAAATGTGCTTAATGCATAGCTCACAATGTGCCTACAGAGACCTCATTATTCTACTTAGTTTGCACTGCAAGGAAAAGTGATCTCTGGGAAAACTGGGTGTGAAACTGGATAATTCAAGTTCTTGTCCTAATGAAAAAAATTCTTGCATCAGTTCTCATGTGCTGAACAGAAAAATGTAAAGATAATTTTATTGTGATCTCCTTTTCTTCAAAGAACATCTGTCACAAAGCTCTAGAGAAAGAATACAAGCTCCATTGAAGAAGTACATATTTCAGAAAAGTTTATTTTTCATTTCTTAACCACTATAAAGGAAGAGAAGATGCATAATGAAGACCTTCTTACCTTTCAATTTCATCTGTAACTGCTGAAGGTGTGTTAATTATCCTGTTGATTAAAGTTATTCTGCTAAATAAGAATACTGTTTCCAAATCCCTGGTTCCATAATCATTATTCTCAGGTCCATCCTTCTTTCCAGACTGTCCTTCAGTTGCAGCAAGGTATTTGTTTGATAAATCAAGGACTTTTTTTGAAAACAAGTTGAAAACTTCTTGTTCCCCTAGCACACCACAATCAGCACATTTCCAACCTGGCAGCATTAGTGCTAGGTGCCTTTCATCTGACACAAGTCCAAAAGAAACAGGAAACCGAAGCCTGGAGATATCCAAGTGTGTCACACAGAGATTGTCTATTTCTTTATCTACACCCCATGGTAGGAGACATGACAAAAGCAGTTTAGCTGTGGCAGGGGCAATGTTCACATCAATGTTTCCTGATGGTTGCATTCTGATCTTTCGTGAACTCTTCATTTTTTTCTGTCTTTTCATGCCACCACTTTCTTCCACAGGTCTGGCTGCATTATTATCCCAATGAACCTGGTCTGAACAAACAGCCTCTGCCTGCCCATCTACTGGAGGTACAAAGGCAGCAGTCTTATTTCTTTTTAATGTCAGTGCCCTTTTCTCAGTAGTACTTTTAGCTCTTTCTAGAGTGTATTGGTTATGGAATGATTTCGATGACTTTAATCCACTGAGTTGAGATGACAGAAGTTCTTCAAGTTTTTCCAGGTCAAATAAGAGAATATGAAAGTTTGCATTGTTCCATTTTGTCTTAGCTGGTAAAATACTAAAGGGCTGTTGGATGCAGCTGGTATCACTTAACTGAAAGAAAAATATTAAATGTCCAAACAAAAATCCAACAGTACTTTGCAATTTTCAAGATATCAACAAAGAATTGCCTATGGAATAGACAAAAATCTATTGACTCCGTTAAGTTCCATTTAATTATACTTATTCAGTTTTGCTTAAGTAAAAAAGATTTGCTTCTAAATAGCTTAAGATACACAGAGACATCTGTTTGTAAATACTGTAAAACAGGCTCCTTAACATCTTCAACACACAGCCACACATGCACAGATTGCACACATCTTTGCAAAAGCTCTAGGCTGGGAGTTCTGCTGAGTCTCATTTCAACCTAAAAGAACTTTTGGAAAATTTTAAAGCATAAAACCTTTGTTTTTTCAAAATAAAGCTAGAGAAGCAAATCCTACAATACTGCAAAATTTTGGCAAACCCTGAGCATGCCTTGCTGCAATTTGATATATGGGATATAGACATCTATATAGGGGATTTGTATGGGGTAAAGACTATGCCTTTTACCATTTCAGAACATGCAAAGCTATCTAAAAGTGACTTCTTTATGAGATTAGGCACATAACACAAGAACAACAAGGAAACTAGGTAAATAAATCTCCACATACACAATTAATTATCTTATTAGCTGAAAATAATTAAGAGGAAAAGGCTACAGAGCTACTACAATGTTTGTGAGCATCTGACTTTCCCTTGTGCCACCCTATTTCCTATCTGTATATTTCTAGAATTCTCTATACTTCCTCCCCAACTTCAGAGCCCATTCACAGTAAAGGTAATTTCTAAAGCATCATTTCAGTTCTACAAACTAACATGATAATTGTGCTGATATAAATACACATGGCTAATTATGGTTAATGAAGGCCCAAAGAACACAGCTTTTGAAAGCAGTAGATTTGAGAAGAGCTACAGCTGCTCCCAACGTTAGTCTCACATGCTAAACTGCAGAAATAACTTAAGGATGATGAGCTATCAGCTGAGCATGGGGAAATGTTCAAAATCACCTTCAAAAAAAATGTACTCCATTTTAGTCCTGCAGTTTCATTATTTAAATGGTAAGTTGTCATTAAGAAGAAAATCTTACATATTTTCTTTTCCCAGTGTCCTTGGCGTTGGGCAGACACTGCTGTGACAAACTCCAGTAGAAGGGATGGCTCTGAGCACTTTGAAAATCAGCTGATGAGTTCACACAGTGACACAACATTTTATATCATAATCCTGCTGCATCTGCTAAAGAAGTATCTCTTACCTTCAGGGAAGCACCAGAAGTGAGGGAATACAAACTCCTGCTTGACACTTCTGCCCTTTTCTTTAAGCATTTATGACTTATATGTTTTTATTGTCCTGCACAAGCTAATGCTCTCAGCACCATGCTCAGTCTATTTCACCTTTACAAGCAGACACATCAAGAAACAACTTTTCATCTCAGTAATACCTCTGCAAACAATCATACCAGCTTCCATATCACTAGTGATACAGAATTTTTATAGATCACTGTTAGCTTTAATTCTCTTATGATAATTTGAAACATTCCACTAATGCCAAGAACTTTCTGTTGAAAATAGTTAAATCCCAAAATGAGTCATCAAGTGTAAATAAACAGGTCAGCAACCAGACCTCACTGGAATGCAGTGTTGTTTACCCCTAACTCCTTTTACCTTACAAACTATGATTTTATAGGATTAGCTATTTTTAAATTGTTACTATTGTAGTACAAATAACACAAGGAAAGAATTGACTGTAAAAACTGTCATTTGACTATTTAGTTTTGGGCAGTAATATAATTTGGCTTTCTGTTATTTAGGGAATGATGCTCCCACCAGATGAGGATGTACTCTAAATACTTAATCTCATTTAAAGATCTTCATAATCTCCGTAGGGAGTCATAAATAAGAGATTATAACTGCTTGTTCAGGTTTTCTTTTTATCCCTTTCCTTTTTCCTTTTTCAAAAAATAATACATTGTAGTTAAGCACTAGGATTATTTTAATCTTTAATTATGTTGTTTCCAATAGATAGGGAGAACCCTATGGAATGCAAACACTGGAATTCACAGGCTAGCTTTGACATTAATTGAAGCTATTATTATTTGGCCTATCATTTTCTCTTTGTATATGCTTACATTTGGTTGATTAACATTTAGAAACCTTTAGGGGAATCACCATCCAAACAAAAGAAAACACAGTGCCAATGTCAATCCATTGAGATATCTGGTGATGCCACTACACGTGGAGTCACAATAAACATTTATGGTTTATTGGCAATATGAAAGCTTATTGACATTGATCCTAAAAGTGTCTGCCAAGTTATCTTAGCTCTCTACCACAGGCATTTCATTCCAGTGAAAGCAGGTGGGCATCCAAAGCTTTAGACATAAAATGCTATTTAGGAAATACGAGCAAGTTTTTTCTGCAATAGAAGACTACAGAAAATTGAGGGAAACTCATAAAATTAACTACGAACTATAGAGCTGGAAACAGCATTCGTTGAATATTGAAAAGCAGATTAACAGATACTTACAGATGTGTTTTGCCTTTTCTTTTCTAGCTTAACCATTTCTAGTTCTAAATTTTATTTTTGACATATACAATCTACTGTTATCTTTAAAGAAACAAAAAGTCTGACTAAAGACTAAAATTATATCCTGAGACTCATGAACCTCTTGTGCATCACTGCCCCACAGCAGAACAAGCTTTCTATACCCAGGGAAGTGCAAATTCAGGGAGGCTTTGAAATGCCAAGCTGTTTCCCACACATGGCCAGTGTCCCCCAGCATCTCTCCAGTTTGCCCCTGCAGATATTGGAGCCAGGATCAGACAAGAGCTAGAACAGACTCTTTCAGTTGGAAGTGAACCACAAGGATCATTTAGTCCAACCCTGCACTGTCCTGGCAGGGGATGGGGCATGGCTTGGGGCATGGCTCACATCTCCAGCAGCCTTTCCAGTCCATCACTGCCCCACAGGTTCCAGCCCTGCTCTGCTGCAGCTCTTCCCCTGTACTCATTCCCACCTTAGCACCCACGAGAAATCTCCCAGTGACTATGGGAAGGCTATGGGAAGGGGCAGCAGGGGCTGTGCTTACTGTGACCCCCAACTGCATCAGTAAGTGCCATTATCTGTAACAGATTTAAGACACACAGATCACATAAAAATTTCATGGGAAGTACAATTCAAGTGTTATTTTATCTAGCTGCCTTCTCATCTCTAAAGGCCTTTTTCCACTGGGATCCAGCTTGTTCTGGGAATGGTATTCCACTTAAAATACACTTTTCCATTAGCTGGCAGGGATTCCCATACTGTTTCAGCTCCTCATATGTCTGTACCTTCTCCACGTACCTACTTTCTCTACCTGAAGTATTCTATTGTGGGTTTTGTACTAAAACCAGATTTGACAAGAATGATCTTGACATTCATTCTACATAAAGGAAATAAAGTGGTAAAATCACAAAGTAGAAATGCTAGAAGGCAAACAAGACTCAAAATATACTTAGATGCCACTTTGATACCACTGAATAGAAGTTGCTCAGTTCTCACAGCACAAGTAGTATCAACTCCTATTGTCAAACACATACTGAAATATTAAATGTGACTTTTCTTCCAGAGTTTTGGCCTTCTTTATCCACTGCACTCTCAGTTTATCCCAAACAAAACAGAATAAAAGTGGCAGAAAATTGGTCCCAAAGTTCCCAGTACCTGCAGAAAAAGTCATGCTGGACCCAAGTGTGAGCTATCCAAGAAGGTATTAGACAGAGATTGAAGAACTTACTTTAATGGGAATTTTTAGGTAGATTAGGCAGGGGGAGACTGGAGAAGGGAATGGGTAGAGCTTAACTAAAATACTGCCAAAGAGACTGGAAGGTTCTTTCATTCATGAAGGTAACACTGCTGTTTTATTTTCCTTGGGGTCAAGGATTTTCTACTTCTCACTTGCTTTGGTTTTTTGAAGGTATATACTTTTCTATTTTGACAGCAATTAGGCCATTGGCTTTTAATATAATACAATACAGATAAAATAAAACAGCCCAGTGAGGTACACAATAAAAGAGTAAGTCTTATCTGATGGACTTTTAAAGAGTAATTGTTTCATTATTAAATATACTTACTATTAATAAAGTAATGCAAACTTAATCAGTAAAATACCACCATCCTAGTGTTTGCTCAGTGAAGACATTCTGTGAATATCCACTTCACCATATATTTTCAAACAAGTTTTTTTAAACAAAATGCAATACAGAATAATTAAAACCACCACATCTTATAGTCTCTAGGAAGTTTCTTGATATAATTTCCAAAATATCACAATGATGTCTGATAATGCAATACCAATATGCTTATTTCAATGAAATTAGAATTATTTTTGTCATTTGTCTTTACCTTAGTCTAACTTTTTGTTACACTACAAAGGAAATAGAAGATTTAAAGTCTATGTGCATGTATGAATCACTCTTCATTAATGCTGCAGCAATCATTAACAATAAACTATTTGTTTTTAAAAAACTAAATAGTGGAGAACCTGTTACAGAAATAAGAGAGGAGGGAAGTAGAATTTGTCAAATAAAGTTTATTGATGGTTAAGAATTTTCTGTGTCTTGATCAGGCCAGTCACTGGATTGCCAACAGAAGCTCAGAAGTTGTAACATCTCAGAATCACATCTCATCATTGGTCTGGCTCTGGGCTCATAAAAACCAAATACATCACACAACTGTTGTAAAAGCTCTTTAGGCACCCCTGTTACACTAGGCACCCTCCTGTTACATTTGTACTTTGTGGAGACTGAAGAACTGTTAACTGAAGCATGGCTACCACACATAAGGGTTACTCTATTTTATTCCACATAACGTTTTATCCTTGATGGTGGGAAGGAATATCTGTGTTAGCTTTTATTGGGTTTGAGTTTGCATTTTTGGTGTGTTTTTAACTACTGAATAGGTTAAAAATTTTCTTTACTCACAAAGACATTTTTCTCTTCAACCTTTTTAACAATAATAGTAGCATAAGTACCTGTAAATGTGTCCCCAAAACATAGATCTCATGCATAGTTTTGGCAAAATAGGAAACTTGTAATTGTCTCATAGAATTGTCACAGAAAACAAATACATTACCAATGCACAAAACGGCTGGCACAGTGTAAATTAAAGCATTACATTTATTTCTAAATCCTCTGAGCCCTCAGTTGCTAGAGATGGTAGTCGATAGGAGTAAAAAAAATTGCCTCCTTGAAATGTGCTTGGTGAACAGCAGCTTGATGATTGGCAGCACAAATAGAAGACAAACGAGAAAGCCTTCAATCTGCAGCTGATGCACAGGAAGAACATGGGGAGCTGCGTTTACAATAGAGAAAACATTACCAAGCTAATGGCACAGGCAATCGTTTGACCACCATGCATCTCTGATAGCAGCAGGGCATCCATTTCCAGTTAAGTGTTAGAGTACCTTTTTGCTTTCTCTGACCACTGCAGGGGTAAAACAACCCAGGGCGTGAAACCCAGCGCCTGGTAATAAATTACTATATTGGATACTTTTTGTTTTCTTTCAGCAATGACTTCACTGTGTCTTCTTGCTATCATTACCAATTAAAGTGGAGATCACGTTAGCAGGCTGTATCTGACTGTATATCAGCCCCCACGCTCCAATTGCTTTGGCAAGAATCACGGGGTCAAGAGGCTCCTTTGACCTTTATCAGCTAAGTCTCTCTGACCACTCACTATTTGAAGCAATCTCGACTGAACAGATGGACACTTTTGCAGACTCTATAAAGCTTAGAATATAAAGATAAATGAAATTGTGTTTGGGGCTTCAAACTGGTTTATGAGCATAAAATACTGTTAGCAAGTTCCACAAAAACCTCAGATTTCAAATAGCACCTCTTAAACCTACACCATGAACAGAACATCTCCTTATCTACTAGGAAATTGCATGTTTTGGATGTGTCTTCTACATATAAAACTAAAAACTTGATATGATTTACATTTCTATTAGTGTTAAGTCACTTCCAAATTTAGAAAGCCTAATTTAATTACTTTGATCATCAAAGGACAAGCAAGAAGAAAAATCAGTATAAGCTTTTCCCACAACAGCACAGCATACAGCACATGATCCACATCATTCAGTGGAAGAGTACTAAGACAGCTGCAGAGTAAAGACCACTCATGTCTCTTGTGACTAGAATTTTGATGCAATAATTTAAAAAGCAAGGGCTTTAAGAAACATATCTGAAATGAAGGTCCAAGCCTTCCCAAAAAGAAACTTCAAATTCTCAGGGTCATGCTTGAAGGACTATTAATAATTAGATAGAAATATGGTCTTTCAATCCTAATTAGGTATTTGTAATTTAAAAATAATCTAAGCATTGAACAGTGTCTTATTTCAGGCAAACCCCATCAGCAAACCTGCTTTCTTCAGTTCATAACCTTTTTGCAAATACACAACTACCTTATTTTCTTGCTCTGCTGAAAGGATGAACAATCCAGGTTATGTGCAAAGATGCATTTATTCAAAAATAGTTACAAGCAGCAGGTATATGATTGAAATAGCACTTAAACATACACCATACACCATCTCTAAAAGAACCTGCTGAGGAAGAAAGGATGCAAATTATTGGCTACACTTTCATCCTCACATAAAAACCATATACACCTCCTAATCCAACGTTGGCTCCTATCAGCAGCCCACACACCACACCCCTGTGTGACCCTGCCTACTCCTGAGCTTTGAATTTAAGGAGCATGTGAAGAGTTTCTGTCACTGTGAGCATCCATGGTCCCCCAAAGTGCAGAGGCCAGGCCTACCTAGAGAGCAACAGCCGTGCCCAGGGTGGGCATCACACACTCATGGTGTCTCTATGCCAAGGTCATTCACATTCCTGACCTTCAGACACTTCACCTAATCAAGGACAGAGATCCCTTTGATGGGGGCATTCAGAACCTTTTTCTTATTCATTTACCATTTTAAAAGCTCAGTACTCACATATAAAGGACAATATGTAAAAGCCTGGAGTCTGTAGCAGTGCCCCAGTTTGCTTTCACATGCAATTTATGCTTGACCTGAGGCTTCATCACTTGGACAATGCAGTCCCAAACAAATTTGTCAATTCATGATGAATGTTCCTGTATGAACTAGTGCAAATAAGCTGCTTGGAACCTGCCTTGCATGACCTTTACTGTGGTATTCACAACTCTGGCCATATTGCTGAGGATGCCCAGATCCCCCTAAGACTCCACCTCCCACAAAGCAAAGGCTACAGTGCTTTTTGAGTTTGCACCAGTGTTTATCTATCAACTTAATTGCAACATAAGCAGAGTCGCCCTCTTTCCTCCCAACACCACAATCCTTCTTTCTCTAAGTCCCAGTGGAAGCCTTTGCCATCTTCATGGCACTTTGAGCAGTAGCTGCAGCCTCACTCCTGATGCTCTGTGGCACAATGGAAGTAATTAAGCCAAGGAGTCTTCAGGCTCAAGCTGTGTGATGAATAGTCTAAGCAAGTGAATAAACCCTCTTTTTATCATGGATGGAAGGCTACTGTCAGGCAGATTGGTGTCCAGATGGATCTGCTGGGCACAAAAATCTCAATTGTTTGGGAAGAACTGCTAACACATCTATTGCTCAGTGTAGAGGTCTGGTATGAAAATTTAATGTTTCACACGTTTTGTTTTCAAGTTAACACTCTCTCTCCATAACAAATGGAGACTTAGAGTTTTCTATTGGATTTAATTAAAGTGTACATATAAAAAGTGATTCTGGAGACAAATCTTTAGAAGATATCAAAGAATAACAGGTAAGTAAAATTAATATACTGAATATTCTTCACAAGTTTTCAACACTAGGAAACAAGTATACACTTCATTTTCCAGAAAAATATTTGAAGAAAGGTACAGACTATTTTTTACAGACAACTTTTGCTTTGCTCTAGAATTCATATCATGGCCTGTTTGTGCACACTATCAGAAAGGCAATTCTAAACTTTTGACAAAATCTTGTCTAATAATTTTATCACAGAAAGAATATAAAGGTGAACTGTAGATCCACTCAGCTCAAACTAACATCCATTTCTGATATGGACAGTCTCTGAGCCATAAAAAGTTTAGATAGAAGGAAGAAATAAGATGGTTTTATATTAAATATTATTTATTCACTCCATATTCAAATACTCTGCCTACACCTTAATATATTAACTTACTTTGAATGCAAATTCCCTAACCATATCTTTAGAAGTATTTACAGCTCAGTGATGGGTGGTAGTGAAAACTTTTCATCCTCACTCAGCACTGTAGAAGAAAAGATGGAGCATCTCCAAAGTTTCCTTGATCATCAGCTGGACAAGCAATGCTCCAGCAATGCAAAGCCACAGACTGCTGGCTCGGGATTTAGGAATTACCCTACTGAACAATTTACTGGATGAATGAACACCCAAGTATCTGTGAGACACAAAGCTGGGCACAGAGAAACTGCCAACAGAACCTTGGTAGGAGCTGGAGAATATTGCTTTGCCCTCAGAAGGACTAATGGATTTAGAAATTAAGTTAGCAATACATTGGGAGTGCTGACTCCCACTGAAACAACATCCTTTCTCTGGACTGCTCTGACAGTGCATTTCCCATCATGAATTGTAAGAGTCCCACCCAGAAAATTCATCTACATAAAAGTTCTAGGTCAATTCATAAGCAAATTACTTTCTACTAAAGAAAAAGAAGAAAAAAAAAAATCCTGTGTAGTCTAGAAAGTGCCATTCTTGAAAATTCAAGAATAGGAAAGCTGGACTTTCTTCAGACCCTACAGCATTCTAGAATGTATCAGGATAGCAGCTAAGCTTCTGTACACAGAGA
This sequence comes from Erpornis zantholeuca, assembly GCA_013400515.1. Taxonomy (NCBI): domain Eukaryota; kingdom Metazoa; phylum Chordata; class Aves; order Passeriformes; family Timaliidae; genus Erpornis; species Erpornis zantholeuca. Next base: position 185,741 of record VZTN01032996.1, on the reverse strand, counting down.
TTTCACTCTTGTTCTTTCCTTGCAAGCTGTTCAATCTTTCTGCAGAGGCTTCCAAAAGGACACTCTTTGGAAACACACATTCTCAGATGTCTGCCTGGAGGATTCATCTTCTCCTGCAACTACTGCCAGAACCAAATCTGACCCCTGAAACAAGTTAAGGTTTGAGCATTACCATACAAAAAATACCAAGAGAATGGACATAACCACTGCTGTTGCTTTGTTTGAAATCAAACCATAGTAGCCTAGGATTTTATTTCTGCTATGTAACCATGACAAGAGTTTCAATTAGCTATCAGGAGGAAGCTAGCAGAGAGCAAGTCTTTCTTTTGCAGGGTGAGGTTTGTATGCTGCAATTCCTGTTTCTAAAGTTGCATGTAAGATGATGATGTGCTTCTGAAAAAAATCACGAATTTTTAATAGATGTGTGAAGAAGAAACCTAGGAAAAGGTCTCACACTGAATTCATTCAATTCTTGTTACTATTTTTCTTCACTAAAATAATAATAATTAAAGTATAAGAGGCCAAGGAATTAATGTTTAGAATAGAAAAGATGATTATCAGAAGAGTAAAGATTCCACCATATCACTATTATGAATTGTGGAGAATTTAAAGAACACCACTGACCAACATGAAAATATAAAGGTTACAAAAAATTTAACATAATTTATTTTAGAATTAGGCAGAGCACTTAGAAGGAAAATCAATTAGGCTGATCTACAGAACAAGTCACACCCTCTGGACTGGAAAGTAGTAAAGGCAAAGCCCAAGATAGGAAAATTCAAATTGTGCCCAACTCCACACCCAGATCGAGAGGAAACAGTCCTACGTGGCAAATACAACATCATCAACACCATCTCCCTAAGATAGAAACATACAGCTTGTAATTACAAAGGTCTAGCCCTAAAAAAGCCAAAATGCAAACTCTGCCAAAGATTCCAAGAGACAGAGAAGGGAATTGCAGCATGGCAGCAGAGGGATGGGAAAAGACAAAGAGCAAGACAGCAATAGCTGGCTTAGCTTCAATAAATCATCCTTCCACATGAAATACCTCACAAGGACTACTGATATTGACCTTAGATTTATTTCTAGTAGGATACCATGGCACCTTCTTTAGCTTTATCACACACTCCAATTAGTTGTCTAGGAAGGGAAAGAAGTTTTAAGTCAGTCACCTTGAGTACAGTAACAGAGCAGAAAAGAACCAGTGTCAGAAGCACTGAAATAAATAGTTAAGACTCATTATCAGATTTCTGTCATCCTGTGTTAATTGCTATCCATATCTGCAAGATTAAAATGTCCTACAATATCACAATGACAACTTTTGGTTTTCTTTTGCTTTGAGGCAGTCAAGGGAGAAAACACAAATTAAGAAATTCTTGTCTTGGTGGGGCAATTCAAAAACTCCAGTAAGTTCCATCAAAGATGGCAAAGCCATCAATATCCCTCAGGATGATGATTCTTTTTAACTGGTACAAATTTAATCCCATAACTCCAAAGTTATTACTTCACTGTAGTTATGTTGCCACCTTGGTCCCTTGATAAAATACTTAATTGTGAAATTTCACAGGAAATGTAGTACTAAAATGCTTTGCAACTTAATTAGAGAGAGAAAAAATCTGTATATATTGAGTCCTTTTATCTTCACTCTTTTTCCAGTTACACTTACTTAATAAATTACTAAATATAGCTACTGAACACTAATCCCAGGAAAAATAGAAATACCCTTGCAGCAGCAATGTGATGTTACCAACTTTTAGAAGAAATATTCTACTGCTTTCATTTTGCTTTGTCCTTAATAATCCACATAAATCATCAAGACCTGTAATTCCCCATAATAAGGCTCTAAATATTACAAAAAGAAAGAAATTAAAGGAATTCATGTTTGTGGCATCATTGTTTATGGCATCACTCCTAATTTTGTATTTGCTAAGTATTATTTGGTATTTGTTCCTGTATCCTATTTCCATTTTTCTATCAATTTTTCCATCACTAAGATTTAACTAGCAGTGATTTTCGAGGCTTCCAATAACAATTTTATTTTCAAATTGCTTCCTTTGCTGTACTAAAACAAATAGCTGCTATTGCCCTACAGTCTTCATTTGCCTTTTACTTATTCTGTGAAGCAACAAAGTAGATACTTCTTTTACTATTTATGACTTTGGACATTCTTGCCTTTACATATTTTTGTTCAGAGCAGAATACATATGGTATTAGGTAAGTGAATACCAAGTTTTTTAGAACTCCTAATACAAGTTATTTTAAGAAATTGCTGAGTTATTGTTAAAAAATACATATAAAAGTTCACATATAAATGAAAACATTTCTCTCCCCATCTTTGCCTTGTCTTACATATACAGTAAAAAATTTCCTTTTCTGATGTAGATTTTCAGTAGTATAATTTAAGATTTCAAGGTTTAGCAACTATTGCAGAGATTTTATAAGCTGCTCTTCCCTCCAGTGTTTTTACCCAGACCATTCTGATTACATTATTGAAATCACTAGAAATATTAGTGCACGAAAAACACAGATTTATATCCAAAAGACTGAACCTGAAAAGGCAGGAAACTTTCAAACATGAAGGTTTCTGGAACATCAGGAAAACAATTCCAGACACATTCAGCTTTTTACGTGCATCAATGAAATCTTCATATGACACACTGAGGTATTTCAATTTTTTTTAAAATCAGTTTTTCACCCAGCTCCAATTTTCAAAAGAACTATGACTTAAAGGTATAATGAGAGCTTGTTCCTATAAACACCACGAGCACAGTCTAGTGTGGATTCTATCATAATTAAGAGCAGTGATTCAATACCTATTGCTACTGGCCAGGTATCATAGCAACCTCGTGTCACTGAATTCTGCTGGAAAACTGTTCAGCACTAGCAAGACCATGCTTCAGGAAAATCTACAATGGCACCACAGATTGTCAACATCTGTGGGGGTTGTAACAGGGAGAACAACAAAGAAACCTGCTTTGAAAAACCCCAGACTCAGGAAATCGACAGGGATACTACAGTGGAACTACAAAAAGAAAAAAACCACAAAGAGGAAGTGAAGGAAAGAACATTTTTTGTCATTAGTTACACAACTTATGCACCCACATCCTAACATCCATCCCTATAACCAGGGCTGAAATAATGCTGCATCAGCACATTTTTCTGTATGTCCACAAAGCACTGTCTTTTTCTTTTTAACTGAACACAAGCATCATTCACCACCAACGTTAATCTGAAAATGAAACAGCCTCAATTTCAAAATAATATTTAAACTTTCACAAATGAACTCTAGATAGTCTTGTATAAATCTGTAAAAAAAAAGAGAAAACAGGTTACTATGAACAAGAACCCAATATTGATTTTTCTGCGGTGCAGTAAAGCATCTCCATTCTATTTGGCTGCTGTCAAAGCCACTCTTTAACAGCTGGAGTCAAATTGCACTATTTACAGCAAGAGCCCTTGTCAAGTGGACCATAAGTATTCTAACAATACACTATTCAAATGGCACTTTGCCACACAAATTGCTGACTTGATGAATACCCTATGTCAATGACTAAGGCCAATATAAAAGTTTCATTTTTATGAGAGGTTTTACATTCACATATTAAGTAAAGCTTTCTTGAAGAACTATTAAGCTATATATTTTGGGTCTTTTGACATTAAAAATAATTAAAATCTGTTTAAATATTTCAAGGGGATTTGACAACATTAATATGGATCTTGTGTTAACTGCATTTGTCACAGTCATCTGTTATTGGTACTCCCACTGGCACGTGCAGCACAATAAAAGAATTAAAATGGTCAAAACACCATGAAATCAAAACATTCTGCTTTTGTATCTGTGATTTACATGATGGCAAACGTTTTGAAAGAAAGCCTTTGAAGCTGGACTACTTTGAGGATATTTATCTCTTTCTCAAGACAGGAGAAAGAGAGACCATTATTTTGAAAACGTTCTTTCATCTTAAATATAATATAAATGGTAAAACAATGTAATAATAGTAAGAATAAATGCTGAATCTCACTTGCAGTCTTCACATGGATCAGTCATTGTACAAAAGGATCACTCACAATTACAATACCTACTGGACAGAATAGCTACCCACCCATTCTTCCTGTCACATAAATCTTCTGAAATTGAGTTCTTTAATATATGCTAAAATTGATGATATTGGGGTTTTCTGATAGAAAAGTTATTAACAATTTAGTATGTTGTTAAATTTCTAATACACAATTTGCCAAAGAAGGAAATTGATAATGAAATAATCATTCTATATTAAACCCCTCTGATAATCTGAAAGTTTTGTGATAGTTTCATGTGCACAGTAATTACATGCTTTAATTAACAGGATATGAAATGTTGAAGTGTGATACCCACCACCCCCTCACTAATTATATGGGATCTCAATTTCCAGAATAGTTCAAGATGCTAAAGCACAATGATGCAAAAGAGTCAACAGTGCACTTTTTGAAAAACCTAAAAATAAGTTTCCTGCACAAAACTTCAGGAAAACAGCAGAGTTGATAAGAAGCCTTCATTTGAGCAGTAACAGAGCAGTGCTGGAAGAGCTGCAGAGTCCCACAGCCCTTTTGTGCAGCCAGCCCTGGGCTGCACAGCATTAGGGGCACTTCCATTGTTGTGTTTTCCCAGGTTCAGCTACACCACACACATTCAGCCCCAGCACCTCCCACACCAAGCCACAGAATCCTCTCTAAGGCAGATGTGAGAGGGAGGAAGCTCTGAATGTACTGCACAACACATGTTTGATGAATGAAAAGTGCTTTCCCAAGTACAGAACTTAATTTGTTATGAATTTAGACAAACCTAACAGGTCTGTGATGACAAAAAAAGAACGTGAAACTAAGAAACATTTCAACAGAAAAAGTCTGAGATATCAATATATTTTTAATAAGCTTGCATTTGGACAAGATAATCAATGGACAACATTTAAACAAGAAAACATTATTTTGAGAAATCAGAGCAGGCAAGATGTATATCAAATCAAAAAAAGGCACTAGAAATCACTACAAATCCACTGTTTCCTGTTGTGATATTTCTTCAAATTTAAGATCAGGATAATTCCCAAAGAATGTTAAACTCTGCACTTGAAAGTTTACAAAAACTCTTTTCCCATATTTCATAATGAGCACATTTTCTTTCCTCCACCTTGTTAAATCAATGCAATTTTCCATTTAATAGACATACCTAAAGCTACGCAGACAACTACCAAAACTTCTTTTTGTTCCTATTTAAAAAGGCAAGAAGGAACTATTCCTCTTAACGAACTAAGAGGGAGATCAGATTCTGTGTCAATGGCCAACTAGTGCACCATCTGCCCCACAACATGCTCAGCAGGATTACGCTCTAATAAGACTTTTCAGAAAATGGGATCAAAAAGAACTTTAGAAATCAGACTAAGGTTAGTAAAAGGTCAAAGAAAAATATTAAGAGTTTAACTACAGTCATTATAAACTCAATGTTATATGTAAATTTGAAGATACAAGGAAGAAAAGATCATAAAATTCAAGAGTGAGGACTTGAATCAAGCTATATTTCATCAGACAGTTTTGAAATGCCTTGTACTTCATTTCCTATAATTAATAAAGCCAGAAAAAAGGCCAGAGACCATTCTGAAGGCTGTTTCCATGTTTAAATTGAAGGAAAGCATTTTTCATTCTCAATACTTGTGGTAGAACACTTTCTTTGTACATTGAGGATTGAGGAATAGCAGACATGGCTTCCTCTGTTTATTGCAGAGGACAGAATTCCCAAAAGCCATTAAGGAAAAGCTGGTAAGCAAGAACACATAACACAAAAGCCCTGTTCTTGAGATACACTCTGATCAAGGGTTCAGTGAATATATTACCTCCTGATGCATAAGCACAGTTTAAGAAAACAGGTTTGCACCATTTTTTTTCCTATGTGAAAATGGCAATATCCATCTGATTGAATTTCAGATCATATTAAACTGGAGACAGTTTTAATAATCAGTTTTATAATTAGCAAATAAAGACTTTTAAAATATCTACAAACACCTGATAAAAGTATAGGTATCTCTAGGCCACAAGAAAATAGAAAGGTTGCATTTTCAACCTTACTTCTCATAATTTGGTGCCCCTGTACTATTTTTCTCATTTTTAACAGCACATTAACACTACTTTAAGCATTGTATTACCTTCTATTGCTTATTCAAAACAAAAAGAGAACACATCTTCTCCATCAGTCACAATTATTTGGTTTAATGATTTCTGTAGAAAAGTATTCTAGATAAAGCTAAATGTAGCTCTCTCCCTGTCCAAATCTTTCCTGAAGATGGTCATACCTATTTGCAGCCCAGTACCTCACAGGAGCATTACCTTCTTCTTTTTAACCAATAAGGTACCAAAGTTAGTCACACTAATAAAAACACAAGGCACTTACAGTCTACAGTGCTTGTTCTCAAAACACACATTGGACCTTGAGGAAGGTGCTGCAATTGTTCTGAGGGCACTACTAACAGGTGCAGCCATAAGCTCAAGGAACAAGGAAATAGGAGCTAACTACAGGTAGCAAGTCAGAGAAAATCCTTTTGAGATTACCTTCTGATGACCTTGCATATGGCCCTCTGCCTGTTTTCCCCATTTCGCCATGAAATGGGGTTGAAGGCACAAAAGCTGAGTCAGCCAGAAGAAGGCTTTATAAACTTAAAACCAAAGCATCCCCTTTACACATCAGTGGGTGAAAGGGTAAAGAATTTGGACCACAACACATTTCTCTTGAGTTAAACTCTACTCTTCACTCTTACCTTATCAGAAGATCTTTCTGTGTGAGCAGGGTAAGGGCCCATGCCATGCCTACAGCAGCTGGAGTGCTTGGATCCAGAGCTCTTGCTCCGTTGTGACTCTGCAGACACAGGAGGCAGCTCCTCTGCCAGCAGGCATGCTGAACCCTCCATGGCAGTAAGGATGGCTCGTGCTGTTTCACCAGTTTCATGTCGCTCCAGTGTGCCTACAGAAACACAGCACAAGTTGGAGCTTTCCCAAGGAGCATTACTATTCCACCTTGTGCAGGTTTCCTAGTATTAACACAGTACATGTCATGTGAGCAAAATGTTTACAGATGAGGCAAACAACTCCATTTTTTTACAATTAAAAATATATTCTACACTATGGCTATTAAAAAAATAAAGCTTAATTTCTAAAGAAATCACTGCAGCAAATAACTTTGTTTCAGACCACAAGCAACTCCAGATATTCTAACCACGCAGTGAGATGCAGTTTTCCAAGGGAGCCAAGAATATTCACAAAGATATCACTTGCCCTAACTGTTCAAAACAGTAATTGGTTTTCTCACAAAGCCCTCCCAGAGCATCTATATCATTAACAGTGTAAACAACAACACATTTATGTAATATTTTAGTGCTGTCCTCTAGTGTTCTGGAATACAAATAGCAAGAGAAAGCTTAATTTTTTTCATTCCATTCCTAAAAATTGTCAGACATAAAGATAGTCTGCAAACACCTGAATCATAGACATCATTTAGTCATCAGGGATATGAATGTTGTGTTTCAGACTATTTCATGGTTTGTGTGGCTCTCTGGAATCTCAATCCCCTAGCTGTTATACCCAGTTACACTACTTCAGTTAAAATTTCATATTAGTAATACTATTTACTTATAACTAACACATTAAAGACATCTAAACTGAGCTTAAATGTATTTGAAATGAGCTACTATGCTATTCTACACATTTCCTTCAGGAATTAAAAGAAATTGCTGAAATAGCATGTTTCCTATAAACATCACAGATAAAATACATCTGAAGGATTTTTCAAGTATTAAATATCAGCTATAACATGAAATGTTTTTCCCTTAAGTTTGAATTCTTTCTACCCTCAAGTAATACAACATGAATTTCCCTTTCACTGCTACAAGGAAAAAAAATGTGTAACATTGAAGTTCTATCAGTAACACCTGCTAAAAATATTGGACTGGGATTGAGGGATCTCATACAATAAGTGCTTGTGTGTATATGTGTGTATAAAATCTCTTTATCTGAAATTATTTCTCTGAAACTCATCCATTTCTGTTCACTCCAGGATCACCTCTACTACTCACATGACAAAGTCTTTGAATTCAGAGCAGAAGAAAATAGGGCAACTGATTCTTTTTCTCCAATAAAAATCAGCTGAACACCTCAGATCACTGAAATAACACACTGAAAGAAGTAAGACTCAGTCCCAGTTGTGTTTAATGTGCCATTGTCTTAATTCCTCCCCAGGACCTGCAGTCAGTGCCAGGCACCATTACAGAACAGGATGGTTACTGAAAGGAAAATAAGTTGCCCAAAAAGTTTTCATAGTAAGACTGTCCACAAAGCTCCCAGCACTGACACATCTCAGTATCTCCAGAACACAAAAACAATCTTTTATAGATACCTACAAGGGGTGATTATACACTTCACACTGGACATGAGCAAACATTTTTAAAAACTCTATAGCTTTTCCAAAGTGAAGAAGTTTGGAAATAATAGAGTCACTCAGTTAATGTTATTTTGGCCTCTCTATATATGTAAAGTAGCCTTTCAAGCTATAAATATGCCTTGTTTCCCCACAGAACTATCTGGATTATTCAGAGCAAATCATGAACAAAATTCAGCAAAGAAATCACTGTTCTTGCTACTGTTAAATAGGGGAGACTAAGCTCTCACCCACCTTCTGTGGCTAGTGCACTCCACAGTGAATATTTGTATGGACCTATATACATTCACACATCAGCCTTGCTTTCTGTAACACTTTTGTCAGTGCAACTCACTGCCAGACTCCTCAAGTGCTTCAGGAAGATTATCATAACATCCCTGGGAAATTAACAGGTATTATGTTCTTTTAAGGAGAAGTTACAACAAATTTTTAGTAAATCCAAGACTTTTGGGAGCATGGTACTAAATTTCAAAGACCTGATTGTATAGTCTTTGGTATTAGACAGAACTTTCAAAGAGATCTTGTCAGCTCCAGATGCACAAGTGCCTCACCACCAGTCACCCCTCAGAGTCAGAGCATTCCGTGGGATAATCTATTGGATTTATAAGAGAATATCATTTAGTTAAGGCTATCACACTAAATGCTTGGGTTATTTTCCATATAGCAGAGCTATTCTCTGGCAACAACTTCAGAGTCAATTTTTCAACTTCTGGTTGAAGAAAAAAAAAAAATCTAAGTTGCCAGAAAAAGCAGAAGTGGTAAAAGGTACATGGAATGTGACAGCAGAACTCATTCTTGGAAGGCAATGGCCTGAATGGAATATACAGGTATTCTCAATGTACATGAAAGTGAATTTATATTTTACATATTTTACACACACATCTTATTTTAAACAGATGACAGTATGTTTCTATATATTAGAGACCCACCAGATGCAAAGTGAGAAACCACCAATCAGGTTGTTGGGTTACTGAACCTTTCCACTACTAGCAAATTCTTCTCTAAGTGTGTCAGGAGATGCCATTGCAAGCATATCATTTTTTGAGTAGTTTGAGAGAAAATTAACATCTTATCAACTGAAAAAATCCCTTTTGGGTTCACACTATGCAAGAACAAGGACCTGGCTTCTCATGTAGAGAAGTTACAATTGGTTTGGGCGTTTTTTAATTTTTATTTTTAAAGCACATTATTATAGACAGGAACATTGAATAGCAAATGCCCTGGACAGCCAGCTTAGTTTCTTACTAATAGAACACTGACACCATAAGATCAATTTCAAAACTTCAATGACATCTTTAAATCATCTCTATATCATTCATAACAGTTACCTCAAACCCCTTTTAAGTAGCACCTTCCAGAAGATGGCTATTTTCTCAAAAAGCCCCCATCCTTTCTTGCCTATACTCCCCAACCCTGTTCCCTGCATGTGAACATCTGTATGTGAAGGTTTCTGTGTATAGCTGGAGCTATGATAAAATGGAACAAAGTGCACAGGAAAATGTGTGATCATGAAAGTATTTGTATTATATGCTTAGCTTTACTCTTCTGAAGAGGCCAAATTACTCATTTACAGTGCAAATCATTGGCAGAGACAAAATAAAGGAAGAGACCTGTATTCTGTGATGCCTGAGTACATTTTTCAGAGAAACAAATAGTGAGGATGAGGAGAAAGGATTTAGAAATCTGTATATATATATATATATATGTATGTGACAAAGACTTTCTGGCCACTGCAAACAGCTGACTAAAAACAAAACAGGGCAGGGTGGTTATTGTTCAGGAACTGTTATTAGTTATAGGCTGTCTCTGATGTTAAAGGAAAATAAAGAGTAAGAAAAGACAAAGCTTTTACATGAGAGTACAGGAAAGAGGACAGAAATAAAATCCACTCTCACACCTTAAGTATTTAAAATATTAATAATCCCAAAGGATTCTGACTGAGGAGCATAAAATAACAACGGATGAACAAGAAGGCATAGGGGTACTGACATGGCAGCAACACCACTGCTATGACCCCTTACTGTACATACAAAATACAGGAAAAGAAGTCTTTATCTCTCTAAAGCTGTGACCATGGCAACCAAGTCTCGGGAACAGACAAGAGTGGAGTATTTCACTCTCCTGGGCAGCTCAGGACCACCAGATGCAAGTGGCTAGAGACTGGTACAACATCTTATTCTTCCTGTGGACCAAGTACTACAAATTGTGTCTCTTGGTGTTAGTGCTGCCCACAGAGTTCTCTGGGCTCTGCTCGTACTCAACGATGTTTTTACTGGAGAGGTCATGCATATTTTCCTGCCTCAAGTCGAGGCATTCCCTGCCATCACAGGACCTGTCACGTCAGCAGGCTCCAGTGCTTGCTGCCTGCTGTCACAGCTACAGCATCCAAAATCCTCAGCACTGCAGCGTGGTGTGACCTAGTAACTCACATGGCTCTTACAGCACAACAGTGCTCTGGGAATGAGAAATTATTGCAGAATCGATTTTATTTAAAAACAGCATGTGGTCAAGAACAAATCCTTTTCTTTTACTAGTAGTCAAGACAGAAAAGTCAAGGAACCTTTCCTTGTCCTTTCAGAACAAGTACCACCTGTAACATTAGTTNCTAGTAGTCAAGACAGAAAAGTCACCTTTCAGAACAAGTACCCCTGTAACATTAGTCGGTTTATTTTCTAAGATCATCCTTTCCATAAATACCTATTTCACCTGAAAAAAACTCTCCCAATGTGCTTTCTTCTATGCTGGTAGAGTGACACACACAGAAATTTTATGTTCCTTGCTACAAAAATGCTTGAATTTTACAATTCTACAGTTTTGCTCCAAGACAGTTGTCAAGTACTTTGGTTGAAAAATTTCTCCTTATTGCAAGTGCTACCACTGAACTCAGAAGATATGGAAGCAGTTTCCATTTACTCCTTGATCACAATCTGAAAGACAGTGAGGATCTGTCCCCTAGGGTCTGGGATGAAACCCCTGCCTGGCATGCACTCTTCTGACTGCACTGCATCATAGCAACCAGTTTTCAGTTACACCTCACATTCATACATGTATACAATCTTATTTATTAATAATAAGAATGAAGATCAATTATCAACTGGAGAGAACAGACATATAGCTCAATTCCATACATGTTCCACCAAGTATACATAAATGTACATGTGTGCATGCACACACATGAATATAAAGATTCACATTTGTACACTGACAAGAATCAGGTATCCTCAGCTCCTGGAAATTGGGCTAAAGATGACACTGCTCTTTTTTCTTTACCCTAAGACAGACTTTCCCAAGCTCCACTACCCTTTATTATTCCACATCAATAAGTATTTGCTGAACGATGACTCAAATTTAGAGAGCTATGAAATATTCAAGTACAAGCTACACACTGACCTGAGGCTTACACGTATAAAATATAAGATGCAATAAAAAAAGAGGCAAAACACTGAGTTTTAACTTAAGACTGACAAATTAAAACAAACAAAAAACCACCCAAACCCAAATGCTAAGATGCACAAGGCGTATATATTCATGCTTATATTTCATTTGGAGATTTGCAGATCTTTAGGCTACGCAAAATTCATTAAAGAAGGAACAAGAATGTAGTGACTGCTATGACTTTGACCCCACACCATGGCCTCCAGCAGATGAAACACAACCACAGGATTTATCAGTTAGGCCACATTCACCCACTCAGATCTAATTCTGACCGATGACCTAAAGAGAGAAAGAGAACAATGGAGAGACAGGGAAAATGAAAAAGATCTCAAAAGAGACTGTAAATCACTAAATTTTACAAGGACAAAAAGGTCAGAAAAGTGTAATTATTGTTGGTTCTACAATTATCTAGGCATAAATCTTAGTAATGACCAAATTTATTTTGATCAAGCTCTAAGTTTCATTAAAACTATACAACTTATTTTCTCACAGCCACCCAATGAACTCTAAGCCTTAGCTTTCCAAACAGTTTAAATCTGTAATTTCTGTATTAGGGATTAGAGAAAAGTTGTCAGAGGTCGTAAATACAGGTCTACTTAGAAAAAAAAGCACCAACCAAACAACCCAAACCCCTCACCTCCCAAAGTCTTCAACTCATGTGATACTTGCTGTTTACCACAGGTTTAGAAGACTCATCGTTGGCACCAAGTATAAAAATATTGGCACATACATAACTACATAAAAATTATCTTTAAGCGCTGTTTGAAAACCTTCCAGCATGTTTGACCATCAATATGATCAAAGGCTTGATCCATAACATCACTATCAGCAGAGTAATTTCATTTCCTCCATGGCAGGCGTGCTTCTGAAACAGCCAAGGTTTTATGGAACATTTAAATTTATCGATGTGGCATTAACACAACAAGAAATACTTTCAGATTATTTCTGAACTCTTCTCTATTTTCCATAAAGATTTTTTTATGATCATACAGATGGATTTGACTAATGTTAGACACTGCATATTTTATGAGGGCTGCCAATCTCATTAAAAGCCTGGTTTATTTTATCGATATCAGTGTAGCTTTTAAACGCCTGAGGTAAAATTTTCTATGCATGACAGCTATCTTAAGGTGCTATGATTTTTTTCTTTCTCAGCAGAAGTGTCTCATTTATCACTCCTGTTAAAGCCATGGAACACAAGTGATTCAGAAAACCTTCATGCCTGGAAGTAGGGACTGGAAGCTGAACGTTCGCCTCCCGTGCCCGGCGCTGCCGACGCCTCGGTCCCAAGGCATCAACCTTGCTTCTCCTGCCTCCTCAGCCCTGGGAGGTCTCAGAGCCCTCCACAGGGTGACAGAGCCCAGCTCACTACAGCGAGTGAAGGGAGAGCCTTTCACTCCCCTCCACTGAAAACCCCAGCATCAACACCTGAGTATGACCCTGAGGCTGCATTTGCAAAAGCAGGCAGTAACAGCAAAGAACACTCCAGAACTGAGGTAGGAGGTGCTTCTGTGTGCATCTCTGCTGTGGTCAATACATCAAATCATGGGGATTTTCAAATTACACACCACCTAGGGTGTTCTAAGAGTAATTCTATAGAAAACACTCATCCTTAGCATTTCTGCTTTGTTTAGATGCAGAAGTTAGAAGCCAAGACAACTGTAATGCTTCTGCACACAAGAAGGAAAAGGCAGAACTATTGTTACTAAGCACTCAGAGACTGTGATAACCAACATGTCAAAACACAAGAAAAAATACTGCATTCAGAAAAGGATTCAGGCAGAGCATAAATAGAGAGGATATATACACAAAGTGTATATACACAAATATACACAATACACAAAGTGTGGATAAAACAAAATACTACATAGATGTTTATTTAGTAATTGTCTATTATTTATTGATTCGCTGGACCTTTCCTACTAGAGGTTTTAAGCATAGAAGTAATTTTGACTATTCAGGAGATCTGACTGAATACTCAAAATACTTTTTAGGCATGTTTCAATTTTTTTTTTTCATGGTGAAGCTAGCAGCATGTAAGACAGTTTTTAAAATTTGCATTCCCTGGGGGAGTATGAAAAAAATATGATACAGGCAGTGTAAAGCTAAATATGTAGCATGATAACATAATAAATTGAAGTTTTATTAAGTGATGTTATTCTATCTTTAAACCTAAACTAAACATATTGTAAAACAATAGAGCAAGACTTGCAAGGCACAAGAAAGTAACAGGAAATCAGTAGATGATTCATCCTGCAAGTATTATGAACTTCAAGAAATAAATTCCTTTTAAACTCATACTAATTGAAAAACAATTTATTGCTGATAAATGAAGATTATTAACTCTGAGCAAGGAAGATTGCTATTTAAAGTCTACCCATTCATTCCTCACTCTTAATACATATTCAATATAAACGTGGCTTGGTGGATGTGTTGCCGTTTGCTGTTCACAACAGGGAAAAATCCTCTGATCCTTTTATTCCTATATCTTATTGTACTGGTATTTACTTTTCTAAAAAAGCAAAGATACCAACTGGTTAGGAAAATGTAAAAGCAATACAGATAGCAGCTAATTTCCTTACTGAAGGGGATTTCAAGTGGTGGCTATTGGAAGAAATATTCTGCACTTTAATTAGAATAAAATTTGTTATTGATTTTCATATTTGTCTTCTAGCACACAAGTTTGGAGCATATCCTGTACACACACTGTATTAATATTCCAAATGTATGATCAGATCAATATTCATTGCCATGGAAAGATACTCCAGGGTAATGGAAAGTTGCTGTACCCACATATTAAAATTTGGGTAAAATACATTACACTACACAGATATCACTGCATGGCTTCTCTATTGTTTTCTGAATCTCTACCCACATGCAGGTGTAATAGCCACACTTAAACTTAGAGTCATTTTACTTTGCTCTGTAAATCAAGGAAATAAAAGGATATCATTAAATTTATCATATTCTACACCTGTAAGAGCAGCAGGCAATTATCTTTTGCCTTTTTTTCCCCCCACCTTTTTTTAGTCTTGCCTTGTAGTCAGTGGGGAAGAGATAAGACTTAAATTACACTTGAAGTCAACTATACTCCTGGTATTTAACATTTCAGCATAAACCATGCTAAAAGTCCATTTTATTTAGAATATATGCAGATTATTGTGCTCAGAAAACTTCCCAGTGACAATGTAAAATAAGGTTATCTCTGGAAATCTCCCAAAAAGAGTACAACAAGTTGTACATGAAGCAGCACTGGCTCAGATTTTAACCTAGGATGCGAAGTTTCTTCTGCCCCATAAAGTGAAGATGATGAAAGCCTGTTGAGACAAACATTTTTAAATCCTTCAGAATGCTTTCTGTACATGTGTGTCAACCTCTGCCACAGGAAACTGGACATGAACTGTTATGCATAATGAAATCTTCCATTTGCTTTAGGGGTCCTCCTATTAATTACCTGATGGAAGAACAATTTTGAAGTGGTATTAATCTGTATAACTTCAGAAAAGTCATCTGTCAAATTCAATCGAATTATTGCTGACTCTACAACAGTGTAGATATCGAAATATTCATAGAAATTTCTTAATCCACAGCCTGAAATTATAAACAGACTGGCTGTTTCCCAGTCATCCATCAGCTTTTGCACAGGAACACTGCTCACACTCAGTTTTTTAACTGCCAGCAGTGAGGTATGAGTCTGACACAACACTCCACTGACTTTAACCCAGAGGCAAAGCCTCAGTCATGAAGCTAACTGCACAGCCAGAAGAAATACAAACACTTTTTGTAGAAGCAGTAAAAGCTATCTTATGTCCCTTTCCATAATGGAATTCAAGCACAAGGCCACCACTCAGATTTTGTCCTATTTAACTGAGCCAGGAACACACTCAGCAGTAACTGCAGGCAAGTGGCACTGTGTGTGCTGGCCCAGTCACTGCCAAAACATGAAATCCTAGTGAAAGGTGCTGAGCTCCTGCAGAGCTGCCTCAGTGATGCTGTGTACATCTCTGTCACACATCTGAACAGTGCTTTGTCTGCCTGAGTGCCACTGGAGTATCTACATAGCTCTTGATCTAGCTCAGGCCAATTTCAAGGATCAACGCCATGACCTCTTGTGTTCTCCTGCAATACAGATGTAATTCAACATTAAAGCCACTACAGTACATCCTGCTAGGCTTTCTCAGGTATTGACCCTACATGGCACCTTTTAGCCAGCAATGCATAACAGGAACCAAAAAAAAGATTTGTTAATCCCTATCATGTAGCAAATAACATCAGGATCTTTTCTTGTGTACCAGCTGTTCTTAAAGAGATGCTGACTGTGGCACTCATAACAAAAGATTGCCTGGATGCTCATATTGTAGTGTCAGTACCATTAAAACTTCCAATAGTTCTGTCTGTCCAAGTTTAAGTAACTCCACTTATTACCCATATGATTCCCATTACATTCTCAAATCACCTGGGAATCTACAGTTTAACCTGAAAACACTCAGCTTTAGTTTTGCTGACTACAGTTGTGAATTTACAACTATCTCCCACTATTAACTGGTTATCAACTAAAATAAAGATGTCAGATTATGAATTTTTGGAAGAAAGTTTAACTTTGTTCTCTAACTTGGGACTGTTTAAACCAAAAACATCAGTCTTTAATAAGTTTCATTTTTATTTATAGCTCCCAGGAATGTTCTACTCAATTCACTGCTGTTTCAGTTAAACTTCTGATTGTCAGCATCTGACTTAAACTATTCTATTTTACAGGTAGCACACTTTGAACCATAAGAAAACTTGCTTGCTTGTTTACATAAACATTGAAACTCTCCAATTAATATAATCAATGTGTTAGTATTTCTACTAATGTTTTGGTCTCCTATAAGTTAAGCTTGTATAAGACCATGTGACAGACAAACCTTCAGGGGAAGATAAACAAAACATCCCTCTGTGTTATTACCTGTTTCAATTTCCCAAATATAAACTGAATTGTCTTCACATCCAACAATTAGCACATTCTCAAGAGGGTCAAGTTTTATCTTCTTCACAGGGAACAGATGCTTTCTGGCATGTAGGAGACATACTCTCTTCTGAAGGTGCAGAATTGCTACTGAGTGGTCACTGCACACACAGCACACTACACTCTGCTCTTTTAACTGCAAAACAGAAAACTCCACTTTCAATGCTGTAGCCACATTCACAACTACAGCATTTTAACAGGCCTAGCAAAAGGATTCCAGTGATTTCTTTCCCAGAACATACTCATTTTAGAAAATTATGTTTTATTTCAGCCAACATCTTCAACTTGTTTTCTACAGGCTGGCTATGCAACTTCTTCCCTGACAGGAAAACATACCATCATCTTTGGTTTTCCATTATTTTAGATATAATAAATAAAATTCCATGTATTAACAATGTTTAGCATATCAAAGCAGTGATTATATAACCAACTATACAGTAGCAGTTGTCCTAGAAGAGAAAGTAATAAAAAAATTACCTTAAACCAAACTGGTGTTCATGTAATATAAAATGTCAGGTCCAAAAACAAAAGCCAAGGGCAAGGTATTTCTAACAAAAAAACCTGAGTAAGTTATAAATTAATTTCATACTGTATGGATCTGATACTTCAAAGCCTTCCCTTCCTGCAAGTAATTTTTGGTGACACACAGAATTCCCCTACAAAAAAAAAAATCAGCTTTTTAAACAAAGCTGAAACACCAGCCAGGCAGGCATTAAATCCAACTCAGTTTTCAAAATGAAAATGAGCCTTACAAACATTAAAAGCTTTGTTACTGCAAATCATTTTTTTGACTACTTAATTTTGGCATGGAAGTGAACTGTGAGTCATCCATAGGTATCAAACATGTCTTTGCAGGCTAAGAGGAAATTGGAAATCCCAGCCCCATGGAATACAATGTTCAAAGTTACACAGAACATTCAGCAGAGTAAATCTTCACCTAAATTTAAGTTCAAAATTTGATTAATTACAAAACAACTTTTAACTATTCTAAATATGAGAAAATGCAAAAACATACAAGAAAAGGACAACAAAGATGTGCCAGAAAACAAAATGAAGTATATATATATTTTGGACCAATAGAAAAGTTTAGATTAAAATACTATGTTACTGAGCACACTTTTCAAGTTTCAGGAGGAGTTAATCAGATTGACATTTAAGTTGATAATAATGATATCAAAACCAGTGAATAGAATGAGAGAATAAGAGCTTCCATTTAATATGACACAAACTTAAGAACTCAACTCCCTGAAGTTAAATGCAACTTTCAAAGACGACAGTTACGTGAAGGTAAATTAACTGTAAAGTGGTGTGGGCTAAAGTATTTCCAGACAGTGTTTTCTTTTGATTTTCTCTTGCATATAAATATATACCCACACACAAATGGGTACACAGAGGTCATTTTTGGGGGGACATCATTTATTATGCTTTTACTTACTGTGTAGTGTTCTGGGGATGGCAAGAGCTCTGTCACTGGACCAGACTGCAGATTAAATTGGTGTAGGATGCCCCCAGTAAACATATCCCAGCAGATCACAAGAGAATCCTGGCCCCCTGATAAGAGCCAGCTCGGATCAAACCTCACTGATTTGTCATGTGGATAAAGTAAGCAAGTGACTCTGCTCCTGTGGCCATTCAGAACCTTGTAAAGTAGATTATCTGAAACAAGATGGTACCTAAATTATTTTTGCTCTTTAAGACTAGGAGTTCCATATTTAGAGTACATTTCCTAAAAGTCAGAATATTCAAAGGACTAAATATAACCAGCCTTTATATGGGATCAAAGAATTTCAGACCTGCTCCTAAAAGGGAGAACAAAGGTCTGCACTCTGAGCTTCATCTACTGAGACGTATCCTTTATGATCCCTTCAGTGGAAGGATCTTTCAGAGAGCAAATAAAGAAAACAGGATCACTGGGGGATGCCAGAAACATGAAGTCTTCTGTGCTTGACTGAGATGAATCTGAACAAATAGTTAAAACTTACCTTTAAGAAAAGAAATGTTTTCTAAAAGTCTTGCTCTTGCAGTTTTTAAACCTAATGTAACAAATATTTTCCCATTTTCACATCCGCACACAAGCTTATCAAGACCAGGTATGTACACAGAGGAACTGACAACTGCACTTCCAAATCCATCTTCAGATCCACAAAGTTGATCAATAATGCCCTCTGACATGGATTGATGTTTATCAAAATTATCCTGGAGAGTCCACATGGCTGTAATTGGGATCTCTAGAGGGTGCGAGAGAGGATTTTTTTATTTATGCAAAACAAAATATAAGAAGTCAAACTACACAAAATATAGATTTTCATCTCTTGATCACTTCCCTTATCCTTGCTGCAGTCTGAGATTGGAAAGTCAGCAGTTGCAACTCCTTCTTACTACAGGCAATCATCACACAATGAAGAAATGAGCATTGCTTCTTAGTGTGAAAAGTTTTTTATGAGATTTTCGATTTTCATGAAAATGGACCCCAAGGCATAATGAAAAAGATGGCAGCAAGGTGCCAAAAGGGCCAAACCTTTTGGAGAACCATCAAACGTTGACACAGGAACATCAGGAACATGCCACAGTGTGATCCGTCCTGAAGCTTCACCAGAAAAAAGAACCTTGTAGAAAGGCTCCTTTCTTTCATTCATGAAGCCCATGACAAAAGGAAGACTCTGTGAAAACAGAACAGTAAATCAATATTCTGAAACAAAACTGATAAAATAATTTAGTAATTAATTGTAAATGTGAAGAGTTTTTTTCACCGAAAGCTATAAAAACATAAAGCAAACCATAGTTGATTCCTCATCTGCCACTAAATCCTGCTCAGACCAAGTCTGCCTGGTACAAGCTTCTCAAAGATCACCTCTGCTTTGCCAGTATCCTTGGCTAAAGCTACATCCCAAATGGAAAAGTGGGCTGGGAGCTCCTCAGCTTTTCCATTTCTGCAGCATAAGCACCAAGGTCAGGCTGAAAACAACACCACAGTGGAATATTGATAATCTTTGCATCCAAACAAACTCAGTAAAGCTCCAGCCCTCAGCCTGCACAACTCCCAACAAGGATGGGTAAGAATTATGCTTTTCACAGGTAATAGTCTGTAACACCATCATTGAGGCACGAGGTGGGGGAGCGTTTCAAAAGAGCAAGGAAGCTACTGAAGGGTCTGGAGCACACTTCTAAGGAGGAGCAGGTTGGTTACTCTGGAAAAAAGGAGGCTCAGGAGAAGCCTTATCACTCTCTACAAATACCTCATATGTTGCAGATACTTAATTACAATACTGAAGTTTGAGAGTCTGTTCCAAAATAATTAACTGTCCTTTCAGTTACAGGTGCAGTTTATAGTTTCAAAATGGAGCTCAAAATGGATCATCACAGAGGCAATTTGGTTGCCTCACAGATCTGCTATAAAAATTATTCAGGTAGTAAGGTAAGTATTAAAGCAGAAATATTAAAAAAGAGCAGGTCATTATTTTTTTTCAAGCATGTACTGGGGAGTAAGCAAATATGAACTTTGGTACCACCACTGTGACCCTATTATTTGCTAAGCCACATGTTTGGGCTATTTCTTTCCCCTCACCTTTCCTAACTTTTTGGCATCCTTCAGCAGTTATCCCATCTGATGCTAGCCCACAGCCTTTGGGGGAAAGCTGAAGAGAGTCACGTGTGTGTGATTTTGTGCACTGTGGGTACCTCAGTCTGCCCACAGCACAGGAAAGTTCTGCATGTGACTATGGCTCTGCAGGCTCAAGCCAGGCTATTCCAGAGAAGATGCCACAGATTCAGACCCTTCAATGTAGGGTGGAACACATGGCAAGCAACCTATTGATGTAGTTGCATGGAAATATGCATACTTTCCTTAATAAAACAAGAACTAAGTAACTTGCTTGTGTTTTGCTCCTGGGTTGCCTTTTTTAGTTTTGGTTTTATGGCAGGGTTTTATTTGTTGAGAGTTTTTATTATTTCTTTTTATTAATTTTTACAGATTTGAAAGTAAAGTTTCTAAAAATATTTTAGATCACATCTTTATGTTAGGAAAATATTTTTCTTTTTGCCAAAATTAGAAAAAAGAAACACCAACCACTTCAACAACCAGTCTATCTATATTTGAAGATAAGGGCATTTTTTCCACTGTGAAAAAAACCTAAATGCAGCCAAAATCAAAAACAAAATATGCTGTGAGCATCTTCAAGTTTATAAGTAACATTTTTTAAATAAAGGAATAAATATCACTCATTGTTTTTATAGAACAATTAAATCTGTTGATGAATTCATCAGTTTTTTGGGATTATTCAGGTAATTGCAAACAGACAATAAATAAGCTTTCAAACCCTTATGAATTTACCTTATTTTCCTTCATACCAGTAAAGCTGAGTAAATGAGGATAAACTGTTTCTTTCAGCACCTTCCCATCAGCAGGGTACAAGCTTTTAGAAAGGCCACTGCACAATTAGAAAAAAAAAAATTAAACATAAGAGCTTTAGAAAGTCATTTTTTCAGAAAGCAGAACATCCAAGATTCACCAGTTCGATTAAAAGTAACCAAGTAAGTAATTACAGGAGACTTTCTGCAACCACAGCACCAGCTGCCCAAGTTCTACATGGCTAATCTTATCCCTGCATCCCCTGCTGTGCCAGACAAAGACTGAGGGCTGTCAAACTCTGGGTAAATCTTTGAGTGCCAAAGTGGTTTTGTTCTGGTTTTTGATCATTTGCAACATGCAGAGATTTTCCATAGTAACCCTCCCAAAGTTCATCCTGTACCTGAACTTTTTTTGTGCATTTCCCATCTGAGCCCACCTGTTTAGCAGCTGGTAGATGTAACTGTGGCCATCTTCTGTCCAGATGATAAGTCTGTAAGCTGCCAGCACTTCCCCACCAGCAAAGCACTGACCACTCTTACAGGACTCAGTACAAAGCAAGGAGAAATCACAATAATCATAGACCTATGTTCAGAAAAACAATCAAATATAAACAAAGAGTAGTGGGAAATTCATTTTAATCTAAACTGGGTTTGGGCAGTGGATCTGTAAGCAGAGTATGAGCTCAACTCTGGAGTTGAACTACTTTTTTCAGAGCCTAACAAGTTTTGATACTAAAACTGCTGAAAAGTCAGAGTCAAACCATACAGTTCAAAATTAAAGACACCAACAACTAAAAAAAACCAAACAAAAAGTAGCAGTAGAGTCCTATAGTCTCATTATAGAAATTAATAGAAAACAATGCCTGTTATTTTTCCACAAAAAGCCTATCCATTCTACACATGAAATTCCTCTATAAATGCTTTTGTACAGAATTTAAGTGGCCCAAGAGACATCTCAAGGAGAGTCTACAACTACATTATTCAAAGTTGATCCAGGTGTATGTGAAATTTAACCCAGACCTGTCCCCACAGAGGTGTTTCAGACATATATGTGTTAAAATAATCCTGAGTGATCAGTGTAAGAGAAATTTTGTAAGACTGGAAAAGAGAAATACAGAATTTTTACAATAGATTTCAGTTTAAATACATTGTGTATTCTCTACAACTGTGACTGATTTTTGAAAAACTTTTATTTATTTTATTACAGCAACACAAAAAAGCAATGTAGCCTGGGGTCCTCAGTTTCGCTGGCTTCTATCAACAAAGATCCCTGGCTACCGAGGACTTGCCAACTGTGACTACTTCTGTCATACTTAAGCAGGGTTTTTAATCTGCCTCCCTTTCAGACACTGGGGAGGGGACAATAATGCACCCAGTGCTCTAAAACTGTCTAATATTTCAATCCCACCTCTCTCCAGCCAATTTAATGTTAAACTATTAAAGCAGAAATACATTAATAAAAAATAAAAGCTTCATCTCTTTCATTCAGTTAAGATAAACTGAGAAGTGTTGCAGACACAAATTGACAATTTGTGAACATTTTCTTTAACCTAAGGAGAAAAAAGTATCTGCATGTAAAAATCATATTAGCTTTCCAAAATAAACAACATTAAAAAGAAAGTGTAATGCTCATACCTGCCAGCACATGGAGGACACAACCAGAAGGAGCCTTTCAGTGTAAGTACAAAATCTTACTGCTTGACAATTTATACAGTCCAGAGATTTTGACTCCTTCTCACACACACTTTGTCTCTCCTTTATAGCACAGAGGAAAAAAAAAGCTATGATGTTTATTTCAGGTATCTGAACCTTTAGGATAGAAACAACCCACGGAAAATAACTTTCTCTTAATGAGACTTTCAAAACTCAAAGCAACATATAATCTTTAATTAAAAATAACATAGAAAGACAACAGGGTTCACAATTAACATGTAAGCAGAAGAATGTAAACATTCAGTGTGGCTCAGACCTTGATCTCACTTAAAGAAATGACAATGAATGTGCAGGACTAAAGGCTATAGATAGCATCTGCTGTAATGAGTATCTGCTAAGCAGTCCTCAGACAAAAAAGACCTACAACAACCTATAAACTGAGAAGATCAGATTCAGAAAAGCTGACAAATGTAACATTTTCCCACTCATTCTTGTTGCAACCAGGACAGTGAGATGCCCTATGTCTTGTTTGCTCTTAACACCTTTAAAGGTAGTGCAAAATTAATTAAGTTTCTTAGCTTTGTATTGCTAGATGTACAGACTATTAAAAACAGTGTATGTATTTTCACACTTTCTGTGTGAATATCAGACTCATTAAAGTCATCATGCTCAGAATTATTCAGTTGGAGTTATATTTATTAATTATTGGTTAAATAACTTAAAACAGATGTTTTCTGTTTTGAAAGATATAAACAGTCTCAAAACCTCTCAGAGAAAGGATACTATGTTTGGAGTCATGGCTATAAAACTGAAAGCCATTTTCTTACAACATCTTGCAGCTTCAGTTAATTCCAAGTAAATCCAACAGCATTTATTACAATAGTGTTCTTTAGCATTTAGCTAGATTGTTACTAACTCTGCAGCAGTCCCTCCACAAAAGGTGGCCCCAGGTAGTAAAAAGACTGCACCACACCATGTGTTCCTCTGACATCTGCCATCAGTTGGTAGAGTCCTCACAATTTTTACAGTGGATTTGCTCTAGGAATGTTGAAAAGATGCACCCACCCCAAAACACTGCAGATAAATCAAAACCTCTGGGATGGTCTCAAAGGTGACAGACTCTCCCCAAGGGCCTGGTTCCACCCACGAACAAGCAGTGCTGCCCACGCCCTGCACTTTGCTGAGCCAGTGATGAGTTACCAGTGCTCAGAGGAGTCTGTTGCTATTTGGCCATTTCTGTCTCATAGCACCTACCTGTACTGGTGAACTCCCTTTGTGAATCTGGCTTTTAGAGTTTAATTAAAATACAAAAATTGCACCCCAATTCTAGCACTTGTTCATGGAAGGTGACAGCTGCTGAGAATATTTACACAAAAAAGAGTAAGTGAGCTTGAAGATAGAAAAATAGGACACTTGACACAGCAAGAGTCTTTTCCAAGTGAGGACAGCACTGTGAGAAGCAGACTGAGGAAAACAAAAACTAAAGGACCATTCTGAAGAGAGTAACAAGGGTAAAGAGGGAGTACAAAGGCCAATACTGAAGAGCTTTGAGTTTAAAGGACAGAGTGAAGGGGTTCAAAGACATTATCAGGATTGCAGGAAAGCATTGCAGCTTCAGCATCCTGGAACATGAACAGACACGAAGCCTGGCCAAAAGGTAGTACAGCTGTCCAGGCAAGAGCTGTCCAATGGCCCAGTTTTAAACATGAAGAAGTGTTTTCAAAATTTTGTAACAAAAGTAATAAAATCTATTTAATATGCATCCAGAAGATTTAAATTTATTCTGCTCCAATGTAACCTTTACTTGAGAACATTCATGTTATCACTGACCTGGATGCTATTCAGAGATGAAGACAGGTCCCACACTTTGAGAACTCCAGTTACAGACACTGCTACCAAAGAGTCTTCTGTGTAAAGTTAACAGTGAGACAATCAACTTGAAGCCAAGTTCAAACAGCACCTACCAATATTCAGCACTAAAGCAAGCGTTCTGCTGGACACTGCTTAAATGAAATCTAGGTTTTACACAAAAAATAAGGAAATTCTATAAAGAAATGCAAAACATGTAAGCAAACAGTGATTAATGTATTAACAGAAGGCACAGAACCATGCCATTGTGCCTTTAATTTATCTGATATTACAAAACTTAATTATACTTAAATCAAAAAAATTAGCTGCTTACATCCAGTACAGAAGGTGTTTGTTTTTCTCCAAAAAACATATTAAATAAAACATGACCAATATTAGGAGCCTTAAAAACACCCCTTGTGCTATCAATGAAATGTTAACATCTACATAACAGCTCTGTGAAACACAACTGGATATTAAATCAGGTAGGATCACAACACCTACAGAGAAACGTTTTATCACTATTGAATTGGCCTACATAAATCCATTTAAAATACATACCTTGAATTCTTGCTGAGTGTACAATACACATACAATTTATCCAATCAGAGGACTGAGATGATGATAAAGTGTGAAGAACACCCAAAGTTTTAGCATCAATAATAAGAACATCTTGATATTCTCCACAACAAAGAAGCCAGCCTTCCCCTGTCATTCGGAATGAGCAATGGTAATACTGTCCAAGGGGAAAGCAGGGAGTCAGCACACAGAGCTACACAAATGGCATGCAGATTGTTCACACTCAACTTGCCATCATCAACATTTGTAGCATCACTAAAAATCTAAGGCAACCATACACAATATTGCTAGTGACACTAGCAAGGCACACAGCTTAGTAAAACGTGCTTCATACTGAAAGCAGCACCTGTCCTTCCTAAATATTAGGGGGTTTGTAATTTTTGTAAGAAATCAGGTGTTAATTTTCCCTATAAATCACTAAGGAGTTTGAGACTTGTTTCTCTGAGAGGTCTCTCTCCAAACATTTGATAGCACTCCAATCATTAAGAGCTATATGACAAGGAAAAACACAGAATATTCATAATTAAATTTTTCATAATGAATTTCTGATTACTTTCCAGGAAGGATTTCTCCTCCATGAGATAGTCTTCATCCTGACATTAAATGCCCTGGTGTTCAGAATATTCTCTCAGCAATCACAAAGAAAAAACCAGACATGACTGTAGTGTAGAGCAACAATGAGGATTTGGTTTTTGCTAGGTCTTTTGTATGTGCAAGGACATCTGCATTGCATCTCCATCTGTAACTGTACACAACCTCTATACATGCACAAGGAGCCACCTCACAAGGAATTTACATTTAATACTAACCTTAAAATAAAGGAAACTATCATGTAGTTGGACAAAAATATCAGACACCCAAAAAACTGCACCTCATTTACCATTTTTCTGTACAGTTTTGCTTATATAATAATTGTAATTTTTTCAGTCAACTAACTGAAGTGTGAAAACAAAAGCATAAATAACTGGAAATTATTTATATGGAAATAGGATAAATAGTACTACAGATATTATGAATAAACAGAGGCAGAAATGCTTAGAATTTGAGATTGCTGCTAGCCTGGAATTAGGCTTGAAATAGAGGATTTTTATACTCAGTTATTCCTCTGAGAAAATTCCACACTGGTTAAGATCCACAAATGTTTAAGTGTTGACCCCGGTGTTAAATTTCATTTCAAATGGCAAATATTCAGTTTGCACTACTTGACATCTGCCATTCACAGCTGAATCACCTGTGCTGAACAAGAGGAACCTAGGAGCAGATAGGCTGGGAGTTCAATTAAAACCAAGCATTAACTACAGCACAAGCAACTCTTCCCCATGGAACAACAAGGGAAAAATCTACAACAAAACACACACTAAACCACAATTTAATGTAACTATCTGAAGGCGGCATTTTAAGAATAGTTTCTCCTCCTAGCAATATCTACTCTTTTTCCTAAGAAACTTTTCCTGGTAGGTGTTCCTACTTTCCTATGCTATCGTGCCCAAGGCATCAAAGAAAAATAAATATTTGCTACAATTAGGTTTAGCTCACTTCTAGTAGAGATAAAGCACCTCTTTTCTACCAGTATTTGCTACACCTGCTTGAAGGGTAAGAATGAATATTCCTCCTCTGATCTCCACAAAAAAATGTAGAGATTGTCAGCTAATGAGCTACTTCCCTGCAGAACTCGTCTGTAACATCATCTATTAAAATCTAACTAAGCACTAGAACATAGCAGGTCATAGTGCACCTCTAATAAATTATCCTTTAAATATTGTTTGTTTGTGTACATACATCCATTTAAGGAACATCCATGCTTTAAACATATGCACAAAAGTGTAGAATAGTTCTTAATTTATGTTTTTATATACACATGTAAAAAAACATTAATCTTCCAAATTTTTGTAGGCAATATAGCCACGCTTTTTCCTCTTTCCTTTACAATTCACAACTGTGTTTGAACTCCTCATAAAGCAGTGTCAGGAAAAGCATTTTCTTCTGGAAGCTTCAAAAACTTTGTATTCCAAATTGGCTGTACTTTGGAGTTACAGGAAGGCTCAGATTTCCACCATTTGGAGCCTTAGCTCCACCCTTGACTTCCTCACCAAAGAAAACCAGCATTTTAATTAACACAGGAGCCCTGAGCTTCTTTTCTACTAACCCATCCAGAAATAAGCCACATCCCAAAACCAAACCCATACATGGTGAGCCCCTCAACCTTACTCAAATGTGTATTCCAAACACTCCTGCATTCCAAAATCCAGATACTTATTTTAACTGGTTACAGCTTCAACAGGACACCCCCAATTATCTGAAGCAATATTGAAAGTCTCTGAAAAGAAGGGATTTGTCCTAAATTTCTGCACTGAATGAAAGTGTATTTTTGAAAATGGGGTGAGGAGCAGTCTTGTGGAGGTCAGGAGCTGAGACCAAAACCATTCAGAAGTTTAAAAATAAGTCTTTCAGCAGATTGTCTCACAGTGTCTGGCTAGATCACCTGTACTTTTAAAATGTCATGAAAAAGCCAACATTAAACTTGAAGCATCCATGCAAATTTTAACAGAAGACAAGAGCAAAGATAAGAGCATTTCACTTGGCTACCTGATACACAAACAGTAAGTTAATCAATACTGCATTCCAAATATTTGCAGCTTAAAAGTAATTGGTCTGATTTGATTAAGGCATTCAGAGGAACACAAAGTGTCAATTCTTTTCTTAGAAGAAAGAAAAAACTGAAAAAATATATAAAAACTACTTATATTGTGACAGGGTTTTTCCTCCTATACTTTTAAACGAGCTATACTTTTAAAATTGTTTCTGAAAAATATCATGTTAATAAAGCAAAACTCTTGTAACAAACAGAGATGCCACAAAAAGTTGCTATACTTACATGGATTGCTGTATGCCTATAAGGAAGCTTTGCATTCTCAATGCACTGTCCACTAGTGACATTCCAAACACACATCTCCCTGCCAAAGATAACTTCAGATTATTCTCCATCATTTCCACTCAATTGGCTGGAATAATTTTGTGCCACCAAGTTTTTCTTTAGTGCTGTATTTAAGTGCAGTCTGGTCATTTATAAAGCTTTTTGTTACAGATTGCTGGGTAAGAAAACGCAGTCATTAGCAGGGGATGACATACAGTACCTGTTCTTTTTGTTTTGGTAATTACACCCTGCTGCCTTGCAACCAACCTGACTTTAAGACCAACTCTGGTCTACAACAAATTGTAGGTGTACTGCCATTACAGCTCGTCAACATGTCACTGGAACTATCTGTCACTGGAACTACATCCTCCTGAAAATGATTCATTTCACTCAACTTAAACCACACGTTTCAAAAAGCAGTATGCGTCCTCTCCCCCATCAGCTCTCGAGAGGAACAACTTCTGTCAAGAGCAAACAGTGCCATCATGAGGCTGCTCCCGAAACCTGCTCTCGGAGCACTGCACACCTGAGCAGCTACAGCTACACTCGGGTACAGCTCAGGTTGTCTATGAAAGGCACTTCAGCACTCCTTCCTTATCTGCACATCATTCAACTGGGACTGGAGTGCAAGAGACACAACCAAATCAAATGTTGCAAATGAGGTTGTATGAGATGTTATCATAGTTCAGCAACTGAATGTTAAATTTTGATGCTTTTCAATTTAAAAAAAAAAACACAAAATATTATTTCCAAAATTGAAACTTTCATTTCACCATTTCTGACATTACATTGTAAGACATTCTCTGTTTGAGGACCAAAAGAACACATTGGGGAAAGTATTTTATTGTATCAGAAACACTATTTAGTGATTTACATTTTAATCTACCTACTTTCCCATTTTATGCTAATCTCAAAATATTACTACTTAATTAATATTTTTCAGCTGAGCAATAGCAGCATCAAAGTTGGAGGATCTCAAGGCAGAACTTGAGTGGAAGCTTTACACTGTTAAACATTTCAGGGCAATGATTTTCTCCCTGCTTATATCAGAACGTTACTGCTTTAGCTACATTCCTGTGATACATCCAAACACACAGAAATGAGGCTACAGTGTCAGAACATAACTTCAGCTTTTGGATGATGCATTCGATTTACTGTGCGTACTAAGAAGTGAGCAACATCACACATTACATATAGCACATGCTGTAGGACAGGATTATCACTCACAGGACATCAGTAATAACTTAGGAATGATTAGAGATTCATCTATAGACCTCCATATCAGAAGTACAAAAGTCATGTTCAGTGGTCATTCTTGTGTGATTAGTCAATTACAGAAACTCTGAAGACAATCTGGAGTGGAACAGGAAAGATTATCACAGAATCATCTTCCATATGATTCCCTCTATCCCCACTACAAGGAGATGGAAGCTTGAGAATGGCAGAAGTGAATTATTCACAAACCAGAAAATGCAGTTTGCAAACCCTCCATCTCCTGTTCCTATTTGTAATTATCTCAACTTCATGTTACAACATTCCAGGGATCAGTAATAGATGCTATGCCCTTATGCAATACAGACAAGAAGTCAGCAGTAATTTGGTAAAAGTTAAACATTTAAAGGGGCCACAATTCAATCCTATACACATTCCAAAGAAGTCTAATGATCCCTTCAGAGCTAGAATCTTTAGGATGCAAACATCTCTGTATGGTATATCTATAGCAATAGCCTCATCTGTTTCTAACACTTTCCACTCCATTTTTTAATGGAAATACAGTGTCTTTGCTCCCAGTACGATCTGGAAGCAGTACTGCACTAACAGAACTTCAGAACTGGGATGAAAAACAGCTTCAGCTCAGAGCCCTTGAGCAGAACTGAAGAAGGGCAGTATAAGATTGGTGGTGTAGATTTCTCACTCTCCCAGCACATCAACAGAACTGTTTGCCACTACCTGTCCAGTGAGGCAGTCTAATCTTTCAAGATTAAGAAGCCTGAAATAGTCTTTTTTGCAGGTTATCCCTTTCTTGTATACTCATGATTGAATGAGAGAATCAGACAGGGATCCTAGCAGCTGGATATGATAAATAAGCTACTGACTGAGAAAGCAGCAGCCTTAAGGTCCTGGAAGGTATAGCTTGAAGGACAATTGACAAGAACTCTTATGGAAAGCCAATTTAAAAGGGCTGTCCTGTTAATTAGAAAAGATGAACCCAAAAATAAGAGGGGAATATAATTAAGCAGTGAGACAGAACTGCTTAAGAAAGCCCTTAAGGAAGTAAGCAGCTAGCCCTATTTTCAACAGATGAAATCCTTAACAGAATGACTTCAGACCCAGTTGAAAAGATTATCAAATATTAAGTGTAACCTAGCAGAAATGTAGAAATTAGTTTGAGTCAAGTGCCAGGCTATGTCATAACAAACATATAGCAGAAAAGCTGCAGGGTCAGGGCCCTCCAAAAGGATATTCCTGAAAACAGCACCTCAGATTTAAAGACAGACAAGGAACACATACACCTTCAATTCAAGGGCAGCCTGTGTTTCCACACATACTGACTGAGGAACCATAAACCACATCAGAGTACTTCAGTCTCTTTTACTGGATCAGTTTTTAAGACTGAGTTCAGGAAGAAGGCTCAGGAAACACAGTGATATTCAAATGCTGTTGAACTTCCTGATGTCCTCCAACAATCCATTTATGTCCTTTAGAGCAGGGTCTAGCTGACCCCTTTGAATAATTTCTTTTTTCTGCCTACTAAGTGAATAGGTGAATCTGCCAAACCTCTCTTAGTTGGAATATTGTATATTAACTGTGTAGTCACTGTCCAAAGGAGCTGCTATCATTTTAGTATCATGGAACTGGATGGAAACATTTCTGCAAGTGCATAATCTGACCTACATTCAACATACATTTCATGATTTAAGAAAAGAACAATTGAAAATTCAGTTACCTACCCATTTTCAGTAGCACTTACTACATATGGCTGTTTCTCAAACTCTCTTGCTTTTGCCAAACAAGTTACAGAAGCAGTATGGCCAAAGAGAATTTCTTTAGATGAAATCTAGGAGAATAATGCAATGATTTATCTTAAACTATTTCTCTATAAACTAGGAATATCTAAAACCAAGAGAATATTACTTTTAGATACATATAATTGTCACTCTGCTTTATAGTCTTATGTTCTCCAGTCGTTTCTGGAATGCAGAAAGACACAGACAAATTATGCAGTTTGCATAAAGTTCAGTTTTTGTATTCACTGCATTCATCTTCTGTAGAATGTAAGGAACCTCATATGATATAGAACAGGCAATGTGCAGAACATCTCTGGCCTTCACCCTACAGCATGCACCAAAAGTGGCAGAGTGAAGTAGAAAATGATGAAGCAAAGCTCTTAAGCATGTGTTTCATACCACATGTTTAAATAACCTCTCTGATTACCATCACTGCATGCAAAAGTCTTAATTGCAACAGGTAGCTTCATAAAAGTGGAAATTTTCAGGCTATGTTTGAGTACAAAGGGGGAAACTAAATATAAAAAAAATAACAGAACCACAGAATAGAAAAACCAAGAACTAGTTTGACTCTGTTCCATTCTCAGGAAAATAAATATGAAATAATCAAAGCAATAATTTGCATCCTAATTACATCAAAAATAAAAGTTTCATCTTGCTGCTTCCATTTTGGTAGACAGATTGGGTTTTATAAACAGAAACTTTTTCTTTAAATGACAGGTCAAGCTCAGCAATTGACTTACAAAAGAAAAAACCTTTACAAGATAGGAATCATGATAATTGTGTATATTTACTTGCTGTCATTACTCAGAGCACACAGCCTCAAATTATAATCCACAGGGCACGCTAATCTATGAAAAATTCTCCTAAGTCTGCAAATACCAGGCTGCTCATATAGGCATTTCACTTTCTGCTTCCTGAGTTTTCTGTAACAAATATCACACTGCCTTTAAAAATTCATCTAAATAAGTGCAAGTCTGGATAATCCTACTGCCAATAATCAAAGATCCAACTCCAGTCTGTCTATTTAGCAAACTGTAGCACAGTGGACACAAACCTTTAAGTCTGATGAAAGATCCCAGAGACATATTTGTCCTTCTTGGCTTCCTGTAACTATGGTCTGCTGGTCATCAGTAATCATAACAGCAGTGATGCTGTGAGAGGGAGCTGCTCTCCCCCACACGGCCACTGCTGGGACCCATGGCCTCATGGTCAACACCTGAAAACAGAAACAAGTCACAATGATCCTAAGAAAGATTCAACATAAGAAAAAATAACCTAAAAAGGGGAGACTTTAATTAATTTAATGAAAAGGGAAGCCATAGAATATTACTGTAAGAAGCTGATGAGGCATTCAAACATTTTCTTGCTGTTGCCAACATCTCACTAACACTTTCAGGGACCAGAACTATCAGAATACTGAAACACGAGCAACAAGAGCTGTGTGCTGCCCCACACAGCCTGGCTTAGCTCTGATGGCCCCACTTGTTCTCCCCACAATTTGCCTGGGGCAGTACACAACATCTCCCCTGCTCCCTCTGACCAGCAGCTGGCTGCTCACAGCAGCCACCTGCCAGAGCAGAGATGGCACAGGAGCAGGGTGTCAATAAAGGCTGTGATTCCCAGGAGGGTACAGCCATACCACGGCCACGAGGAGAGAACTGCTGGTGGGTCAGGGAGCAAGAGGAAAATGATGCCCAAGATGGCAAAGCAGTATATACCCACCCATTCTGTGGCATTCCTAGAGACAAGAACCACAGTAAAGGTGACTGCAGAGTTGCAAGCTGAAAAACAGAGAACAAATAGACTCTCTCTGTTGCTCAAAGCACGAGTCCCTTGTCCAAAAAAATTTATCATCTAATAGATTTGTCCCTACTGCGAAAAATTCATTTAATGGAGTTGTCTGTTTGACTGAGGGCGGTTTTGACTCCCACCAGCTGGGGAATGGACAGACAGCTGAGACTGAGCAACATCAAAAATGTTTATAGATGTCAACTTGTTATCCCCAAGCGTCAGTGAAGAAGATGAAACAGATTTCAAGCTGTTTCAGATTCACCATTTTCTAGGGTCATTTAAGTAAACAAATATTTTAATTTTTCTTTTCAAAACTATTGTATGTCACCTTTTTTTAAATCCAGACAGCAATAATGTAATTGAAGACTTCAGAGCTTGCAGCCACTAAGCAAAATTCACTTTTCAGAGAAGGTGTGCTCATATTCATCCTGGAGAAAGAAGAGACACCAGAGCCCTTTGCACATCCTTGGGAAAGATGTTCAAAATGAAGCAAGATGCTACAGTAGTGCAGTTGGGAGGAGTCAGTCAAAAGCACAACAGTAAATCTGAAATTCTGTGAGGAGAGACAGGAACTGGGGACAACACAATGCAGGGCAGCCAGTAACAGTGAGTCAAAGGAAGTAACACAGGAATGAGGAGATGTGACATGAAGAGCAGCTCCTGTGATAATTCAGGAAAGATCACAGGACAGAAACGGAGCACAGAAGCAGCCTTTTAAGTCATGCTTAAGGAAACTGTAACCCAGCACAACTGCAGCTGAAAGCAGGGACACAGACAAGAGGCACCTTCACGACTACTACTAAAAGCCTAAAGTGACACAGAACTGAAGGAATGGCCTTGCTTCCTGACAAGAAAATGAGATAAAGGGCTCAGCTACTAAAAAAAAGGCTGAAAAGACAGGTATGGCAGACTATCGAGGTCCTGCCATACAATCTCAGAATGCTGAGGGCAGAGGAAGAAGAATCTAAGAAAAAATTAAGGTCATGAGTTTATTAGGCTAAATATCACTTAATTTTATTTAAAAGCTCTTTGGGGATACATAAAAATCCAGCAATATGTTATTGTTCCCAGCATTAGAATTTGACTTTTCTAAAACTTTTTTTCAAATCTCTAGTCACATGAAGTTACTTGTAAACACTGAAATCCTTTTTGCTTGTGATTTATGCCCTGAAAAAAAAAAACCTGTTCTGGACAATCTTTAATATTATGCTTTCAGTTATGAGGTAAGCCAAAAAAGGTTACCATTTCCATAGGGCTTATAAAGAAGGGGCTGCCAAAATGGTTTGGTAAGCCAAATCCTGCATCTTTAAAAAGCATTTGCTTGCATATCATGTAGTCGTTTATACTTGTACCATGGGAGTGTTCAATTAGTGTAAAACACTGTAAGGAAGCACAATTCAGGTTTGTACTGCATTGAATATTAAGTCATAAATTATATTTTCTTACAAGGGAAGCATAGAATCAAGATCAATATTCTTAGCCAAAGACCTATTGCTGAGCAAGTGATGAGTTAGTGACAACTCAAATCAACAGACATTAAAAAGAAAACAAACTGATAGAATTTGCTAATGTGTAGATGATCTGCAGACCATCTAGTTACTCAGGAGTAACAGGAATAAAAAACTACTACTACTAACTCTCACTGGCTGTAAGAGAATAAACTCAGACTGAAATTTTACAAGAGTATTTTATATATTTTCCTTTACATTATGACTAAAGCTCAAGAGAAGGAAAGAAAAGGTGTATGAATTTTCCTATTAATACAACAGTTCTTAACATTTTTCTTCACTTGCTTCTTGGTTAGCTTTTCTTTTGGACTAAGATATTTCGACGCACAAGCAGTTTGAAAGAAACCTTTGTTTTTTAGTGTAGCATGACTTCCCTAGAAATACAGCATATCCACATGCACACATACTGAGCTTTATCAAATATTTTAGTGATATTGATGCCACCTAAAGCAAACTTTTTTGAAATAAAATCAACAGATATTTATCAGACTGTTCCTTTAAAAAGGTAAAAACTGTTTTCACAAAGTCAAATATTGCCCAAGGCATATGTGAGCTGCATGTAGCTTATCAGCAGCACTTGTCAAATTCCTCCAGCTCTGCCCACTCGAGCATGTCTGATTTGTAGTGTTAACCCATAATTCAACCTGAAATCACATTTCTCAGTCCTACTGCCCATTTCTCCCTGCTTAAGGCCTAGTAAGCTTATTTGTCCTGCCCTTATAACCACACTGCCAGAGTGCTCTTTCATTGCTGAGAACTTCCCTGGTTTTAGTTAAAACCATAGCAGCCCATCTCACCACTAACTTGTTACACCTCTGCCATTCTGGCTCTAATTCCCTGAATAATTTTCACATCTAAGGCACACCACAAACCACTGTTAAGTTGGGAAATTATCCACATTTTCACAGTTTCAAGGACTTTGGTTGCACTACTTTAGTAACTTTGGACCATTTGTGTTGTGTTACAGCTTAATTTGGAAAGCAAAGTACACCACCGCTTATTCTACAGGAGCCAGGAGATATTTAAAAGTCTAATCAAAAGGTTTAAGGGACCAGAAAGCCAAAGGTCTGACCTTGAATGCCTTACTAAGCACATATTTATGCAAGGTCTTTTCCTCACCACTCAGCTTTTTTGACTAGGACTGGTCACGAACTGGGAATGAAAAAGTCAGATTATGCCACAAAGAAACAGTGCCATCATAACTTAACATATGCTTTCCCCACATATGCTAAGCATATCTTGACTTTGCCTCCTCTAGTGACCTCAAAACAAAATGAAACAATTGTTAGCTTCTCTACTAGGCTCATCTCAGTCCTTCCAACCACTGCCACATAATTACTGCTTAACCTCAGGCACACATCCTTTCCCTGGGCTGCGTTTTCTCTAAATAAAAACGATAACCTTACAGGAACACCAAGGGTTAGGGGATGGCAGAGTGGCAGCACACACACCACACTCTCATAGAGCTCTGACATGGAAAATCTGGGTTCTGGTTTGCCCCCACTGAAGACTGCGGTGCACATTCCCTGTGGGTCCTCGCATTCCCAGGGTTTGCTCAAAAGCCTAAAGGAGACTTACTGCATCCTCAACATGCTAAACCATTATCTACAGCTGTAAGAATGACATCTCTTGATAAAGACAATACATCCCTGATCTTTCATTGAATTCAGAAATAGCACTTCATATATAAATACATCAAGGTCCTTAAAATTAGGAGGTGGACTCCCCCCTTACAACAGTTCACCTTATAAAAGGGTGACAAAATTCTTTCTCATCAATAAAACCCATAAAAAAACCTACCAAATACAGATTTATAGTTTATTTATAGAAGGAGAAAGGCTTCTTACAACAAAATATCGCTTTACAGGTAACAGCTAACCTGCCAGAACAACATTTTTTAGTTTACAACCATGCTTATTTCAGGTTTCCTACACATTCCAAGCTGTCAATAGAAGGTCACTTTCTTAGAAGTCCAGTAAAATGTCTGGCAATCACTGTAGGCACAAAACCCCCCCAGAAATGTGCAGAAATTTGCTTACACTCCTGAAAATAGTAAGATATTTAGCAGAATTTAGCTGTTTGCATTGGATTCAACAAGTTTCCCCCAGGCACACCCCTTTATATTCATCCTTGGAGTAAAGGAAGCCTTAGGAAGTTTTCACAGCCAGTTCCTGTGGTTTTTGTGTTTCTAATCTATCCCATTCTCCTGTCCCTGACTGTTCTTTGGTTTTATCCGTCACATTCTCTTAGTTTCTGCATGAGAAAATAAAGTC
The DNA here is from genome assembly GCA_013400515.1 of Erpornis zantholeuca. Taxonomy (NCBI): domain Eukaryota; kingdom Metazoa; phylum Chordata; class Aves; order Passeriformes; family Timaliidae; genus Erpornis; species Erpornis zantholeuca. The sequence goes on along the minus strand of VZTN01032996.1, from coordinate 148,922 downwards.
CTATCAATATTGGTTTTACTCTAAGTAAAAAGCTAATTATTTTTCTTAAAAGTAGCTTTGCAGTCTACTTTTCTACCAGTCTACCAGCCCATTCTGTACAGCTTGCTCAACTTTCTCTATTTTATGATGTAAATGTTGCACTCTCCTTAAGGAGGCTGCACTCTGTCTCTGGTAATCCAGTTTAAGATGTGATGGGACTTCCCTCAGGCCCTGTTGGGCTTGGCCCTGCAGGGCTGGAGTGGCTGCTGAGCACACCCACACTCCCCGGGCTGGGGATGTCCTGCAGCCCAAGGGAGCAGGGCACTGGACCACGAATCGATACAACCCATTTTAACTGGCGAGAAGCACCTGGTAATACCTTGTTTGTATTTCTTGAACGAGTGACACAAGAAACACTTATTTCATTCCACACAATAATTCACCACAATCAGAAGGAGCACAGTAAGGGCAACACCATCTCCCAGCTGCTGATTACATCAAAGGTTTGCAGCACAAATTCAATTTTATGATGTTAATCTCAACCTGCCACTCAGAAATTTTCTCTGAGGGATATGATTTTTTTTTCCTCTGGATTTCATTTTAAGAATGATTTTCTTCTTCAACAATCAATAAAGATATGTTTTCATCAAAAGATTCTATCTTGGCAGAATTCAATTGGCCGTCTCAAAACCTTTTGGTGACACAATATTAATTAAGATAGTTTATGTTGCACCTAAGCTGGAAAATGGGGCAGTGAAAACATAGCAACTCAACATTTGTGCTTTTCACACTGTCATAAAGTACAGTAAAAATCTTCACTTCCTTGAAGTTCCTGTTTTACCTCGTGAACTGTTATGTTAAATTAAGCTCCCCAGAAAAATACCACAGCACGATTGTTTGCAAAGTAGATAAATCAAAAATGTGTCCAAAAATATAAATTTTCACTTTCTTCAACTGTCACTAAAGGGCTGCAACAACAGAGCAGCTGTTTAAACATGTTAGACAACAATTAATGCACCTGAGCTAGCAAACTTGGTTTTAAATCACATGTCAAGGATACAAGCCAAGTTTAATCAAAAAACAAAATATATTCTGCAAGTGTGTGTGTGTCTTCTCTTAAGGGGAAAAAAATAAAAAAACTCCACATTTACTTTGACTGTCTGAAATAGGAGGTCAGGATGGCCTCTCAGCTACAGGAAGGGTGTGCCCAGGGAACAAAGCCCTGCTTCGGCACTCTGCACAAGTACCTGCGTGCGAGTTACCTGTCACTCCCGGAGCACCAAGCATAGAAAAAGTATCCCCTTAAGCCATCTCCAGTGGAGTTACTCACATCCAAATGGTGACATGCATTGCTGCAGCGTTTCCATCAGCTTCTACGACATTCACACATCAATTCTTACAGCAAAGCCCATGTGACAGGAAGGGCCATCAGTTTCTGCAGAATCTAAGCTTTGATTTCTATGAAATCGCATCTTACTCAAAGACAGATTTCACCCTCAGTTTTATACACCTTCAGTCATGCCTGGGCTTATTGGAAGTAGCAGCTTTCCATGCAAGAAAGTGCTCCATCCTTACACTAGTAAAGGGACAGCTCCTTACATTTTCTTAATTATAAATTGCCTTTTGAGCAGAAACACATTTATGCCCTTTAAAGAGTCCATGACCCCAACATAATCCCACACGAATCAAAGGACCTACCAAGGCAATGTCACCTCCAAGTTTATGGCCTTCAGAACCTGGAAAGTGTAGAGTGTAATAAACTTTGAGTCTGTGTCAAAACACCCCACAGATGTAAGCAAATTCACTTGTAAACAACAAGAGCTTAGATTGACTTTCATTTCTAGTGACTACCACAGATTCTGTAGTGAACTAGCTGTAATTACAGAATTCATTTTCATTTACACTGTTTTAGCACAAAAAACATGATCTGGTAAAGTCAAGACACGTGAAAGCTAAATCCAGAATTTACAAGGATCTCAAAGTGACAGGCAGGGAATAAGTCAATAACTTTGTCTTCCTTAAGTGACCTTGAACTCATTTAAGACGAAAAACCCTGTTGGTCATAGCAAGGTGATGTTTTTGGTTCAGCTGTGCTGTACTCTGCCATGTTTAAACAACAAACGAAATTGGCATCAGGTGGTGAAAATAAAAACACCAGGACATTTCACCAGCCCTTGTTTTTCAGGTTGTCGTGTAATAATCAACAATCAGTGGTGTAAGCAATTACATCGTGATGAGGATTTCTAAACTCTGACAAGAAGAACTACTTATTTTGCAATTTTACTCTTTGAATACTCTCAAATAACAGACACCTCTGCAGTGTTCTTGGCTACAGGGCACGGAGCTGTTGAGTGTAAACAACTCGGAATGGTTTGTTATATACACAGTCTAACCTGCTTAAAGACATTGTTTATTATGAAACAGGATCCAAGCCCAAAACTTACACAATGCATTGCAATGCATGGATTGCACTTTTCGTTACAGTGAACTTCAAATTCTAGCACTGAAAGTTCTCAAATGAGAAAAACCTGATATTTTCATGCAATCAGCCCTACTGACACAAACCTCTTGAGCAGACCCACCTCACCACAACAGCCACTTTGGTAATGAGTCATCCCCAAAAGAGCGCGGCTCTGTACCAGGGACATCGCTGACACATTAAACTCTCATAGTAAGACAACTACTGCTATTCCTAGCACTAACCAGGAAAGTAATCATGACAGAAATGCCCCAAGACTCTAAGTGAACCATCATAATTAATTTTTAATTGAGACAATCTCAAAAAAACAAACCAACAAAAAAAACCCACAAACCACCTCCCTCTAAGCAAAGGTATTCGCAAGAGAAAACAGGCCTGCTAAAAAAAGAAAAAAATTATTTGTATTCTAATGCTTCGGATCTGCTCAATAAGGAATACTCAATAACAAATCATCAAAATAGCACAAAAGCATTTCCACACTTCAAGGAGCCAATATTTTGCAATCTATGTGTTCTCACATTAGTAGTTTTCGCCAATAAATCCAGGGAACAGATACATGCCAAGGCAATTGATGGAATCAGTGTAATTCACTAAACTACTCCGCAAACAGCAGCAGCAGACATCCAACGCCAGATACCAGAGCTGAAAGTTAGAAAGCTGAAAGTTAGAAAGCTGATGCTAAACACGCAGCGGACAGACAGAACCTCCCAGAAACCGAAGAAATTTGCCAAATAAGAAAGAATAAACACAGCCCTGCTAAAAAGGCTTCGCACACACAAGAGCAGCTCTGGGGAACCCCCACTGCCAAACCTGAACCGAGGAAGAGGAGCCCACAGGGCATCCGCAGCGGGACGAGGGGGATGAGGGGAGCTGCCCTTACCTCCAGCGGCTCCCGGGCACCGCGTGTGGGGCAGCGAGGGCGCTGAGGGGAAGGAGAGGCGCCCGGGACAGCTTTTATCGGCTCGGGAGCGGCAGCGCCCGGCCCGGGCCGGATCCAGCCGGCGCTCCCCAGCGGCAGCGCGCCCTCAGCGCGGCCAGCTCCCGGGAGGGAACGACAGCCGCGAACGCTCCCTGCCCCGGCTGCTCCGGGAGAGACGGTGAGGGACAAACACGGGCTGGGGAAAAAGTACGCAGGGAAGAGCCGAGCTGCAGCGTCTCCCCTTCCCCTCCCTGCCCCGCAGCGCTCCCCTCACGGGGTCGCAGCTCCCCTGCCGCGGAACGGGCAGAGGGGCCTAGCCCCCCGCTCAAAGCTGCCCCGCGGCGCCATAAGGCACACGAAGCTTTTTGCGTNAACCAACAAAAAAAACCCACAAACCACCTCCCTCTAAGCAAAGGTATTCGCAAGAGAAAACAGGCCTGCTAAAAAAAGAAAAAAATTATTTGTATTCTAATGCTTCGGATCTGCTCAATAAGGAATACTCAATAACAAATCATCAAAATAGCACAAAAGCATTTCCACACTTCAAGGAGCCAATATTTTGCAATCTATGTGTTCTCACATTAGTAGTTTTCGCCAATAAATCCAGGGAACAGATACATGCCAAGGCAATTGATGGAATCAGTGTAATTCACTAAACTACTCCGCAAACAGCAGCAGCAGACATCCAACGCCAGATACCAGAGCTGAAAGTTAGAAAGCTGAAAGTTAGAAAGCTGATGCTAAACACGCAGCGGACAGACAGAACCTCCCAGAAACCGAAGAAATTTGCCAAATAAGAAAGAATAAACACAGCCCTGCTAAAAAGGCTTCGCACACACAAGAGCAGCTCTGGGGAACCCCCACTGCCAAACCTGAACCGAGGAAGAGGAGCCCACAGGGCATCCGCAGCGGGACGAGGGGGATGAGGGGAGCTGCCCTTACCTCCAGCGGCTCCCGGGCACCGCGTGTGGGGCAGCGAGGGCGCTGAGGGGAAGGAGAGGCGCCCGGGACAGCTTTTATCGGCTCGGGAGCGGCAGCGCCCGGCCCGGGCCGGATCCAGCCGGCGCTCCCCAGCGGCAGCGCGCCCTCAGCGCGGCCAGCTCCCGGGAGGGAACGACAGCCGCGAACGCTCCCTGCCCCGGCTGCTCCGGGAGAGACGGTGAGGGACAAACACGGGCTGGGGAAAAAGTACGCAGGGAAGAGCCGAGCTGCAGCGTCTCCCCTTCCCCTCCCTGCCCCGCAGCGCTCCCCTCACGGGGTCGCAGCTCCCCTGCCGCGGAACGGGCAGAGGGGCCTAGCCCCCCGCTCAAAGCTGCCCCGCGGCGCCATAAGGCACACGAAGCTTTTTGCGTCCCCGCCCTGCCTTAAGTGGGGTGAAAACATTAGCTGTGGCCGGAGGCGGGTGCGGAGGTGCAGGTGCGGTGATTCCCGCAGGTGCAGGTGCGGTGATTCCCCGGTGATTCTCCGCAGGTGCGGTGATTTCCCCAGGTGCGGTGGTTCCCCGCAGGTGCGGTGATTCCCCGCAGGTGCGGTGGTTCCCCGGTGGTTCCCCGGTGGTTCCCCGCAGGTGCGGTGGTTCCCCGGTGATTCCCCCAGGTGCGGTGATTCCCCGCAGGTGCGGTGGTTCCCCGGTGGTTCCCCGCAGGTGCGGTGATTCCCCGGTGATTCCCCGCAGGTGCGGTGATTCCCCGGTGGTTCCCCGCAGGTGCGGAGCTCCGAGCGCCCTCACCCAGCGAGCTGCGCACACCCGGTGCCATGAGCGCCGTGCGCCGGCGAGGAGCCGCCCCGAAAGTTCAGGTGTTTCTGTTTGAAAACAACTAGCAAACTGCATTAAAGAAGACCGTAAGAACGTGAAGCGTGATTTATGCTCAGTCTTTTATTTCTTTGTTCAAAGATCAGTCCCCGAGAAGCTCGGGTCTGCGGGAGAGCCTCGTGAGGAGCAGAGCTGAACGGGCTGTGCCACGCACGGGTGAGTTCTTCTTAACTGCAGAAATACTGAGTCACAGTCGCATCTAGGGCTGCAAACAAATGGTAAAACTCGTTATATTGAAAAAATTCTATTCTCTAAAATCGTGTCTTCCTACATTTGTTTACCTAGAATCCACAGGGAGTTGGAAGGATGTCAAGAGATTGAACTGCGTTTTTATTGCCTATGGTTTTTCTATTTTAAGATAATAAACTAGAGTATGCAATGCTTTTATTTTAGTGTTATTGAATTCAGATTTACACCAAGACTATTTCCCCAAGATATCTCTGCCTTGGTGTAAATAGTAATGTAAATAGTAATGTTCTCAAATGTGCTAATGTAATTATAGTCTGCATCAATAGGCTACATCTTATAGGTAAGTGAATGCAATAAATAAAGACAAAAGCATTTAAATTTTATAACTTGTGGAAACATATTTCTTGCAAACTTTCGTCCTAGCACTTCTGTATTTTAGTATTTCAAAACATTTTTCATACAATAAAATAAAAATCTTTGAGGATGAGGCTTCTTAAATCACATCACCATATGAATAATTTTGTGTAGACAAGTTATAAATCCTGAAAAGAGAGCTTTAATGTAAAGTCTGGTTAGACTGCATCAGGCCAAGTGTAGAACACTGGAACATTGTATCTGAGGTGAAAATTTACAAAAGTACCACATTTCTGGGCTTGCTTATGGAGATTTTAGTAATAATTGTATTGAAAGTAAAATGAGATGATACAAGTCAACTTACTTTAACAATCTTAATACTATTTTTCTCAGAAAATGTGAACACTGGCCCTTAAAAGTGAATGGTGATAACTAAAACCTCAGCTGAAGTTTTTGTAGTCAAGAAATGCTATCAAGAAAGTGATACCATTGTATGAGACCAAGTAACCTAATGGATAAACTAGATATTGCTTGTGCTTTTTGGCACTTCATGTGAGTTGTGAATCTGCCTGTGAACCTAAATAAATTATTTTGACAGCTTCTCCTTAATCATTGATATGTGGAGGTTTCCATAACAAAAACTGTCACATATATTTTAGCCCAATTTGACACAAAGGGAAGGTCACACCAAAGACCTTAAATGCATCTTACGCTCAGACAGGGTCACAAAACTCTGTGAGTTCTGTTTTGTCTTTCAACACCGTGTTTGTTGCCTTGGGCAAACAAGTCACTCCATGAAAGGAGGACACATTAATACCATATAAATATATTTTGCAGAATCCTGGAGTGGTTTGGGTTGGAAGGGACCCTAAAGACCATCTAGTTCCACCCCCTGCCACGGGCAAGGATGCCTTCCCCTACACCAGGTTGCTTAGAGCCCCTTTCAGCTGAGCCTTGAGCCCTTCCCGGAATGGGGCATCCACAGCTCCTCTGGGCAGCCTCTTCTAGTGCTTTGCTGCCCTCAGAGAAAAGGGTTTAATGTCCAGTCTAAGTGCCCCCTTGTTCCCCCTTGTCCTGGCACTGTACACCCTTGTCAAAAGTCCCTCTCCTGCTTCCTCGTGGGCCCCTGCAGGCAATCCAGAGAAGACTTCTGCTGAAAATGGTACTGTTCACATTCCATTGTTCTTCTAGAAATATTGTTCTGAAGACATATTGTATGACTTATGGATGCCACAAGATTTTTAATATGACCTTGTTGAAGATTTGGGAACTCTGTTGTAATTTCTCTTAAGAAACTAGGAAGGGAGATTTTGAAGGTTATTGCAAGAACAGGATCGAAGATCTTGGTTACAATGGCAGAAAAGGGACTTGTGCTGAGTATGAGGGTGAACCAGTATTGGAATCATTGCTGTAACTTTTGCATGTTACTTTGAAAGTGTTGGTATGATGATCAAATTCACAGAGCTCTGGTTCATCATTCTTGTTTTCCTGTGAAATACTGCCTTGCTGTGTGTCTTTCTCACTATCCCTGCTTTAGCCATCTCATTCTTTCCTTGAGCAAAGAGAATCACTGAATGGTGCTGTTATGCCACTGAGAAATCCCCTACAGGCCATAGCAGTAGTAGGAAAAGTAATTAGATGAGGTCAGAGATTTGATCCTTTAATTATTTTATGATGTTCAAAATTTTTTTCATGTAAACATTATTGTTTTTTACATAAGTGAAAATACACATTAAGTTAAACATGTCGTGACAAAGACAAGATTCATAGAGGAAGATAAAATTGCAAAGATTAGGTATTCTTCTGTATTTCCCTGTTCTGTGGCAGTGCTTCCTGGGAAGAGCCTGCATATGGGGCAGACAGTTTGAAGAGACTCCTCAAACTCTAGCAGCTGGGTTTGCATATGAAAACAAGCTATTAAGAATTACCTTGGCTCAACTTTTATGAATAACCTGTGATGTTTACAGAATATTCTTGAATTGAAATCTGTAATGAATCAGCATTGAGCAGGGGCAGTTCAGAGATGAATATGCACACAAAGTAGAGACAGGGAACTGTGTAGGCATGGGAAAAATTTCTTCTGAAGGAAGTCAGACTTCTTTCCTAAAGTGAATTTTCTGAATCACGGCTACAGGTCTCAGTTGCTGGTTGTATTCCTTGGGCATTGCTTTTGTCGGCTGTTACAGAAAGCTTGCATTCTAGTTCTTTTCTTAATTTTTGGTCTGCACACCACTTCATCTCATTTTATTCCAATATAATTCTTTGTAACAGAATGCATAAAATGCAGTTTTGTTTTGTAAAGTTTCTTTTGTTGAGGGAGTTTTATTTTGGCTTGGTGAACTGCTAGATTCAGAAACGCAATGTTGCATTGCAGACTTGAGTGTTCATCTGCTTGGAGACACTAATCTTCACACTAGTGAAGACACATTAGTGGAGACACTAATTTCACTAGTTTTCTTTTCATCTTCTTTTAAAGATTTTTTTCCTCTTTATCTGAATGGGCGGCAAAGCAATTTCAATAAACTGAAATGCTTATCTGGCCTCAATTAGCAATCAAGGCATGTTTCTCAGATGAACAAGAGCAATTAGTGGTTAACAACATTGTTGACAGATGTCACATACTGAAATACGAAACAGCATTAGCGTAGATTGCTTTACGGAGCAGTTGTCAAGTTGTGAGAATTTATCGTATTATCGTATGTGTAATGTGATGAAATATTGATGACAAAATGTCCCATTTTGTGTCAATGGAGCTATCGTTTTGCAAAGATAAGCTATGGGTATGTTCATCCATTGGCTAGACTTCCGGAGACTTGAGAATGCTGTTGATGAAATCAGCAAACCTTTATGAGATTAAATGCAATTTCACAAATTGCTGCCAGATAAGAGGGTGAGATAAGCCTGTACTTGTTATATTGCGGAAATAAAGCCAGGCAGCGTTTGGTAATACAGAATTTTCTTACTGTATTTACAAACTGTAGTTTTTGCTTGAGTTTTCCCTGAGAACAATAAAGCTGTAGACACTAGCTGCGGGAACGGGGTAGTTTCCCGTTACTAACCTTGAAGTACGAGCAGTAAGTAGTTTTTGCGCACCGATTGCGGTTCGGCAGGTCTGTCATGCTCAGCGTTAGCCACGAGAGGGCGCAGCGCGGCGGGAGGAAGGTCAGGCTCCTCATCCTCGGGCTGCGTTCGGGGCTCGCTGTGCTGAGCGGAGCTTCCGCGGCATCCCCCGCGCAACCTCCGCGTCCTGCTCAGTACTCCTGGGGCTCTTTCCTTCCTGTATTCCTCACTGCACACTTTCCCCGTGCAAGATTATGTGTATTGAATGGATTTATTATTCATTTTTTGTGGTTTTCTGAGGAAAAGTGTGGAAAGGGGGGAAAGTATAAGGAAATTTTTGTAACAACTTCTCTCAATTTTAAAATTTCTCTTAGTAAGGATCGTGACCATGTCTTTTCTAATATTCTTGATCCTGTAAGACCATATTTATTTGTTTCTAAGAGTTCCTCACTTAATGCTTTAATGGGACACGAGAATCCAGGAGAAAGAATAAATAATCCCTTTCTTTTGACAGAAACAGGATAGGAGATACTTGGATTTCTTGTAGGTATGTATTTAATGTGGCTTTAGGGTATAAAGTCTTTTTTTAAAGGAAAAGGCTGAAAAAGCTGAGCTATTACAGATACTTCAAAAACATTAATTTAAGGACTTTCTATGTATTTATTTAACAGATACAGGAAATAAGGGTATCTCAGAATTTTTTGATTTTTGCTATGGTTTCATGGCTTCTCTTGAATACAAGTATTTTAAAGGGAGCTGAAGAGAGGATTACGATCTTACAAATATGAGCAGAGGTCATTACAGAGCTGATGTAAATTAAAAGCAATCATTGAGTGTCCCAGGAATGGAGGATTTTGGAAAGCATGAGGAACAGGTGTGTTCAATTTGCAGCATTTTGTAACTAACAGTAGGCTCATGAGATTGTTTGGGTTAACTGGGTTAGGAAAAATTCTGCTAAATAGCAGAGTACTCAAAGTCAAACTGTTTGTTTGCTTAGGGACTCTTTTTTTCTTTTAAGAGTGGAGATGAAGGAATTATTGAACCTTACCTAACTTTTCGGTAGGAGCATTGTTCTGCCTTTTTTCACATGGAGAGCAATGCTACTGACACCAAGAGAGTTGCTTAGGTTCAAGCACTCCATTAAATCAAAAGTTCAAGGGAATGATTGTGTGCATACAAACATAGATGAAACAGTGAAAAATAGCATCTGTTTGAGATGTGTATTTAGGACAAGATCCAGAGGCCAAAGTAATAAATCTAGTGCACATGATGAATAAAATTGAATTTTCTGGGAAAAATAATTAAGGTACATTTTCTATGGTATTTAAAAAAAAAAAAAAAATTACTCCCTGGGCATGAATTAAAAAAAGAAAAAAGGGACAATTTTTTGTTGTTGTTGTCCCAAACTTTTCATTTGTACTATGAAATACAGTTCTGTATTTTTGTAGTTTCTTTTGCGAAGTGAAATGTTTTCTATGCTGTGGCTTAAGAGATAAGTAAGATCTGGAAACCCCTGAAGTTCATTTGGAAATGTGAAATCGTTGCTGCTTCCCAGAGCAAATCAGACATGAGCCACTAGGTGTCCCTAAATGTAAAATAAAAGTAGTCAAGAAGGCAGCAAAGGCTGCATAAGAACACGTGGAGCAGCAGTGGAAGAGACTGCAGAACATCTCCTTTCGTGGAGAACAAGTGGTGTTTGTGGCAGTCACTTACCGAGGGTAAGTGTTCCGCTTGGCCTCTGATGAGCTACGTTTCTTTTGGAACTCACTCCTCAATTAATACAAGCACGGTTTGATTATTTTGTGACGGCAAGCAATTTTACATAAATCATACCAATGAGTAATTGGTGTGCAATTACAGTAGCAATGGTAACAGCAAAATAAAAACTTCAGGAAACATTGGTTAACGTGAAAAAGATTATAAAAAGGAGAAGCCCTGTTTTTACAAGCTGTGTATTTCCTTGCACTGTTTGAGGTCACTTTTTGTGCCCTGTGTGCTGCCCAGAGGGCAGAGCTCCCTGAGAGGTGTGTGCTGCAGGGAAGGGACAGGGGTGGCAGAGCTCCCTGAGAGGTGTGTGCTGCAGGGAGGGAAGGGACAGGGGTGGCAGGGCTCCCTGAGAGGTGTGTGCTGCAGGGAAGGGACAGGGGTGGCAGGGCTCCCTGAGAGGTGTGTGCTGCCTGCAGGGAAGGGACAGGGGTGGCAGAGCTCCCTGAGAGGTGTGTGCTGCAGGGAAGGGACAGGGGTGGCAGAGCTCCCTGAGAGGTGTGTGCTGCAGGGAAGGGACAGGGGTGGCAGAGCTCCCTGAGAGGTGTGTGCTGCAGGGAAGGGACAGGGGTGGCAGAGCTCCCTGAGAGGTGTGTGCTGCAGGGAAGGGACAGGGGTGGCAGAGCTCCCTGAGAGGTGTGTGCTGCAGGGAAGGGACAGGGGTGGCAGAGCTCCCTGAGAGGTGTGTGCTGCAGGGAAGGGACAGGGGTGGCAGAGCTCCCTGAGAGGTGTGTGCTGCAGGGAAGGGACAGGGGTGGCAGAGCTCCCTGAGAGGTGTGTGCTGCAGGGAAGGGACAGGGGTGGCAGAGCTCCCTGAGAGGTGTGTGCTGCAGGGAAGGGACAGGGGTGGCAGAGCTCCCTGAGAGGTGTGTGCTGCAGGGAAGGGACAGGGGTGGCAGAGCTCCCTGAGAGGTGTGTGCTGCAGGGAAGGGACAGGGGTGGCAGAGCTCCCTGAGAGGTGTGTGCTGCAGGGAAGGGACAGGGGTGGCAGAGCTCACTGAGAGGTGTGTGCTGCAGGGAAGGGACAGGGGTGGCAGAGCTCCCTGAGAGGTGTGTGCTGCCTGCAGGGAAGGGACAGGGGTGGCAGAGCTCCCTGAGAGGTGTGTGCTGCAGGGAAGGGACAGGGGTGGCAGGGCTCCCTGAGAGGTGTGTGCTGCAGGGAAGGGACAGGGGTGGCAGGGCTCACTGAGAGGTGTGTGCTGCCTGCAGGGAAGGGACAGGGGTGGCAGGGCTCACTGAGAGGTGTGTGCTGCAGGGAGGGAAGGGACAGGGGTGGCAGGGCTCACTGAGAGGTGTGTGCTGCAGGGAGGGAAGGGACAGGGGTGGCAGGGCTCACTGAGAGGTGTGTGCTGCCTGCACGGAAGGGACAGGGGTGGCAGAGCTGTGCCCATGGTCAGGACTGTGCTCAGGGGGTGTGATCCTCTGCCCAGGCACTGCACTGGGACAGTCACTGCTCTGGGCCCATTCCCTTCCTATTTATGAAAAATACTAAAAAGGTTTCCCCTTCTTTTCAATGCCTGCTTGATTAGAAGATCCAAAAGCACTGCGCAGGTGCCGATTCCAGCTGTATTTTCAAAAGACAGATAAGTGGTGGTTTTCTGAGTCCTTATGAAACTGGAGCCCAGGAAGCAGAGATGTGAAGTAACATGCAAAATTTGCACACAAATCCCCTATCGTTAATGTGAAATGAATAATCTTTTTATTTCTAAAGTTTAGGACAAAAATAAAAATTACATTATCTTCTCAATGCCTCTATGTATTCAATAATGCAAAATTTTAAATTTGGAGCACTTATTTGTAGTTTGAATACCACTTTTCTGTAGTATAATAACAAACCTGTGAGATAAGTCTATTTTTAGTCTAACAATCCCCTAGCTCCTGTAACTATCACAAATATGACAGGAGGAATATCAATCTATGACAAGTTCTTGTATTTTTGTTGGCGTTAAAACTTTAGGATTTTTTATTGCTGTGGCTTGACTTCACTACAGTTTCGGAGATTAATAACAAATAGATACTTCAATAAAATCTTTATCTATATTCTTGGTGTTTAATAACACATAACATTTTGAAGGAGGGCCCCTCATTAGTTTCCTGTTGGAAAAGGGTCAACCGAGTGCTTTGAACTCATTTATCAAGGTGATTCTTACGAAGCCCAGAACACATCACCTATTATCCCTAACCACAGTTGTGCCTGTCTTTTGGAGGCAAGGACAAAACTGATCTAATTTGTAGTTCCTACCTTCGATATTGCTCACAGTATTTCAGGGTCAGAAATCAACTGATTGATTTTCTGCTTATCCTGTCGCTTTGATGATGTATCTCTTGATAGCATATTTTGTTACAGAGTTCATTATTTCTATCTTTTATCACTTATGAAGTCTACTGAAAATTATAGTGTACACCTGGGAATGCAGAATCTATATTTCTGAAAGGTAGAAATGAGCTGGCTGGGAAAAGTGATTTTTTTTTTTTTCCTTGCTTTGCTGGTTGAATTCCTGTTCATGGGTTTCAGGTTTCTGTGTCATAAGGGTCACATAATGATAATATAGCTATTTCTCTTTGAATTTGATCAGAAGAGTGCAGTACTTTTTCCTCACACTAGACAAAAACCTTCTCCCACTCGTTCTCATTTTAAACCGATGAGTGACTTCAGGGGGGATGCAAAAACCCCCTCCAAGAGCAACTCTTCTCAGGTGCCTGGCATATTCCTTCACGTGCAAGTGTTAAGGAGGCTCTGATCAATGTTGATCAGCTGAAAAGTTCACTCTCCGAATTAATTTGCAAAGGAGCAAATTCGTTGTCTCCTCAAGGGAAGAATTTCAGAAGAAAGATTGTTAAAATGTTGGTGTTCCAAGGCTGTAAGTTCTTTAAAAATAAATATGGGTCATCATAAAACAGCACGAAAAGATGGCTTCATGATGGTCTCAGACAAAAATGTGGGGGAGGCAGGGAGACTGTTCCTACATTCTGTATTTGTAATAACAATTGAAATTTGGGGTTTTTTTTTCTCACTGGATTTTTGGGTTTTTTAAAATATTCTCTTTTATAAGTGACGTATCTTTAAAAACAATAAGCTGTGTTTTCATTTTCTTGTGAAAGTTGGGAGGTTGTGTTCCATGTTTGTTTGCACTCAGTATTCAAATGTGCTCTGTTTTCCTCCTTTTGCAAAATATTATATCAAAATCTATGAGTTCATGACCTTAGTTACTGCATTACAAGTATCCTGTAGAGGAGAAACTTCCTGAAAAGAACAATATGTAGTTTTAATGCCAAGTAGGTGAATCATCAGAGTGAAGTCTCCTTGCTTTTGATGAATTAACTGAAAGAGGGTGGCATGCTTTAATTTGCTAATATGTGCTCTGTGGATTCATATAAAGGAAGAAGTTTAAAAAAGGCAGATTCTCATTAAAGAATAGTCAGCTCACAAATGGAAAGAATCATATTCTCCTTATATCAGCTGAAAATTTGAATTGAAAAATAACTACATAGCTGTCATGGAAGCAGATCACTCAACAGTGATCAGGAAGCAGTGTCAGGTATCAGGTGATACATTCTTAATAACAGCACTGTCCCTAATTACTGTCTTCCACGGAGTAGGGTGAAGTGAAACTGTAGGCTCTTCTGAAACAGTTCAGATAAAAAAATCGATGTAAACAATTAATATTGCTTTTTTTTTTTTTTTCAAAATTCTTATTCTGCATATAGGTCTGTGATGTTGGGACCTTTTAACTGAAGTGAGCATATAGGACTGAAGTGATACATCAGGCATTAAATAGTAATTGTAATATGGAAAGGGAAAAACATTGGAGAAAGCATGGCTGGGTGATAGGGTGAGTACTTGAGGTACTGAAGCTCTCAGTTGGGGAGACATGGATTTTGTACTGCAGCTTCTACTCCTATGCCCTTTAGCCAGACACCATCTTGACAGCTTGTTCCAGCTCAGTGCTTTTCACTATTCTCTTGTTAAATATAATAAATGCTTTTTCCAAATGAAAGAGCATTTTTACATGCCCTGTTCTCAGTGCACAGTGACCTTCTGCCTATGTTCAGGTATTTTCTGCATATTTCCTACCATAAAATCATAGCATATTTCCTAATTGCTTATGTAAAAAACATGACATCACATTAGGTAGATGACTAACAGTGGCCACTGGTGCAGCTGGAATCCAAGGATTCGAGGCAGAAATCAGCATTCCATGTGAGGGGTGCTGGCAGCTGAGAGTGGGTGTGGAAGAAAGGAAGAAGAGCCAAGTTTGCACAGTTCCAGACAGAGATAGCTGCAGCTGTGTAACTTTGCTTTGTGCTAAGGCTTACTGTGAACTCTACTCACCGAACCTAGTCAGCACTGACTAAGTTTTTGTTCCAAGTAAATATTTTTTCCTGTGATCCAAACGCACCCTTGGGATCAGTGCTCATGCAGGGTGCCCCAGAGGAGCTCTGTTAACCTCACTGGAGCTCCATTGTTTGTGTAAGGTGGGAACCTGTCTCTGAGACTGTCAGGCTGCTGTGGGAGACGTGTTCAGAACAGAACTCCGAAGGGAAGTATGCAAACATATTAATCTAAAACGAGACCAAAATGTAATATGTTAGCAGCTTCACATTATGGCATAGTAGCATGACCCTGAAACAACATAAGCACTTCTTAGGACACTTCTATGGAGGGAAAACTGCACTGTTATGTGTGGTGACTGTCAGCTTTCATAGTCTCCTGAGCTAAATTCACATCAGTGTTGCTGTCTGACCTCGTGGGCTGTCACAGCATCACAGGGAAGGAAACTCTCAGTATCATCTTGTCCAACATCCCTGCTTAAAACAGGGTCAGCAAGAGCAGGTTCCCCAGGATTGGGTTCAGACAGGTTTGGGATATCTCCAAGGAGAAAAAACCTCCACATCCTTTCTGGACAACCTATTTTAGTGTTAAACTACTCTCACAGTAAAAAAAAAAAAATTGTTTTCTTATATTCAGGTGAAACTGTGAGTTTTGTGTGCCCTTTGCTCATTCACCTGTTATTACACAACAATCAGAAGAGTCAGTCTTGTTTACACCTCTCAGCAGGTTTTGTAAACAATGATTAAATTCCCCCCACCTCCCCAAGCTTTCCCACAGCACAGCCAAGCAATCTCAGCTCACTCTTGTATTTTGAGGTGGGCCATCTTGCAGACCCAGTTTCTTGGAACTGCAGAGAGCCAGTCCTGAACTCCCCTCTGATCCAAGGACGCTCCCCTCTGTGAATTTAAGACCTCATCCTTCAATTATATGATGGAGACTGAAAAATGTAAAAAGTAAAATATTCTATGCCTGTGGAAATATATATATATATACTGTTAACCACAACTAGAAACCAAAAAGGAAAAAAAAAATCCCAGTATAATCTGAACAAGTAGTCATAAACACCATGGTTTTTATAATAATTTTAGTGGTTTGAGTATTGGTGTAAAATGTATTGTCTTATGAAGTGGAAGTTTTGCAACAGAGTTAGAAATTCATGAAGTAAAATAAAATTCAAACTTTTGTGCAGTGTTTATTTACACTATTTTATAAAACTTCATGCTCAGCTATAGCATAAAGAAATGTTCTCTGTTGCTCTACATTAAAAAAAAGGGTGGCATTCAGGAATGTGTTCAGACTAGAGACAGCTGCATACAGCAGATAGAAGCTGAGGAAATGAGGGTAAGGAAACAGTTGTAATATCCCTCCTTCCCTCTTCCATGTCAGTGTGTAAGGAGGGAGAAGGAATTTGTCATCTCTGCTCCATGAATTGGTTGGCTTCCCTCCCTGTGAGCCATGGGAGGAGCGTGCTGCAGAAGTGAAACACACATGCAGGGAGGGAGCAGCAGCAGAGGAGTCATTGCATGCAAGCCAAACTGTTTCTTTTCCTTTTGTATTAAAAAACCCCCCTGAATTTCAATGTGTGAACTTTAAAACATTTTTCTACTGGAATGGAACTCCTCTCTGTCAAAGGTAGGTTTTTCTTCTCAAGCTCCTTCATCCACGTGACAAGTATTTAGTGCGTAGCTGTAAGAAGTAACCTCAGAGACCAGAGCTGTGCACTGCTCATTGACGCTGATGGGAATATTTCTTGCAGAACTTCCTCAAGGGGAAATGTGTAAATTGTTCCCTCTTGTAGAGCACTAGGATTGCTGCAGTGCTCAGGCTCTTTGGCAGCTCAGCAGCATTCAGGCTCCTCACCATTTGTGTTGAAAGTGAAAGTTTCCTGGGCGTGAGACGTGGTGGAATTATTCCGGCTGGCATTTGGCAAAAATGGTGCAGCTCCATAGCAATCTGAGGGATATTTAGGGAGAGATGAAAGCAAGAATAAGTAACAGGAAAGTACAGAAGATTGAGCAAATGGAAGGGATATTGGAAAACAATGGCCATCTCTAGGGAATTTACATTGTAATGTTGTGGATTCGTCATTTTGTTTTATTGGCAATTTCTAGGTCCTAAGTATAGCAGTAAAATATATGATGTATTCATGAATATATTCTTAAGTGCAGGTTTAAGTATTGTAGGACTGCAGTGATGTTTCACTCAAATTGAACTCGACTGTCTTACATGTATTTACATGGCAGGGCAATTGAAAGAATATTTAATACTGTTTAAAAGTCTATGTTTACTGAACTTTATTAGTCAGACACTGGATACAAAATTATGACCAGGTTAAATTTTCCTAATTATGATTATCTGAATCACAACCCTATTAGCTTCAGAGCATTTTTCATTAATGGAAGAGAGAGCATGGTGTGGAACTTGAGGTTGTTGAGAAAAACCAGAATTTGAAATGTTCACTTTTTATTTGGTAAGATGTTACTGAAGTCTGTCCTTTCTAACAGGCAGAATAAGTACACTGTAATGAAGGATTCTTTGTAAAATGATTGAAGTTATTTTAGATTATGTTCAGTCAGTCTTCTGGGACTATTATTGGGAAGAATGTAGAACTGGCATTAGGAGGTGATGAATAATAAGTGTCCCTTCCTGGACACCTGACTTCCATTCTGCCCTCTGTATTTATTAAGTTCCTGTAAAGTACAAAGAGTTTCCACATTTTTTCTTTCCAAAAAGAATTCCAAGCAATCATACTGTCTTCCCACAATTGTACTTTTTAAAGTATATTTTCATTTTTGGTTGGGTTTTTTTTTGTATACCACATAAATCCCTTGGATTTTATTTTTCGTAAAAATTATTGGAAAACAGTCTTAAGGTATTATCTGAAACTAATAATATGTTTGGTTTTTTTTAATACAGTGAAAAAAGGAAGGTTGGATAAAATAACTGGTAAGTCTGGTTCCCCCTTCGATTTCTGCTTTACTTTTTCTTTCTTAGGCATGGGGTTCATGAAGAATAATTTAAGCTTGGGACTACTTTGACACATGGCATCAACAGGACAACATAAATGTGGAAAGAATTACACATATTTTAAAGAGCAAATTATCAACCAAACTTGTGAGCTAGACAGTTTGTAATTTTAAGTTATGAAGTGCTGTTGTCTCACAAACTAGTGATATTTAAAATCTATTTCCACTAAAGCAAATTTTTACATAATTTGGTGACCTAAATGTATCGTCAGTCAATAGAAACTTTTTTTAGATAAGGAGAGTTTAGTACTTTAGCTTAGCCATATTTTTTACTTTTCATGCTAGAAAAGGAGCTGCAGAAAGACACCAGGTGATGAGGTTTGATCATCTGGTGTGGCACACAGTAACATGAAACTTTCAAATGGGAAAGTAATTGGAGTTGAATATGAAATAATAGAACAATGAAACAGACTACCATTAAAATTGTGGTTTTAAGTTTCCAACTTGTCATTTATGGCTTCATTTAAAGGAGATACCTTTTAGTTATGAGGGAGGTTGGTACTGTAATTTTAATTTACATAGGTGCTCTAAATGGCTGAAGTTAAACATTGCAGGTTGTTGCTTTTCAGCCAAGTAATTTAGAGTTCTTTTGAAACTTTCTCAAACCTTGAGTTGCAAGTTCTCCCAACTATAAAAATGTTTGCAACTACAAAACATTTTGCAAATTTTGTGTTTTGTTTACCTCAGTTACACAGAATGGTGGCGTGTGAACTGTGCATTGTTGATGCCATTTCTCACAAATAAGTCACCTTTAGACTTCTGAATTCATATTGACTTTGTCACATTTTTCAGTGTAAAACCAAGTCATGTTTGAGAAGACTGGCACCCTGAGCTATAGAAAATAAATAGATAACATTGGCCACTATTGACTTTGTTTATTAAAAAAATAGTTCCCTTTACATGATCTCTGTAGTCCTTTGGCCAAATATTGTAATCGGTCCTCATCAATAAGATCTGCATTCAGGATGTACACAGCCAACACTTCTGCCTCACACCTTTTGTTAAGTGCAGTGTAATTTGATATAACCTATTCAGTAATCTATTGTGGACAGTGACAGCTTCCCTCCAGCTCGGAGTGTTTGATTGACCTGTGCTAATACAGACAGTTCAAAAATCCTGTTCCTGGCTACATCTTGTATATATATGTTTTGGCAGTCGTTCTAGTAAAAGAAGAAGTCTTCTTTTCAGTCATCTATCAATGTTGATCCTAATCTAGGATGCTGGAGGGTAGAGAAGGATGTGTTACATGCATGCATGCAAGCTGCAGAGCCATGTTCACTGAGATGATAGGATATGCCTTTGAAGCCTTAGCTTCCTGTGTCAGGCCCTACAGGACAGAGCTTTCCCTCAGTTCTTTCGCTTTTTTCTGTCATTGATACTTTCAAGCACTTTGAAATTTTGAAGATCTTATTCTTTGTGCTAATAAGGTCCAATTTTATGAATACTCATACTGTACTTTTAGAGAGGCATTTTCAGAAATCTTGGAGTTCATTTGGGACTGCATCTGAAACCCATTTTCCTGCTGTATCTGTACACAGAACTAGATTCGTGCACAAAGACTGGATTACATATTACAAGTCTATGGGTGGGCCTTAATTGGACATAAAAGCCCATTATCCAGTCCCCAATGTTATCATATCAACTAAAAGGCAAAAGAAAAATCCTGATTTGCAGAAAAGTATTGGTTTCTTGTAAGAGCTGCAGAGAGATTGATAAACAGGAAAAAGCTGTGTCTGGAAGCTGATCTTTAAAATACTCACATTTTGGATTTTGCTCTCTCCCACCTGTCATGGACAGAGATTTTTCTCTCATAATCCTACAAAAATTAATAACAATTTCCTTTTTCAAATCCACATTTTTAACTCACACCTCTTAGTGGAGGTGTGTATGAAGTATGAGCTAAACTCTTCCTGCCTTTTGGTTGAATGTTTTCAGCTTCTGGGAAGAACTAAAGTGGGGTTTCATGTGCTGGTTATTTCTTTTTCAGACACATCCAAAACCTATGTTGTTTTAAAAGTCCAAAATTTAAAAAGCACTACAATAGGTAGAAGAGGACGTGAGCCTTGCTGGGAACAAGACTTCATGTTGTAAGTAAAAGGGAATTCTTATCAATAGATTTTTTTGTATCTTTGCTGTATTTGTACAGTGTAAAACAATTCAGTGCATGTAGAGGTCATTTACAGACCACAAAAGCAAGGAAAAAGTATCCAGCTCAGAGAAAAGGTGCCAGACTAGCTCTGGGGAACAGAACTAAAGTTCATTTTGCAAGGCACGTGGCAGATCAAGGTCAGCAGTCAACAAGGGGAAGAGTTTGTCTACAAATTTAATTTTATGTGATGTTTTAGGAATACAGGAATGAGACAATACAGAATTCAAACTGATCCTCGCACAACCTGATTTTTGTTCTCAACTTCATTATGAATGACTCGTATTTCATACATTAATTTATCTACTTAACTATAGTTTAGATACTTTCTTTATCATTGACCCATACAGATTCTCACTTCTCTCTGCAGATCTTTGTCCACTTCACACTTCATGTTGTTATTGTTCTCTTCTCTGTTGAGCCTTATATGCACCTCACTGGTCAGGAGAGTCCAAACACTTTTACACTGTCATTCTGAGGAGACCTTCTTTCAACTCTCACTCCCAAAGCAGTTAAACCCAATTAATATAATCCCATTAAATTCTGACTTCTGACCACATCAGTCTAATCTTAATCTGGGGCTAATTCCTCCCCTGCTCCCTGGTCACCAGGCTTCTCTGGCAGACTGTTCAGAGCCACAGCCTAAATTATCCAAGGAGGAGGATCATACCTGGCTTTGAAAATGTTACAGAAAGTTACTATGAATGGCTGGCCTTTTGAAACACCATTCTTATACTGCAGCTTTCTCTTGGAGAAAATATAGTCATGGTTCAGTGTAGAGGAATCATTGCTCTATGATAATACTCTGCCATCATGAGTGATTCTGAACTTTCCTCATTCAGACATAGTTCTGTAAACCATTGGATTGGATGACAGTGTAAAAATATCTCAGGGAGTGCATCAGTTAAACTTCAGTGCTTGCCCTGTTACCTTTCAGGCAGGAGGCAATTAAAACATATTTTAAAGTGAGTGTGTGTAACCTAAACTC
Organism: Erpornis zantholeuca; assembly: GCA_013400515.1. NCBI lineage: Eukaryota > Metazoa > Chordata > Aves > Passeriformes > Timaliidae > Erpornis > Erpornis zantholeuca. The sequence continues at coordinate 127,872 of VZTN01032996.1, read as the reverse complement.
TACATTTTCCTGAGAAATGTGTTATACTCTTATTTAATTATTTAATACCTTTGATTTGCTGTTGTTCAAGTGCTTTTGATCATATTACATGTAAATGGGTGTTCCATGCCATCATTAAAAATGACCAATTTATTAGGATTATTTTCTTTATTTGCAGTGTACTAATTACCAAAGAATACTAAACCACATTTGTAGCAGTTGCATTATGAGGTTGCTGTAGCTCCATCTGCTGCCTACTCATCCATACAACACAGCAGACTTTGAAAAGGGATTATAAACAAGCATTTACAAATATATTTATCTAGATTTTGATAAGTATACTATAGTTCGTTATCTTACGGGCTCACTCCATCTCTGCCAATAAAAACTGTGTTCCATTACTTGCAGATTTTACCAGCTTGCATTTTAAAAGTTGCATATTGCCTAACCTTTCAATCTGCAGTTTCACTGTTCAGTTGACAGTTTTGAAGTTGGGGTCCAAAAATACTAGAAGATAAAAATTTGCAATTGGTCTTCTGTAACACATTTGTAAAGAGAATAGCTGAATAAAACAAAAACTCAATATATCTATTCAATTGTGCAAAGCAAGCACAGCAGCAAATGAGCCATTGATGCAGGATGGTTTTGAGAGCAAGGTGATGAGTTCAGGAGCTGTCTCAGAGGTGACATGAGACATGTCACCCTTTGCCATGCTCTGATTTCACTTGTTCTTTCCCCAGGACTTTGAGTATTCAGTAATGCTCTGTGGTACCCCACAAATAAGGTGAAAACGAGTTTTACTACTTAAAATTAATGGAGATTACATACAATGAGTCACAGCAGAGACACCAATACCCACTTTATTGTATTTTTCGTGTTTACAGAACTGGTCTGTAATGGGCAACGTTCCCTGAGGAAATAACCTCTTTCTTAATATTAATTCAGTGTCATGGGGGCCTCATATGGCCTGGTAAAATTCGATTTTAAATTCTTGCAAAATAAGGTTGTGGTATGGTATTTTTTTAGGCCAAAACCAGCTAGTAATAAAATGCAGGTATCCTATAATTAGAACTAAAATAGAGTCTAGATCTGCACCTCTTGGAGTTGGGAGTTGTTTTCCCATTATTCCAGCAGAACTGTCCTATCATTTTGTAGGGGTAATCCTGAGCAGTAAAACTTGAGATATTGCTTGTTCAGTCTAACATTTGTTTGTCTTGCTAGTTTGTATTTTACAACTATACTGAAAAGCCCCCACCTCTGTGTCTGCTGTAAGAAGATAATGACTTAATAATGAGTTATTATTATAGATTGCTGAGCAGTTGAGATTGCATTTTCAGTTCAATGATTTCTGTATTCATTCTTTTTAGTGAAATCTGTGCTGATGGAAAAGGCTTCTTTATAGAGCTGTGGAAGAAAGGCTTGCTCTGGGATAGCATTTTAGGAGTTTTATGGATTCCCCTTGCCACTGTGGGATATGCAACAGATGTAAGTTGACTTTCTGTGGAATTATAAAACACTGAGTAAAATTTAATAAATTTTCCATTCTTGGACTCCCCAAATACTGTAACAACATTTGTGATCCATGTATATTTCTAACTCCATTGCTTCAGTGTGTAATATTAAGGCACGATGTATGTGTGGCTCTCAAAGTGACAACTGATATGCATTAGCCATGTACCCTGGAGAAATGGCTCAGATACTGGGCCAGGTATAACACAGAAAGTGAGTTAGGGCTCATCAGCACTCAGGAATGATTAGGGAGGCAGGGATGGTTTGGTTTATGTGATTAGAGTGAGAATTTTAGATGAAGTTCCATGGTCTTCATTTTGTGACCTTGGGGAAATCTCTATTAAAGTGGGCAAAATACTGTTGTTCTCTTTCTCATGGTAATCAACCATTGTCTCAAAGAGGAAAACAAAAATGTGCCCTGTGGTATTACAGAAGAAATTAATACTACAGTGAAGGCATAGAGAAGGATGAGTGGGGAAATTGAGTCAATACCAAAGTCACTTGGCCACCAGAATGACCATACTTGCTCTCAGTAGGGTATGAAATAAAGAAAAAAGGTTTCTGGGAGTGTGGAAATACTGAAGTAAACTGCAATTGCTGCAAAATTTTCTAAATTCAGAAAAGGTAAGAAGTACCTTATTCTAATAATCCATGATTCTCCCAATCATAAATATGCTTTCCTATGCATAGTCCATGGAGGCTGTTTCTAAAGAAGTAACTGAATTAGAGAAGAGTAATTCAATCTTTGCAAATAAAAATTGTTTGCCTTCTTTAATACTTCTAAAACATAAAAAAGGCAATTGAAGATGGGCTAAAGGTAAGAAAATCAGAGAATAACGTCCTGCAGTACCTCTCATCAGACTCTGTAGCCATTTCTCTACAGGAACTAATAAATATTAATGTATACATTGAGCTGACATTTCAATTATTCTTCTCAGAAAATGGAAGTAGGGGAAGAAAGTAATTCCTGCTTAAATTAGAAGTTGCTCTGTATCCCAGCTGCCAAGTGCCATTTCAAGCCCCAGGGCAAGTTGTTCTGCTCTGCTGCCCAAGCTGTTGCTGAGTTACAACTTGCTGACACAGAGGCTGTGGCTAACTTGTAAATACTGAAACTTTAAACAAAGACCCAAGATAAGAGATTGTTTCTTAATTTCTTCAGATCCTCTGAAGCTTCCTTTGTAATTCGTCCACTGTGGAACTTTCCTAGTTATTTATCCTCCTGGTCTTAACCCTGCAGTTCTGCTCTGGGCTTTATAACTCAGAAATTACCTACTAGGGAGCATTACTTTAGAAGCTCTTTCTTGCCTTGGTTATTAACTTGGATGGATTATTTCAGTCTTGCTAGAATGTATGTGTTTGGCATCAGCTCAAAGGTGAACTGGAAAATCTCACCTGATAGGAATAATTTTCAATATTCATATTTGTTGTGTCTTAATCATCTGACAACCTTAATGTCTGTTTGTCTCCATTGTAGTGCAAATGTTATATTTTGAATTTGATGACTGAGAAAACTTGATGAAGTCCTAACTAATACATAAACAAAAGCTGAAAGATACTATAATGGTGTGGTAAAGGAACTCGTCCTGACTTAGGGGAAACTTCATTCAGTAATAAGTAGATAATGTTATAAATCCTGCCCAGGTAATTTCCTTAACCTGTTTTTCCTAGGAAGGCCCAGGTTCCTGGTGGAGATTGCATTCTGAAGTAATAAAAAACGGAAGTGAGATTCAAGGCACAAAAACACCAACTTCTCATGAGATCTTACTAGATATCTACTTTGCATTACCATTTGGTGAGTTACAGATTAAGGTCTGGCATTCCAGCCATTCTATTTCTCTTTAAGTTTGTGAAATTTCACCTAAGTTCCTGAAATGCAAGGACAAATAGCAATTTTTTTATGGACTCCTTAAATGCCTGTTCATCACCAGAGCATTTCTACAGTTGGTACTGGTGATTGTTACTGGTAAGTGAGAATCACATCCAGTGGGAGCAGGATGAGCAGTTCCAGTAGTTAGTGTTCATCCACATGGCAGGGCTAAAGAAGGAAGTGCCTCCTGCAGGGTCAGTACCAGAGCCCATGTGTTACAGCTCTGCAGCACACCACCTCTGACCAGCTGTTTGCACAACGTAAATTTCAGTAAAATCCAGGCATTCACAGCACTTTTTACCTTCCTAGCTAAGGTTGTCTGCCTTTATTTTTAGTGCATATGAAGATGGAGACTGTTTGTATGTGTAGGTATATGAATGTAGTGTATACAAAGTTAGAAATGGAAACTGTGTGTTTACAAGAGGTAAGCACAGGTTGTTGGTGATTTCAGGCTGCTACTTGGAGAGAGTGTTGGTTTGTGTGTTGAAGCTTGTATTCTGTTTTCAAACAATTACACTTGGAAATGTTCCAAAGACAGCTCCTGGCCCTGTAGTCACAGAGCACTGTGGGAATCCTGTAGAGGTCACTGTTGCACTGTAGTTCTCTTCCTCGAGGAAGGCATTCAAAAGCATTATGTCTCAGTTATTGACAAAGCCAGGTTTATCATCTGCCTGGGGTTGGTTTGACGAGGGCATTTTCATTGCTGATCCTACTGAATGACTCAGCTGTGAGCACCTGAGAACCTGTCCTTGGCTACTGGAATCAGTACAGCCTCTCTATTGTGACAAATTATGAAAGGTACTAGGCTGCAGTTACTTTGGACAATTCCTGAAAGATGTTAGTTTGAGAATGCCAGGTGATGGACAGAAATACAAGATCCTTCCATGCTGCTTTAACACTATGGCTGCACGTGGATTTGAAATCCTGCATGTAGTAACATGGAAATGTGTTCTCATCAGTAGCTCAGTGCCTTTTCTAGAAGTGTCATCTAATATCAGTTGTGGTAGCAATAAAATTGCCATTTTACCATTGCCAGCTCGGCTGAGCTCCATTAAAAGGCTGTTAAGTAAAATGAGGACCTACTATACTTAAAATTCTGCAAGCAAAGTCACAGTAATAAAATACCGAATTTAGATAAACACTACAGTTGGATTGCAAATATTTTAATGTGTCTAAATGTCAAGTTTTTTAAAGGGTAATCAGGGTTTTATGAAATACAATAATTTTCCTTCAAATTTATTAGGTCTGTCTTTAAGGGACGTGACAGAAGAAAATTTAAATGACATGTCTTACTTTTTCCTTGAATTCAGCATTACAGATATGTAGCTTGCTGCTTAACATTATTATACCTTACATAAAGAGTATAAGCTAAAGAAACTAAAGATAATTTTACTGAAGTAATCAGTAATAGTTGTAATTTTGGAAATCATTTGTGTGTCTTGGGAGCTAAGGTGTCATTTTGCCAAGTAGCCTTCTGAAAGCCAACAGAATGTTTCCCTCATTAATAATTTTGGAAAATACCGTGCAGAACTCATGTCTTAGGCTTGGTTGAAATTCAACTCATTATCCCATATTTCATATGCATTAGCAAATGAAGTAACATGAACAAAGTAGCAATGGTGAGATTAATCCCTGTTTCTGCATTAGTTGCCATACTAATGCACTGATACGCCAGGGGATGAGCAAATGAGAAAATTAATTGTTCTGATACAAGTTTGATCAGCTTAAACCAAGGTCCTGAAAAATCATAATAGACTGATGGGGAAAACTTGTGCATCAAAGTACAGAATTCTGAGTACAGAGCACTTTAGTCAGTGTGATAATTCACTATACTTACAGCCTGAAAGTTGACATATGCAGCAGGAAAAGCAAAAGATCCTCTTTTCCCAAGTGTTACCTTTATCTTCTGCATGTTTCACAGCAGTGTTGCATTCAGTTCGAGCAAAAGATATGACATAAAATTTGGTAGTTTACCTGGTGGTGGTAAACAGTGCAATGGAAAATAAATAGAAGCATCATTCTCAATATGTAAACAAAACATTAAACATGGAAAAAAGAGCTGGGCACACAAATTCTTATCATCATGGAAGAAAAAATCCTCACAATCAGGGTCAGATCATGAACCTTCTCCCTCACTAAAGCTAATAGAATGATTTATAGAGCAAAATGTTCTTCAGGAAATCAGTTTGTACCTCCAGTTGCAGATGAGACTTTTCATGTTTCTCCCAAGAGCCCAAACTTGGAAAAAAAATAAAAAAGTCAGTTCTAGGCTGATAGCATGTGGAATTAAAGTAGATCTTGGAACTCTTTCTGCTGTTCTTGTAATAAGTGATTTAATCATTATAATGTTTGCAATTGATTTGATAATTCCCTAGATAATACTAATGAATTAATTAGCTTTATGTGTACTTCCTCTTTTGGAAGTGAAATGGACTGAAAGATTTCTAGCAGCTTTTTCCTTCTCTACAGATACCCACACAGATTCAGATGGCAGAGCTTGGCACACAGGGACACCCCTCCAACATACAAGACATTTATATCAAGATACAAATGATGCTCAGTCATCCCTGGAAAGTGGGCTCAGCATACAAGAAAGCAAGCTAAGGTATTTTATCAGACATGTGTGATATCATTTGTTGATTTTTATTTTTTTTTTAAACATCTGAAGGTCAGTGTGATACCTATCAAATTATTTTTAGCCAGAAATGAAAGTTTCTTAAACTTATAAAGAAAATCCAGGTATTTATTAGCTTTTCTGTGTTCTTTTATGGCAACTACATGTGCACTTGTCCTGTTCTCACCCTTGGGCATGTGTCCACATAGGCTGCAGCTATTCCATAGTAACTTTCTGAAAGCTTGAGAAAGGAAGGGAAGCAATTACTTATGTGATTTGGGTGATGTAACTGTTTGATTTCATCTGGAAAACAGGAAAGATGTTTGATTCCATTCTTGAAGCTAATATATTTACCTAGACAGGATGCTTCCATTTCTGGAAGTTTTCCAGAAGAAAATGAATATTTTCTATCTGTTTTGAACAAGAATACAAAAAAGAATGCAATTGGGGGGGGGGGAAAGGAAGGATAACTGCTGTCTTTCTGCTTAGCTGAGTGTGGGAAATGATGATGCATAATGGTGGAAGGGGCAAGGAAATAAGGTGGCCAGAACTATTATTTCTCTAGCATCACCTTCTGCTGAGTGGAATTGGATGTTCGGGAGGGAGCCCATTCAGGCTCTGGGAGCACCACTCAGCTGTGGTCTCTGAGCAGAGAGAACTTTCTATGTGTTGGGTTAATAACTTCTCTTAGCTTCTTTTGAAAGGCAAATGGGAAAAAAAAGGTTCCCTCTATTGTTGCTTTTGGCTTTGGTATCAGCTGTCACAGACTGTATTGCATTTCATCCATGGTGACCTTTATCTAGAGCTGTGCAGGAAAGACACTGAGCAGCTGACACTCCAAAAGGTGTTCTGTCTTGGTGAGGGGTACAGCAGGGTCCTGGGAAAGGCAGCAGGAATATTTGGTGGCAGGCACTTGGCTCATGTTTAAATTGTGTCTAACAGCAGTGGTACTAGAAAATTAGCTCAAACACAAGAGATAATATGATAAAAACTATTACATATTTAAGTTATGTATTCTCAGAGGCGGTAAGATCTCGATGCAGTTAAGTGACCTTTCCATGTGCTCTCAGCGAGCAGGGTCCTGTGCATGTCCCCACGAGTCTCGGGGGGCTCGGGGTGCAGTCACTCAGTCACACATGGCCAGGGTGCCGCAGCAGCGCTCGGGTGCTCCTCAGCCCCAGCCTGCTCACATTTCCTAGGCAGCCCTCGCAGGGCGTTTGCAGAGCAGTGCGAGTGCTTCCCGAGGGCGAGAGCTGTCAGGAATGGCAGCATTCAAGAGCTGTTTGTCTGTGTTTTCTGAGCACATGTCCAGTCATTAGCATATCATCCGTGCTGACGGGGCGTGTTCAGCTGGGATCTGAGCCTCTGAGCAGGTTAAGCCAAACCGAAAGGAGTTACTGGCTGGGGAATTCCTTCCTTTATCTCTGTACCAAAGAATTTTATTGAAATTAAATGAGCTTTTACAGTACTACATTTAGGGTCAGCACTGAACTGGCTTCCTCCAGCATCCATCCCCACCAGTCCATACTCTTTTGCTTCTCACAGTAGTCAGATGTCATGAGTTTCTTTTCCTTACATCTTTTCACAAGTGTCTGTTTTGTTTGTGCTTGTTGGGAGTGTTCTGGTGACTGTTTTGCATCCTGATAGGAACTGAACTTTAATTGACTCCCTTATTAATGTTCATAGTTTCATATTGTTTGTTATGGTGACAACTTTTCATAATAAATGAGAAATCATTATGACTTTCCCTGAGATTCTGGGTAACATAAAATCATTCATGATGAATTCTTCAGGTTTGAAAGGAATTGGAAAGGCTTTTGAAATTTTCTCTTCCCTAGGTTAATTAAGTTCTGTGTCTTCAAGGTTTCTGATACCTTGTACCTGTATTAACTCTATTACTGTTATGCAGTTCTTTTATCTTTGGCTCCCAGAAGGTTTACTTGCTATAAAGGTTAACACACTTTACTTAGACCTTACATAATAGTAAATTTCTTAGGTAACCTTGTTGGCTTCTGGGAACTAGTTTATGTAATTAATACTTAGAGCTGTGTGTTACAGATTGAATCTTTTCAATCTCTGTGCAAGTATTCCCTTGAAACTACTAGAAAAGTTGTTTGTTTACAGAAAAGTTAAAGTAGTCATCAGGTATCAGTTCTTCTAAAGAGATATTCCCTTCCTCTGTATGACTTGATCTCTAAAAACAACAGCCATTTCAGGTGGGGGCATAAGAACTCTGCAAAGAGCTACACAATGGGAGAAAAGAGAGTTGCTGTGGGAAGAGCAGCAAATGTTTATGAGAAGTTTGATTGGGCTCCTAGTGCTGTGTCATATTTCATCCTTAAGCTGCTGCCCTGAAGATACCATTATACTCAGATGCAGGGTGGACTTCACTGGAATTAGTTTACTGTACTTGCACAGCAGTTAATTTTGTTTGTTTATTGCATGCATACTCAATCAAATACTTTTATAATACTGATTTTGATGGCTTTTTAATAAAATTGAAAAATTAGGCATTGGTTATGAACAGAGAGATTCTGTAAGAGAAAATTGAGTTTAGTAGATTGAAGAAATATGTATTTCCAGTGTATATTTGGGGAAAAAAATACCCACATTGTTATTCTTCGAGTCGGGTGTATTGGAAGAAAAAAAAGTTTTAATGAAATAGCATTGAAATAGGTGAGAAATTGGGGACTAACAAATAGCTGCATAGTGGCAAACCCTGGTAAAAAATCTGGAGAAATTCATAAAGTTTCCCTAAGTGTCAGATAGACATTGTTTGCTTTCTGGGAGCAATCCAAGATGACACTTTGACAGATTCAAGATTGATTAAAAGCTGCAACTTCACTGGACAGCAGAACAATGTCTTGATAATGCCTTATTCACATCAACATGTGTTTTCTTGTGTCACCTGTCTCCTGCCTTAGCCTTTGGTCTCGTCAGTCAGCTTCTGTCCTAATTCCATGTTCTTTTGTTCAGATAAACATCTTGCAGTTTGGAAATAATTAATGTAGCTGCCACAGCGCTGAGGAGATAATGTCTCTCCTGGGGGTTTCTCAGGTACCAGTGTTGCCTTTTAATATCTTTTTATCCATCAGAAAAGCTTGGAAGTTACTTTGTACAATGTTCATCTATTGTCTATAGAATCTTCCTTCAAAGCTGCTGTTCCATGGCAGTGTAGGGGAACTATCAGCTGTGACTTCCTGGCACTGTGTTCAGCTTCAGCTAATCACGGTGCTGTACCAAGGACAGGCTTTTGTAGCCCAGGTGCATCTGACATTGCTAATGGTGCTTTGGCCTGGCCTGCAAGACTCTGGTAGAGATATTCCAGAAGAACTTGTGTCCAAATGAGTAACAAGTGTGTAAATCTTCACCAAAAAGTTTGGGATATGGTACAAACTTAGTTCCAACGCACCTAAAATTGTTTGTAAAGTTACAGCACTGGAAGTGAGACACTTGAAAGTACCATTCTTGGTATTCTAAAGAACAGAGAAGCTGTTATTCATCTTTCTTTATTAATTTCTCTCCCCCTCCTGAGCTATAAAAGAATGCAGAATAAAACTCAAAATTGTCATCAGCCTTATCCCATATTTGTACAAGAATGAGCATTAGTGGAATATTCTGTAAAGCACATTTAAAGGAAAAATAAAACCCAAACAGTTTTGTGGTAGTGTGCTATCCAAGTATGTCTGCTTGATATGTCCATTGGAGATAGATTTTAGCACATGATGTTAGTTTCAGCCTGACTGTTACCAGTGGGGAGTGGAAATTGCCAAATAAAAGATGTCATAATAGAGTGTAATTATTTCAATTTTTCTTCCACAGTTTGTTTCCAGTTACATTCAAAGCTGACAAAATTGACATTACTGATGAATACTTAGAAACGAATGCAGATGTTCAGGATTGCCTTTGCAAGCAAATAAGCATTCAGAAGATGTCATTTTTGTCTGTATGTGGCCACACTGCAACTGCTGTATAATCAACTGCATTACAATGAAGTCTGTAGTGAGATTAATTTTACAGGAGGTGCCGTGAAAATGCAGATCATCATTGCAATGCTAGAGCAATTTTGATGTATTTGGCCAGCAAAATTAACAGGGAAAACATCTATTAAATAAAAACATCAATGTAGCTTTTGTTTTCTATTAAAAATCCTTAGCCTTTGATAACCAGACTGAAGAGCCCTCGTGTTTATCTAGCCTATTCCTTTGCACATGTCCTCTCTTGGTAAATCACTGCAACAAGATTGGATGTTTTGATCCTTCTGCCTAAGAGGTGTGATGCTTGGTGCATCAAAGCTTTTACCTGGGCTGCTTGTTGAGCTCACCAAGTCTGAGTGTTGCTGGAGATCTCCATCTGACCTTGAGGTTAATTACCCTGATAATTCCTAAGGTTAATTATTGCCCAGTATTTCCAGTCTAGTTAACAACTGCAGGATGAGGTGGACACCAATTACCAGTATCACTTGGTTGATTCACCTTAAAACAAAGAGCCAGTTGTGAACGCAGAAAAGGCTGAAGCTGCAAACATGCAGCCGCAGAGATAAGGGCAGGGGAAGACAAGCCTCTTCACACTTCGTTTGCATCATGTGCACTCAGCTGTGCCTATCAGATGGAACATTTTTCTTCTCAAATAAAAGAGCACTGTTCCAAGAGTCCAAGATAATTAAATAGTAATGTGTAGACCAAGGCATGGCACAGAAATATAATATAAATGCACTGCAAAAACTTCACTTAGTGAACAGGTTTCTACTGTCCCCTGTAAATTATATGTGTGGAATTTTCCTGTATGCTTTTTATTTTGCAACTTAACTGGTATTGTACAGGGCAGTGTGTTTTGAATTACTTACATTCTTGCAAGTGTAGTGGAGTCTACAGGAATTATTTTCACCTGTGCTTAACAGCCATGAATGGAATTAGCATTTTTCGGTTTGAACCAACATTCATCACAGGTGTGAGTAACGAGCCCTAATTAGAACTGTGCAAGTGTGCAGCTTCTGGCTGAGGGCAACCAGACATGCACCAGGTTGGGCTTCAAAGGTTGGCTGGAGTCAGTGTCCGTTTTTGTTTGGTGGTAGTTTTCTGAGGGGAGGGAGTGTTGTTTTTATTAATGTGGCTTCTCAGTAACTCCTTCAGTGCAGTTGGCAAAGACTTGGTGACTGTCTCACAAGGATTGGCCTTTACTGAGGAAATTCAAAGGTTTCTTTTTTTCCCTTTTTTAGTGGTTTGGATTTTGTTTGTTTGTTTTCTGCCTCTTCTTCTGCCATTTGATGTCGAAGACTTTGCAATCCTGATTTATGAGCCAATATAACTGAGAAATGTGTTCCTTTACTGATGTTCTTTTATACCTTCATATTACAAGGAACAGGGATCGTGTCTTTTCAAGCCTTTCTTCTTTCAAACTCTTAGCTTTAACAGAACCCCTGTAATCCAAAGGCGATATTGTGAGTTAGTGATGGATCTATCTGACTTTAATCCACTTGTCCATAGGTTCATCAGATTTCTTTTAATTAGTTATTTTTTGCTTTTCTATTCTGAGTACTTCTTTTTCCCCCCTCATTTTCTCCAGGAACCATACAGACCAAGGTAATGGAGGTAATTTTGCAAAAGCAAGATGGGCCAGGGCTATTCAGAAGGTAAGAACTACTCTTAAATCTACTGATGTGTCACTGTAATTTAAAAGATATTCTCAGTGTCAAGGGGAATTTATTATAAGAATTCTAGTTCATGTAAGCAGGACCTGAGGATGTGACTGCCAAGTTTCTGATAGTTGAGACAATTCCTTCCATTGGTTCTTAAATGTCTGTGGTTCCCTCACCTCAGGATTTTTTATTCTGACACAGAAGAGGATGAGATTGTGAGACTTTCTTTAGATGAGGAGTGCCTGTACTTTGGCCATCTTACAGGTGTTGCATGTTAATCCTGCTACCATAACATCAGACATCTTTTCCCAAATAATTTTTGATACTGAGGAAGATCAGTACTTCATTAGTTTTAAGAACATTTTTTTCTAGAAAAAATCTGGTGGATTTTACTGATGATACCACTTCCTCAACATGGATTTTTTAATTATGTGTAATAATTAAGGGAAATTAATATGATCACTTGGTGCTGTTATTGACCACATAAAGTATTTGCTTTCTCACTGTTTCTGTTAAACTGTGCAAACCACTCTCACATCAGTGGTTGGGAATTCAGATACCATTAGCTTTTGCCCAGTCTTCCAGCCTTGACTCTCGTGCAAAACTATTGTTGATAACTTCTGATAAACACAGCAATTATGTCTTTATGTGCACAGTGACCTACAAGAAACTGCAGAGTCACAGATTTCCTGTTTCATTTGTGTGTAGGCCTGTTGGAAGTACTGCTGGTTCTCAGGTAGCATGCTGTAAAAAATCACTTCTGTCCTTTATGGCACAGCCAGACTTGTTCAGTGTAAATATGAGTCAAACCCCATCTAAAATGCACCTTCATCAGTTCATTTTGAGCTGGTTTTTTCCTGCTCTTTTGGGGACCAAGTCCTATTTATTTTTTACTAAATTCTTTTGTTTTTATGGTAATTCATAGACTATGCCTGTGTGAAAAGAGTGGTGGTGGGGAAATCTGTTTATACTGGGGTGTTGTGAGAAGAGTGCTTATCTGATTCATGTGCTCTCTGTTTCTGCATCCAGTTCTGTCTCTGGCTTGATCTTTTCCTTTTTTCTGCTGAATGTTAGCTCACTGAAGGAGGCAGGCTGGGTGAATCCTGCTCTCCCATCAAACACAATGATCAGACAAGTCCAATAATCCAGTTTTGTCTTCCAGACAGAGGTTGCAGTAGCCTTAAGAACTTCTGTGAACTGTTATCCTTCAGTGTGTGTTTAATTGCCTAGTCACTGGGATAAACTTATTTCTGAGGTTAAAACTGAATAACTAATGCCATACAGTCAGCAACTTTAACTTGATGAATCAGCTGAATTTCATTCAGATGTTAAAAAGTATTTGAATAGAGCAATATTAGAATTGCACTTCTTCCCACTGAGGTTCTTCAAAGTAATTTTGAGGTCAGGAGTTAGAAGATGGTTAAATAAGCAAGTAAACTCATATGCATAGCTGGAATGAATGGGCTGTCACTGTGCCATTAAGTTGTTTTTTGTAGCAAAGTAGTCAAAATATCTTGATGCACTGAAATAAGAGCAGATTGCTCAGCATCTAATCTAGCATCAGCTGGGGGCCAAAAGATGGTGGCAGAGTTATTTGTAAGACTTTTAAGAATTTGAAGATCAGGTGGATGGGAGATTTAAACATATACCTCATGAAATTCTTTTTGAAGAGGAAAATTTCTATAAATATTTAAAAGGGTCATTTAATTCTTGAGTTTCTATTTCATTTTATTTCATTACAAATCAATTTGAATAAGGTTTTCCTTTCGATAAAGTTATTGTCCCTGAAATACAGTTATGCCTTTAGTCCTTTATGCTTTGGTCTCTAACATTGTGAGTTGCCTTGGTCCTTTTGTTTTGTCTTTTTATTCTGAAGATAAACAGTACACTGGTATTGCCTCATCACTGATTTAGCACAATTGATGTGACATTAAGTGCCATTGTTTGCCCAGAAACTCTGAGAGGCTTGAAGGATGAATCTCTGCCAATGCCTAATCAAAATAAACTTCACACTTACAAGTATTATTGGGGCTCAAAAAGGCCATCGATAAAAAGAAATCCTATGCAGCACAATAAGATCAGATGACTAAACAGTCCTGGTGTATTTTGCAGAAGATAAAATATTCACAGAGCCTCTTAATAGACACGAGCAAACAGATAAATTAAGTAGCTTTCCACAGAAATCAATCTCTATGTGTAGGTAGCTGCTGTAAGATGCTACCACGCAGAGGGAACTGTATCTATAAGGAGATGGAAAAATAAATAACAACCTTTGGCAACCATGAGGGATATTTTTAAGCATCAAAGCAGGCTTAGGTAAGGAATCAGTCCCTGGAAGCCTTTAAGAACAGAGGAGTAACAATTTTGGGGTTTTTTTTTTCAACTATTCTTAGAGGTTTAGGGAAGTGGGTTTATATCTTGGAATGGGGGTAGGGGGGTGTGGGTTGGTGCCTTCAGGTATTTCCTCACAGGTGAAACAAACATCATCTGTCATAGAAAATATATGGGTGGCTTAGATTGCAGAATAATATTTGGAATATATGCTTTTAATGATATTCTGTGGATATACAAAATTGAATTAGGCTGTTCTGATCAAATAGGAGATGACAGCCCAGTGGTTCACCAGAGGCATTGTAGCTGATGAATATTTACTCAAACATTGACTAGATAGGAAAAGTGCCAAATTGTTTTGGAGAATGTTTCTTTCTAGATAATAAATTGCCTTGGTGCACATTTGAAATAGTAATAGTTAAAGCTTCTTGCAATTATATAAGATCTAACAGTACTAAGATAAAAGCTTTAGGGAAATCCTTCCCCTCTTTGAGAGGGGAGTGGAATTAAGAATTTGAGGTAAAACTTTATATCAGCAATTAATAGCTTTTAAAAAGAAAATGCAAAACTAGATAGGGTCCTCTGATTGTGCTGCTGCTAATTGATTTAAAACAAAAACCTAAACCCCAATTATTTTTAAAGAATCAAGTCCCAATGTCTGGTTTTCAGTTTCATGTTTACTGTGTTCCAGGAATAGCCAACAGCAAGGGTTTTTTGTTTGCCTTAGTTTTCTAACAGCTTTGAAATAAGTGCTATGAAGTACTGATAATAATTATGAAAGGATGCACTTGGAGAATTTTTGTCTTTTAACTCAGTGTCAGCCACGAGTACAATCAAATGGATTTTCCCCTCTCCCCCCTCCTACCCCAGTTGTGTTTGTCACTTTGGTTATATCTTTAGCTACTAATCCTTAGTGAAGTAGAGACTTTTGCTGCTGAAAGATATTCGAATAAATAAATGTCACCTCTCTGAGATGGATCTGCTTTTTATCAAACACAAAGCATAGTAATTCATTCCTAAGGCTACCATTAAGCAGGACACTACTCGTGTAAGTTACCCTTTGGATCATTCCACAACTGTGTTCCTTGGCAATAGTGAGTGCTGGAGACAAAACCCCGGGGCTGGAGGGCACTAGAAGGTGCCAGGGATGGAGGGGCACTAGAAGGTGCCAGGGCTGGAGGGCACTAGAAAAGCCCAGGGCTGGAGGGCACTAGAAAAGCCCAGGGCTGGAGGGCACTAGAAAAGCCCAGGGATGGAGGGGCACTAGAAGGTGCCAGGGCTGGAGGGGCACTAGAAGGTGCCAGGGATGGAGGGCACTAGAAAAGCCCAGGGCTGGAGGGCACTAGAAGGTGCCAGGGATGGAGGGGCACTAGAAAAGCCCAGGGCTGGAGGGGCACTAGAAGGTGCCAGGGATGGAGGGGCACTAGAAGGTGCCAGGGCTGGAGGGCACTAGAAGGTGCCAGGGCTGGAGGGGCACTAGAAGGTGCCAGGGCTGGAGGGGCACTAGAAGGTGCCAGGGCTGGAGGGCACTAGAAGGTGCCAGGGATGGAGGGCACTAGAAAAGCCCAGGGCTGGAGGGGCACTAGAAAAGCCCAGGGCTGGAGGGGCACTAGAAGGTGCCAGGGGTGGAGGGGCACTAGAAAAGCCCAGGGCTGGAGGGGCACTACACTGACTGGTTTTATAACCTGGGCATCAGCAGTGAGAGTGGCACAGAACTGCCTTGGTAAGTCCTCCCAACATGCTTTATTCCTAACTTGGCAAAATGAGCATAACAAAGACACAGATCACTACTTATGCAATTAATTAAAAATATTGACGTGTTCCAATATTAAAGAAATATCATTTGGAGTTAAATATTCACTGTGGATTGTTGTAATGCTCTTCTTTGTGATTTGTGGTGAATTCTATGATGGCTGCAGTGGTGATGCTCAGCATGAGAGCACTCACTAATAGAGAAGTCATCAACAGCTTCGTTTTGTCAGCTCTATTGATTTACTGTCTTATTCAGAAACAAAACTTGATAAACTAATAGTAAAGCAGGTATTACACAATGACAGCAGTGGGAATTTAGGGCTGGGAAAGCAGAAATCATTCTTTGTTTCGGAGCCATGGGACTATGAGAGTAATGCCAAACTTCTCTTTAAAAGATTTCAATAGGCCCAAAGAATTCTTTTTTTTAAAAAAGCCATCTTTCAGTTTAACAATTTTTTAACCTTGTATTTGAAGTAATGCAAGTGTGTCTTGAAGTGGAAGCAAACAAATATTTCCTTTTCATATAGTGTTAATAATAGATATTTTGCATCCTGATTCAATTAAAAAGTAATTATTATGTTTGAGTGGCAATCAGCATTTAGATTGAGTGAAATGACTGTCAGCAAAGGAGCTGCTCTTTTTAGTTTTGTGAATTTATTTGAAATATTAAATAATATAACAAAAAGTGACAGACTGACTATTTGAAAACAGAAATGAAGTGCACTTCCTTTTCAATTAAATGAGTTCAGTATTAGTGCAAATTTGCCCAGCTGCAGGTATCTTGACAATGATTCAAATGTTGATTGGTGCATGAGGAAGCCAAAAAATTTACCTGATGAGTTAAAGGAATTTCTGGGATGTCTTTGCTTTATAAATTACTTTTTCTAATATATGTAGTATAGAAGAAAAGTACTGATTAGTTGTATGGAGATATATTAGTTATAGTCTTGCTTCTGTAATACAAATGATTTTGACTATCTCGTGTCTGAACTCTGGGTTCACATGAAGAAGGTAGAAAGGTCAGTGCAGGGCAGTTGGCCCAGCAGTCCTAAGGTCACTTCATAGTTGCCTTTAAGGCTTTCAAAAAGTGGTGTTTAGAAAGTTTAGTTTGAGAAAAGGAGATAACACTGATAAAGGCAGATGTTCAAGAATGTTACACATCAATTCTGAACAAATTGCTTTTGTTTCTTCTGTTTCCTATCATTTCTGGTAAACTTTTCTCTGTTTTTCCTCTAGAGTGACTCCCTCAGAAAGGTTCTCAGGGAGAAAATGTTTTGAAATCTGATAAAATTGTGAAGAAAATAAAATGGAGATGTCTTTTTATCTGAATAGAATTACAGTTAACTTACTTGAAGACTTCTTTTAACTTAGATCTTCCGATGATATTGTGAGTTGAGGTATCCTGTGATTTACTTCCTGCCCTCCCTGCCTTAAATCGACATGAAAGTTGAAAATGGCTTTCTTCAGTAATTGAAGGTATTAAGTGGTATAGATCCTGGGAGAAACGTTTATGAGCTGCTGTATCACTGTTAGAGGATTCTGTTAGGCAAGGTCAGAAAAAGAATTATCACTTTGTTTTTCTCTTCAAAAAGTGAGTTATTATTTACAATAGAGGATAAGAAACCTAAGCTTTTTCTTTTGACCATTATTACAGAAAATGAACCAACAGCAATGTACCTCATTCCCTTCCACAATTAAACTGCAGTCCTCTCCTTTGCTTCGGAGTTCAAAACGGGGCCATTGCAACATTCTCTCTCTTCCTTCAGTTTCAAGTAACCGTGTTACAGCATTTTGCAGGTTGTTGGTGGACTGTTGTTAAATGATTTATTACTGGTTTCATTGGTAGCCTGCGGCTAATTCAATGTGTTAGAGAATTAACAGCTCCTGGTGCATATTTGCAATTGCCTTATAGAGAGCTGTGTGAGCATTTGAGGCAATGCTTAAAACAAATGCTTCGGAAGCCTGAAATTCAACAGAGTTCTGTCAGAGAAAGTTTACAAGTGATAATGGATGTTTCACGTAAACCAGGAAAAATAAGCCAGTTAGTGTGAATCTGCTGGGCTGTTCTTTATGGGCACCATTCTCGGGAGGAAAAAGCTGCCTTTTGGAATGTAGTGAAGATAAATAGGATTGTGAAGGCAAGAATCCATTACATTAGAGAGAATTGGGGTTGTTAGTTATAAGGATTGGCAGAGAACCTCTCACAGTGCAAGAAAGGGAAAGTCCTAGGGTGAGGAGAAAGAAGTACGGGGATAAAGCAGCAAATCATTTCCGTGGGAGCTCTAGGGAGAGAGACCTGAGAGCAGCCCAGAGTGGGGCACTGATGAACTCAGAATCCTAGCACAAAGAATGACAGGCCAGACACTGAAAAGCTAATGAATTATATTGATGGGATCTAAGCAGTAGCTAGAGGGAGAAGGCACTCAGGAAAAAAGATCCAGGAGAGTAAATTACCTTGCTTCCACATTTAACATAAGAGGTATAACTTCACAATTGTTGCAATCACTCATTTTCTCGAATCCTTGCAGCACCTGCCTTAGACATCCTACTTCGTCACTGTGGATCTTTCTTGTGATCTACCCTCTTTATCTGTTTTCAAATTAGCATGGTTAAATGTTTTAATTCACTAGCAAATAATTTTTTTCAAGGTTTGTGCTGTGCTCTTTTCCTAAATCTTCTTGTGCTGCTGCCACTCTTGACAAATCTTGAGATGGCTCTTAATTAGCACCTTAAGCAGCACTGTTAAATATATACTTGAATTGAAGTATGTGACTGAGGGTTGTGTGGAGATGCTGTAACTCTTCCACTCTATCACTTCTGTTTCAGTGAGCTTTACCCTATTGTGGTTTAACCCTAGCCAACAACTAAACCCCAGAGCTTCTTGTTTGTTTTTCCCCAGTGGGATGGGGCAAAGAGCTGAGGGTAAGAGTGAGAGAACTTGAGGGTCTAGGTAAAGGCAACCTAAGACCAGTTCCCCTCATGAGAAGTGGCAACCAAGTCAGATTCTTAGCAAGGATTACCTTCCTAGAAAAAAAACAAAACAGTTTCTAGAATGAACACATTTCTGGAGAATAGCAATGAACAAAATAGTCATAAGGAGAGAACACAATGGGGGATTCAGTTTCAGAATTAACATATATTGTTCTTAAGTTACCACTTCAAATACAGAACATTTCTTCAGGTGCTTGATAAATCTGAATGGGGAGAAAGTTCCCTTTCACCTCCTGGGTAAAAAAAAAATAAATAAATAATTGGCCTTTCTTTATTTCTTCTTCAGTTATTGTTGGGCTTTTGCCCTGGTTTGTTTTGGTTTTTTTTTTCTCTTTAAACTATGATGCCTTCTAAAATCTGGACCAAATTTGGATTTAATTGCAGCTGGCAAGAAACAATTATAGTTTCCCATTGGTTGCCTATTCCCTGTTAAATGCTGTTTAAAAAAAATCTTAAATGAGGTTTTCTTTCACTTAATAGAATGCAAACTGCATAATTCTATAAATTTAGCAATTGGTTTAAAAAAAATCTGTTTTAATGTGGAACAAGAAGTGGCTTTAGCTGCCTTAACTTCAAACTCTCCAAAGCACTTTTCAGAGTCATCCACAGTAGAATGTAACTTGCTCCTGGGTGCATTATGAGATAGCAGAGCAGTTATTTATGTTCTCCTCCGCGCTCTCACTGCAAGCTCTCTTGGGGCAGCAGGCAGGGGCGCGGGGGCAGCTGCGGGACAGGGAGTGACCCTCGGGGGTGGGAGGGGTGCGGGGACACATCCTTGGCTGTCTCAGCTCTGCCGCTGCCAGCCCCAAACCCGCCGGGACATATAAATTACTTCAAAGTCCTTCTCTCGGTTTACAGCTGTTGAACGAGCCCGCTCCCCTGGCCGGGCTGGTTTTTCTTTTTTCCAGGCTCCATACCAGGAAAGAAAGGAGTCACAAGTGTGCAGCTTCCCTTTTCATGTTGTTTATTAAGTTCTTACCTCATTTTCTGTGTGCTGCTCCTGCCTGGGCTCAGCACTGTCAGAATCACGCTGCAAAAAGCCCCAAGACCTTGAGCACAGAATGTTTTAAAGACTTTTTACCCAATTAACACTTCCAACGTAAGATATTTTCAACAGTGTATGAATAACTATTAATCCTAGTTCACACATTTCTTCTACCTCAAACCCATCCTAGCAATCCCTCAGTGCCACCAGCACAGCAGGGATGGAGGAGAAGGAGGAGAAGGAAAGACCCAGGGCCCCCACCCTGAACCCTTCATGTTTGTCCCCATTCACCTCCACACTACAAACCCCAAAACTCTGATTTTTCACCCTGTGATAAACCAACTCCAATCTGTCTCACATTCTCCATGCTTGCAGTTTATCCAAACGTTTTGGGAGCTTTTTTGAGGGGCACAGATCAGAGGCTGTGTCCCCTTGGGATGTCAGGGGGGGTCCCAGACTCCCCTGAGCAACAGGAAAGGTTTCCCAGCTTTCCTGGACTCCCAACAAGCTGTCGCTGTTTCAATATAAGTATTTCACTGTAGAAATAGTCAAATAATCTAAAATAGATATATGTTGTTTAATGCTAGGTTTGTTGCACAAAAATAGTGATGGAAATTACTGAAATACTTTCTGCAGACAGACTTTTATTTCTAAGGATTTGAAGAATTAAAAGAAAGTCGTGCTCCTGTACTCCTGGAAATAGGCACGAAGTGCAGCCACTTCCTCCATTAAGGCTTATAGCTGCCCATTGGGGTTTGGGTTTTTTGTTTGGGGTGTGGTTTGGGGCTGCTGGTGATAGTGTTTTCTTTGGGTGGGTTTTCATTGTTTTTCTCCATTAAGCTACAGGGTTTGGCTGGAATTGTGTAACGAGGTGCAACAGCTCTGTACATGTTGTATACTTACATGCAAAATACATGTATTTCTCTCCCTTCTGTATGTGGGAGCTACTTCTTTAACGCTGTGTTTGGGAAATAGAGTAAATCGGTGTGACTCCTTGGAGTTCTTCAAGGCCAGCTTCACCAGCGTGTCAGGCTCCTGCCGGGCAAGCACTGCAGTGCAGATGGCTCCTTTGGAAACTGCTGTGGCTGCTGCCTCAGGGCGCTCGGTAACTCCACTCCAGGCACTGACTTACAGCCCTCGGCGCTTCCAGAACTGGGAGAACTTCAGCTCCTGCGCAGAACTAACACCTCTGCTCATAGACTCACTCTAGAAAGTCACCTACATCATACCTGTGTGAGAAGGGTGTGAACAGAGGTACAGTGTAAATTGTTAGGAATTTGGGTAACTTCACTTGTAAGTAATTAGTATGTATTTATACAGGAAACTTCATTCTTGATTGGTCAGTATCATTCCTAGCCTGGAGAACTTCTACACAGAATTCTCCAACGAAGATAAGCCATAATGAGTTCTGAAGGTCTTTGGATTGATGTTTGCTTTTTTATTTCCTTCTGAAATATCAATTGAATAATGCATCTGGTAGAGTAAAATGTCCTGCTTATGATGGATTATCAAATAAATTGAGTAAGTTCAGCTTTCAGCTGAAATATTCAGCATGTGGTAACACAATAGATGAGTATAAACAGGGTCAACACTTAGGAACTTCCTTGAAGATGGCAACATTAATCCACACATTATGAGTTAATATTATTGGCAAATACATTTTTTTATTAAATGGCAAAACCTTATATTTTTGTAAGTCGGTTCCAGTAGCTCCTGTTTTTATTGTTTGTAGTCTTAAGGCCATTTGTTTACTCTTGCTGAAACTGATAGGAATTTCTTAAGTGTGAGTCTCCTGTGGGTGAGCATGCTTGACTAGGCTGCCTGTGTTTTCCTTTTTTCACCCTTACCTGAGCAGTCCTGTTGATTTTGGGAGGCATTATTATTGCATCTTGTGTAGTTAGGACTACAGCCCTGAGTATCAACATCAGCAGAGTATTTCCTGTTGTGCACTTAGAAGAAAGTTTTATTGTATATTTTGTTGGCATGCAAGATGGCAGTTTTGAAGACTCAGTTTGATTCAGTTTAGACAGAATATTAAGTAATGGCTGCAGGCTAATAACTACAATAATTTGAATAATCATTCATTCTTCTGGCTCTTAAATGTAATTAATTAATGGGGTGTTTATAGGTTGCATTTATTTCAGCAAGACATAAAAAATATAATGGTCCATAATTATTTTTATAATGATATGCAAAAATGTTAATTTACAACTGAACATAAGAGATATGACTCCAGAACCTTCCCGTTTATAAATTATTTGTAAAACAGTGTCCCAGGATGCCAGTACTAGCAATAGTCTAAGGACTGCAGAGAGTCAAAGGTGCAAACAGTAAGTTTTAACTATTACTAGAGATTGTTAAACACTTTTAAGTGCTGCCTTTTACTCAAGGTATCCTTAATATATTTCTGAAGAAAGTAACTGAATTATAAGCTTCTCTGTTACAAATGTGTCAGCTCTTACCCAGCTGTCCAAAGTTTGAGGGTTTGATTTTTATATGGGAAAGATACTTTAATATTCATTATGGCATTCCAGTCATGCTGTCTCCCAAGATTAAAGAGGATAATCTCATACCTGTGGGTTTATGCCTGTACACATGTTTTGTGGAACAGTTACACTTCAGCTCTGTGTACACTGAGTGGTTTTATACAGGCTCATTCTGGATGCATTTCTGTAGTTCTTTGTTAGTTTTGAATAAAATTTTCAATGCATGTAGGGCTGGGTGTGGCCTTACACACATTACTAAAGCTGTTAACATTTGAGAAAACACCTGATGTATTCTGTGCAGGATAATTCACTCACTGCATGCACAATAATAATCCATTCTGCTATTTGAATTCCAGTAAATAAAGGAACAAGTCCTACTGCCTAGGTATTAATTGGGGCCATATAAAGTGCTTTTCATAGGAAGTGAGCACTGCATTTCTTACTATCTGGAGCACCCTTAAATCATCATGGAATGACAGTAGTTACGATGGGTATTTAGCAGATTCATTACAAAAATTGCCAGCTGTCGGTGGAAGCACTGCCGGAAGACACAGCCCTGCCGTCCTTCGTGGGGGTCCTGTCAGGGTGATAGATGAGAGGTTTGGGTGGAGCAGGAGGTGCTGCGGGCACGGATGCCCCTGGCAGCACCGGGAGCGGGGCTGTGAGCCGCGGGCTGTGAGCCGAGCGCTGTGCCCATCGCAGGCACTGCTGCATGCGCCAGCAGCGAGCGGAGCGGGGGCAGGTGCCAGCCCTGCCGCCGGGGATGCTCGCTGCTCTCCCGCCTGCTGTGCGCTCCGAACCGGGGCAGGACACTGCCTCCCGCTCCGCTCTCACAGCGGACAAACGACACCGAGCTGCTGAATGAATTAGTAGCTAACATCGCCGTTACTCTTAGCTGTTAGCGCAAGTTGTAGGAGGGGAAAAAAAAATGGGAGAGGGAGGGAAAAAATCCCCGTTAATGCTGCCTGGGGAATACCGTGGAATTTAGAAGAGATAGCGTTGCAGAGTAGCAGCATGCCTGACTGCACTCGGCTCGAATCGCTGGGAAGCAGCCTCGCGTTGTGTCGTTTAAGGCTCAAGGAAGAACGGCACAGCAGTAATGGATTTGTGTACTGTGTGTCTGCGTAAAAGGAAAGTAATATAAAGATGGTGGTATGTAATTTGTATTTTATTCTTAAGAAGAATTTAATCCAGGTATGTATGCTCTTTGTATTTTTGTCTAGTCTGCATACAGTGTTCTGTTTCCTTTGTTTCCTTTGCTTGTTTTCATTCTGAATGTACCTCCCGCTGTTCTTGCTATTGCAATGCATTGATTTGTAACTCATTTGCTCTCTATTGCTATAATGTTGATGAAACTGTCTGGGCTTCTGGAATTAACACTTCATTCAAAACTGAGGGGGTTATTTTGTAAGGCTGGTAACTTCACAGTGGAAGTTGAGTAAGACAGTATGGTGTTGGATTTTTCAATGAGTATGTTTAAAATTATATCAAAATATAAATAAATTAATTATATGAATACACGGTGAAAATATAATATGTTTTGCTTATTTATGTCGGTATTTTTCTCCTAATTTGTGACAGGATTACTAATAAATTGAGATTTATGTATTTCTGGGTCCTCATTAATCTCCAAGATGAACACTCTGCAGTTTTCTTTTGAATAGGCAGCTTGCCTAGACTACATGCTTGATTCTGTTGCACAGCTAAATCTATGTCTTAGAATACCCTCTATTAGGTACCTCCCCCAAGGCACAACCCAGAAAACCACCAAAACTATTTCATATATTTTTGTCCATTTTAGGTTCAAGAAGATAAAATTAGTATTTTGCCTTCTGCAATTTCAGATGCCAATAGTAGCTAAAACTATTTTCTTACTGTGAGGTTGATGATTCATTTTGCTTTAAGAGGAAGAATTATGCAGATATAAAAATATGAATATTCTTTAGCCCTCACCTTTCTTTAGTCACCTGGGTCCTCTTGCACTTCTTGTAATATTAATACTTTCTTTCAGCTGATAGCTGATTGTATGTAATAAGTGAAATAGACCACAAAGCTATGTGCCCTTAAACTAAGGACACTCAGTTGTCTTATAATGTCTAGTAAAAATGTATTAAAACCTTAATGCTTATTTGATTGTTCATTAGTCTCGAAATATCTTAAAACATTCTGTTGCATTTCTAATTTCAGTGCAGCCTAGTTAGAAGATTTTTTTTAAAACATGTTGATCCAAAAAAGGGTTAATATCAGTTACAGCATCTTAATACTGTTGTTAACCCCTGGCTAACAGGAACTCTTATGCCTTTAAAACAGTCCTTGGTGTAACATCAATTGCTTTCTGATGTGAAAATAAACTGTGAAGTTGTAGCTATGTTTTACAGAGAGGGTGATACTATGCTTGTTCCCTGTCAGTGATTATATAAAATAGATGCCTTTATTTAGCTTGATACACTACTGTGATTTGGCAATTGAGATTGTAAGGTTACTTGACACATATGAGTGTTCCAAAAGCCAGTGCTGAATCTTACCATTTAAATCAACATAGTGAGAAAAGCAGTGAGGAAGGCTGTTATGTCTAAAAGCACTAAGAATAAAAAGTAGAATTTAAGGGTAGAGCATGTTTTGTTCATCACAAATTCCTTTTCATAAGGGATATAATGACAGAAATTATTATTAATTATGATTAGCTGTCATCTCAAATAACTTAATATAGAAAAAAAACATGATGCAAGATAAATGAGGGTTCCTTCAGTGGCATATACACAACTTGGAGAGTTGTATAAAGGTTTTCTGTCACTCTACCATTTGCTCGATCCTGCAGTGATGTCAGCAGAACATTACCATAATCACTGTCTATTGCTGTGAAAACACCTAGGAGTCCTCAGGTAAAGCACTGGGATTCCAGGGTGTTACACACTAGGAGAAGATTCATAGCTCAGAATATCTGCTAAATCACAAAAGCATCAATGAGAACTGAAAATTCGAAATTTTCCTTTAGCTGTAGTGTTGTGAAAATCTAGGAAGAATGAAGTAGTATGATAGCTTCTGCCTCGTGAGACCATCACAGCTCTGAAGCTCTGAAGCATAAAAATTCTTTGGCACCTAAGGAGGTTGTTTTTCTCATTTGTGTCACTCACTTGGGTTGCTAGCAGAGGTTCTTGCTTTCAGGTGCAAATCTTGAGTGTCACAGTTGGCAATATATTGAAGCAAAGACAGCAGAGGGTTCTTTTTTTAAATAAAGTCTTTTCAGAAAATTTAGAAATACTTTAATATCTACCATCCTTGTCAGTGAATGTCATTTCAGGTGTTAAGCATGGTTTCTATCTGTGTGTGCCTCTACTCATCCTAGTGAGTGTTTGTTGTTGTTAACAGTATTTGTAGTCATTTGTGCTTGTGGTATTTTTCAAATGCAAATGTCACAGATGTTTGCTACCATTTATCAAATGAAAGGCCACTTCACCAAAAACTTTCCTTTTCATAACTTTTTGTTCTAAAAGTTTGATGTAACTTTTAGTTTATTAGATTTTAGAAAATATGTAAAATCTTTGTGGCAGAGGAATGGAATCCAGAGGGCTTACTTTGCCCACATAAATATCTTACTGTAAACATTTCACTGGGAATTTTTGTAAGTATTTGCAAAAAAAAAAAAGCCCACAAACCCTAAGGAAAGGAAAAAATCAAAGCTGCAGAGTGATGTAGTGCACACATGGTCACAGAGCTCATGGCAAGCCCTGTCCAGGGAGATGTAACTCCAGGCAGTGAGCTGCCCATGCCAAGGCTCAGGCCAGGGCAGTTGGAGGATTAAAAAGTCTTACCTGAAAGAAAATGGAGGGATTTTTTTTTTAAATTATGTTTTCTGACAGAATTACTATCCTGAAAAGTTGCTGAGACTTTTGAAATGTTAGTATTAAAAGAAACTTTGAATACACTCAGTATACTATAAATACAGTCTGCATATGTTATGCTTCAGTGTAAATGAAATCACTTGGGTTCCCAGGGTGTAATGTTTAAAAAACTCTCTATTGACACACAGGCAAAACTAGGGACAGAACTGAGATTAAGGCAAAATGTATGTTGATACTTTGTGACTTTTAATAGGCACAAAATAGGTTTTGCTTACTATATAGCAACTCTTATATTTATGGTAATCTGACATAATAGCAAGCTGGTAATAGTCCAGCTAAGCTAATATGTCTGGTACTGACTTAGTAATGCAGTAATCTCCATATTGTCAGCAAATAACTTTTCCCTCCCCGTGTTTTTCCTTCCCTTTGTAGTCTGCATTTAACTAGAAATGAACCATTTGGTGAAATTTTCTCAATCTTAGCAGTTTTTGAACTGATAGTGTTGGCTAAAAATAAGTTTATATAGGGCAGCATATATCATGTATACAGCTGTAAAAGAGGGAAAAAGTCATAATTACCACCTTGTTATACATTGCAGTGTCTTTTTTTTTTCTTTTTTTGACTGAAAAAGTCAAGTAATCAACTAGAAGCATCAGAGGAAAAAGTCAGTGTATTTAGTCAAATAATATTGAAATCATCTGCAGCCTGGTATTCTTGTGGGCCCTAGTGTGTTCACCTGGCCTGTGTTATCTGCTGCTCTCCAGATGGGCCACATTTTACCTTCAGAATCTGTTCTATAGCTTTTTACATCTCAGTGTCAGTCTGCTGTGTTTGGCACATCTCTTCCTTTGTTTTTAGTTCTAGTCAAGGCCATTGACCTTTAAGAACAGTTGCTTCAAATACACTTTTCTTGTTTATAATGTAAATACCATACTGCAGGTGTGTTTCTAAAGAAATAGTCTTCTAAATGCCTCCAACGATATTATTAGTAGTTCATAAATAATTGAATTGTAATTTTAGCCTCAGTTGCCTTAACAAAACTTCACAGAGAAAAATGCAAATATTACAAATACAAAGGTGTATAGAATAGTGTAACTAAAAAAGTAATTATGTAAGTTACTGCAAAATAGTGGGTTTTCTTCAATTAATGTCTGTCTTCAACAGTAATTAAAAAAAACCCAAACCACCTTTTACCAAAAAAAAAAAATCTTCTCTTTTTTCCCTGGTGGTCATAGTAGTAGGGAAGCAGTGAAGATGACTTTTCTCTGCAGAAAAATTGCTCATCCTAGCTTTTTTTCTAAGCTAATCCAAAGACAATGTGCTTCTATACATTACAAAGTAGTACCATTGCAACTGTTGAACTACTGAGTTAATTCACTAACACACAGAGTTCTAGATATGATTTCTGGATTAGCTGTTCTAAACCACAATGAGCCAAAGTTGGGTTTCAGCCTGTGCTGTTTGCATCTGTTATCCTTAAACTCGATTAAGTTATATGCTGACAGAAGAGATACATAGCAGCTGTGAATGACCAGTCTGGCAATATGACTGTTAAATATTTTGATTGTATTCTGTAGTGTATCCATGAATATATGTGCAACCTCCTCAGGACAGCAGTAGGCCTTGTGGATTATAAAATAAGCAGATGGTAGACTCCTAAGACTGGGGTTTGGAACAGCAGTTTGGCAGTCAGTTTTACTTTTTGCATTCCCATAAATAGAGAAGGCAACATGTCAGAGGGTGGTTAGGTATGTATGAACATATAGGATCCATAAAGAAATATCACCAGGTCAATAAGTGGATATAGTAAGCTTTGCAAGTCGTTTTGAAGAACAATAGGAATCACTTCTAGCCAAAAGGAGAGGGCTGATAGCACTGCACCTCTCGTGTGAATGTTGGAGGCTGATGGGATAGGGAAAGGTCTGCTGGTGTGAAAACCTGGGGGATGCTTGGAACAAAGGGTGATTACCCAGAATCTTCAGGGTCTCTTGATTGCTCTTGTCCGTGCCTTTGCTGGGTGTTTGGGCGATCATCCATCTCACTATGCACTGCTCAGGTCTTAAGTGAAGTTTTAGCTTAAGAGACTCACCAATTACACAGATTAAAAATGTCAGTATTTCAGACTACAAGGAGAATTTAAGAAGAATATAAAGGAGCAGATAAGCGCTCTAAATTAGGTTCTTCTGAATTAGGTCATCTGAGATGATTGCCAGTATAGTGCCCCTGTTATAGTAAATTAATGAAGCAATGTGGAGCATAATGCTTGTCAAAAGGAAGGGAGCATCGTAGGTTTCACCAAGTACACTTATGTCAAGATAACCTTACCCCCAGGCAAGCATAAGACTAGTAAAAGACTGTAATTAATAAATCTGTATATCTGAATTCTGTTAGAGATTCCTTATGATCCTGATGATAAGAGAACCTCTCTTATCCTTAGTTTCTGCAGATGCAGGCTGGACTGTTTGCATATTTTTGTATGGTTACGTTTTATTAGTTCATTTCTGTGGAGCATTTTGCATATCACAATAATATGTTGTTGTCTATAGGCTCCAGTGCCTATTTTGGCAGTAATACAGAGTGGGATTGCTGCAGATGAAGGCTTCTTGGTTTTGTTTGGTTCCCCCTACCGTCTTGGTGTGGAGAAGATGAACTGTCAGAGGGTGTTTTGCAGAGAGAAACTGCCCTTCAGTCTCATGTTCTCGGCTGCCCCTCCCAGCACACACAGAGCCCTGGTGGCTGCTGGGCAGTGTGCAGGTCCTGCCTGGTTCTGCTGGGCAGGGGACAGTGCATCCACAGCGCTGGGCTCTGCAGCTCCGGGTGCTGGGCTCTGAGCAGGAGCTCAGCAGTGATCTAGCTATTCTATTTAAATACTGAAATTATATTTTAAAGATGATTCACTTTTCTTTTCTTATAAAAACACGGGGCTAGATCTGTTAAAATAATTTTTTGAAATGGGGGTCTGATGTTCAGATATGCAACTGAAATACACTGTTTGCATTATTTAAAAAGCTATCATTTTTAACTCTGCCCACTCCTCCCTCCTTCTACCTGACACATCAGTTTTAGACTTGGAATAAGATCCTTTATACATGATGCTTCCAATGGACATTTTTATTTTGACAGCACTTTGTTATCAACAGTGTGCTTGCAGCCTGTCCAAATTATCTGTTCACCATCAAGTTGATCAACAAAACTGTTTTCAGACTTGCTATGGGTAAAAAGTTGATGCAAGTGTCATTTTGTCCTTTGTTTATAGAAGGACCCTATTAAGAATTTATTTTAGTTCTAGTCTCATTATCCATAACACTTTCCAGTTTCCTGTTCTATTGCCATAGCATGAAGTCCTTACCTCACTGCTCTAACATTTCAGCGTGATTCCTTATGCCTAGAATGGGTTAACCCAGTGATGTTGAACTTTATCATATAAATTGTTTTAATTCAATAAACCAGCAAAGTGAAAACTTTAAAAATGAGGTCATAATGGTTTATTGGGAGACCTGGATAAAACCTGGAAAGTCTCCAAATGCCAATGTGCAGGTCATTCAAATAATTGGCTTAGTTCTATGTGCTTCTTAAAAGACTGTTCCTTATCTTATGGAGTTTTAACCTGATATTGATTTAAAATGTTAAGAACAACCTATGCAAGTCCTTACAGAAAGAAATGGATGAGACCTGTAATGACTCAAACTTGATTCCATGCATAGACTTAGAGTTGTAGAAAATGACTTTTTGACAGAGCAATGGTAGGCTGTAAACTGATTAACAGATCATATGACTAATACAGCTGAGATGGAATAGAACTCGCATGAGAGAACATAAATCTGCTCCATTTAGCAGATCTCCCTGTTTGTAACAGTACAGCTTTTAATTCACTATGGCATTGTCAGAAACTGGGTTTAAATAAATTCAGTGCTGAATGTTCAGCTATTTGTGATACTTTCAGTTATCTCTGATAAAAAGCATTGGTTAGCCACTGGATAAAACAAACACACACACATATATATGTATATGGCTTGCTATAAAATCAAGCTGCTTCTACAGAGATGCATTAAACCTTATTTAAAGTGAATGTAAATGTTCCAAATTCCAGTGATTACTTCATTATTTCTTGATGTTTTTTAGGCTGAGACAGGAAACAAGCCTTCTGGCTTGTTTATACATCCTCAATTTGAAGTCTTTTGAAGAATGTCCAAGTCATCTAAGTGAAGTTTATATAAGAGGGCATTTAAAAATCTGTGGCTGTGTGGGCAGAGGAGTCACACTTCAAATCTTGTTCAATAAATGGTTACGAACATTCAGTGTAAGAGCTGAATGGTTAACAACTGTTTTTACATCTAGAAACATACCTTTGACATTGAAAAGTGTCCAAGGATGGTTCCTTTCTCTATTAACAATATGTGAAAATGAGGCATCCTTGGCTCTAGTGAAAACTTCTCAATATTCTGAGAGATGTCATTTGCATTCCTTGAAAATTGCATGCAGTCTCACTGACCATTCTTTAGCTTCCAAACATTGCTTGCTCTTAATTCACTCTTAATACTCTGGCTTCAGGCATAAGCCTACAAGGCAAAGAAGTGGCAAGGACTGTGCTGATGTATATGTGTTAAAAATGTGACTCATGTTCCACAGTTGTTTCACCTTTTTATAAAATAATAAATAGCCACTTTGGGAAGAGTGAAGAATGTTTTCTGTTCTTCTGCTCTCTCTGCATCCCAATTTTGTTATAACTGGAAAAGAAATGAGTCTGTTTACATCCTCTGTTCCAGGGTTCCAGAAGCCAGCAGCTTTTAGCAGCTTTGCTGTGCTCTCTGCAGCACAGTGCATTTTGCTGCTGCAGGATGAATCAGTGTTTATTATTTACCATATGTGTATATATGTAAGGAATAAATATATGGAGTATAGTAGTAAGGTCAATGAAGGCAAACTATGCAATGCAAAGAGCAGATCTGGAGGGGTGTGAGTGGACCATAATGTTTCACACAGTGCCAGGCTGTTTGCAGACAAGGACAGTTCATATTCTTTACTCCTCTTAAGACACCACAGAGCAATTTTTAACCCTTTGTATACCTTGTATCTAAACAGACTTCTTGTTCTGCCAAAGAATTTTTAGCTGCTTTAGAAACCAAAATGGCCATTTTAAGAACTTCTTCTTTGCTGGATTTTTTCAGAGCTGGTTGTCTTGTTTTTATTCTGCAGTGATGAAACCAGGATGTGAAAAGTACATTTACATGTTTAAAATGTATTGACTACATTTCTAATGGATACAAACTTTTGTTTTATGGAATAGAAACTTCCAGATACCTCATGAAATCTTCCTAGACTTCTTTTAGGTCAAATAGTTTTCCTGTTGTAACATCACTTGTTTCTGTCCTGTGACTTGTAAATCGTGTTCGTTTCTCCCTCATTTTGTGTAGGTTTGTGTTTGGGTTTTTTCTGTGACCAGAACTATGTTAAATATAATAACCTGGATGACAATTTCCATCAGTTGTCATTATTTTCTGTTACTTTCTTTGAGTTTTCTTTTTACTTCTTAAAGAAGAGAAACCATGAAGATAAGCCCATTTTTGAGTCTGGCTTATCATAGCATGTTGAAGTTACCATAGCATGATATCAAAGCAATTATTTCCCAAACCATAGATATGTGCATAATTCAATCCCTAGGTAGAGCAGTACACAGTTCTCACTTGTTGTACCTGAATCCCACCTTGCTCCAGAAGGCAAAGCAAGAGAGAACTTTGCTAGTAACCATTTGTTACTCTGTCAGGTTTTTTGATCACTGCCATATATCGTATGGATCTAAATTGAAATGCCAGTACTCTGAAAGAAATGCAGAGAGCATTTAAACTGACTATTTCTGTTAAAGTCAAGAATTAAACTGGATGAAGAAGCCTGGAAATAAGTTGAGCTTCTTAGTTGTTGTTAAAAATATTTGCCTATAACTACTTTCGGCTTCAATTATTAATGAAATAATCTATTCAGAAAATTATGGGGAATCATCTGTGTTTTCATTGTAACCTAGTTAAAACATCATCAGTATTATTGAATGATAAGTTTGCTTGGCAGCCATTGTAATGTCATTCCCTCCTTTTTAGACACCTCAAGAAGCCATGTGCAACAGTGAGATTTTGCAAGAAATACAAAACCTCTTCAGGATTTTGTTTTGAACAAGCAGATGTGTGATTTTTTTTTTCTTTTTTTCTGTATTTTCCTGTCACGTTATTCCAGAGCATCAGTAGTTTACATGGCTATAGTCTCCATTGAAACATTTGCTGATGATCATTTTGGAGATACAAATACTTCTCTGGGTCAAAAATTGTGTTTTGTGGAAACAGCTTAAAATAAATTACACTCCATGGTTTCTGCCCTCTTCAAGAGCCTGATCTCATCTTACATATATAAGATTTGCAAAGGAATGTTTACAAAGAAATCGGGAAATAGTACAAAAAGGAAAGAGAGTTGTCAGAGCAAAAAGGAACAAGACTTAACTCAGATTGGACAAACAAAAAATCCAAAGTTTTCCAATACTTTAAAAAGCACCGTTAAAAAGATTGCCAAGTGCCCCTCTGCCCGCAACTTATCGACTGAGGAAGAGGAAAGCAATAGAGAATTTTCACTTTCTCCAACCTTCAGTTACAGAGTTGCTATTGCCAATGGACTGCAAAGGCATATTTTTGTAGCAAACACTAATAATGAAGATATAGTTCCAGACCTGTCTTCAAATGATAGCTCGTGTTCTGAGTCCTTGAGTGAGGTAAAAACCAACAGCAAGAAGAACGAATACTTATCGCACACAATGCCCGTGAGACGCAACAGGAAAAGCTTGAGCAGCCTGGCAGCCTCCGATGGGAGCTCGGACGGAGAGCGCACGCTGCACTCACTGAAGCTGGGAGCCCTAAGGAAACTGAGGAAATGGAAGAAGAGCCAAGAATGTGTCTCATCAGACTCGGAGCTGAGTTCGTGGAAGAAAACGTGGGGACTAAGAAGTAAATCTCTGGACAGAACTGGCCGTCACCAGAAATCAAATACTCTCGAACCTGGCTTTAGTTCGACAGGTTGTATTAGCCAAACCCATGATGTTATGGAAATGATCTTTAAAGAGCTTCAGGGAATAAGTCAAATTGAAACAGAACTCTCTGAATTAAGAGGGCATGTTAATGCTCTGAAACAATCAATTGATGAAATTTCTAGTAGTGTAGAAGTTGTGCAAAATGAAATTGAACAGTTGCGAACTGGATTTGTACAGTCCAGAAGAGAAACTCGGGACATCCATGACTACATTAAGCAGATAGGCCATCCAGGAAACAAAGCAAGTCTTAGGTTTCTAAATGTGCCTGAAGAGCGGCTTGAGAAAGCTGAAAGCATAGTTTACAAAATATTAATGGAAAAAATGGGGTTCTCAGAGGCACAAAGCACTATTAAAATTGAGTTTGCCCAAAGGCTGGGGCAGCAAAGAGACTGTCCGAATGCAAAGCCAAGACCTATTCTTGTTTACTTTGAGTCATCACAACAGAGGGATTTGATTTTAAAAAAGTCTTATAAACTTAAGGGAACTGGCATTGGAATTTCCACAGATATATTTTCCCATGAAATAAAAGACAAAAAAGAAAGAGGGCTGCCTTCTTCTCAGACATATGAAAGCATGGATATGAAAGTTTTAACTGTGGAAACAAAATCTAAAATGCATGATTGGGAGTCACCTGACAGTGATAAAGACTTGGAATCAGATATAAATAAGAACAGTTATGCAAAGATATCTAAATCAGCACATCAAATAAAAACAAGCACTACAAAGGGGACTGCTGAGTCCCCAAACACCAAAGACCTTGACAGAACTGCTGGCAGTAGCACCTTTTCACACAGAAGGAGTTATGACAATCAGTCACCAGAATTTGACACTATGGAAAAACAATCAAAGACTTATTATTCAGATGTGACTCCTTTATGGCATTTACAGAACGACTTTGCAACGCCAAAGCTTAGCCGTTCAGAATCAGATTTCTCAAAGTTGTGTCAGTCTTATTCTGAGGATTTTTCAGAAAACCAGTATTTTAGCAGAACAAATGGCAGTTCACTGTTGTCTTCCTCTGATCGAGAGCTTTGGCAGCGAAGGCAAGATGATTCTCTAAACTGGTATGGCAGTTCCCAGGAACAGACTTTTGCCCAAGACATGCAACAATATCCAGAGCAAAATGAATTAGGGAACATAGAAACTGTTGATAGTGGAGTAAGCAATGGAGTAATCTGTGTTTCTGGAGACATAAACCACTATGATGATAGTCAGCTTTCTTTACAGGATGATCTTTCCCCATGGAAAAACTGGAATCAGCTGGAACAAGGGGCAGATTTGGGCCTAGACTCATCCACGCAGGAAGTTTTTGTGTATGATATGAGCAGTCCTTCAGACCAACAGACAGACTTTGGAAAGGGCCAAAGCTCTGACCTCCAGTATGATACTGAAAGCTATGATTTCACTCTAGATGGCACTTCTCCATCGTGTCCAGGGCTCGACAGTGAAACACAGAGTCAGTGGACAGGTCAATATGATGATTATCAGGAAACAAATTCCATCTCCTCTTACCAGAATCAAAACAGATTGCCTATGATGTACCGAAGTCAAAGTGAGCTACCAAGTGACGACTCAGAGGAAACTGCCCCTAAATCATGGCACAGCCGATTAAGCATAGATCTTTCTGATAAGACTTTCAGCTTTCCTAAATTCGGATCTACACTCCAGCGTGCTAAGTCAGCTTTAGAAGTAGTCTGGAATAAAAGTACACAAAGTTTAAGTGGGTACGAAGACAGTGGATCATCTTTTATGGGAAGGTTTAGAACTTTATCTCAGTCTACTGCAAATGAGTCAAGTACAACTCTTGATTCTGATGTTTATGCTGAGCCTTACTGCTACAAAGCAGAGTATGAGGAAGACTTAATTGAACCATCTGGTGAGAATGAAACAGACTATGTAGAAGTGATGGAACAAGTCCTTGCTAAACTAGAAAATAGAACTAATAGTAGTGAAACTAGTGAGCAGGTCCAGGAGTATGAACTGGACCAGTCTTTGTATGAAACTCCATATGCAATGCTGCCAGAGGAGCAATATGACACACAGTTTGACAGTGTGATCAGTGAAGAGGTACTGGAAGTTGAAAGTGACATGGCTCCTGAAGTAGAAATACGGGAAGATGAAAATCAGAATGTCCCAGAGCTGATTACTGAAGTTACTGAAATTCCAAAGAAAAAAAGAATACGACCATCATTTAAAGAAGCTGCTTTAAAAGCATACAAGAAACAAATGAATGATTTGGAGGAGAAGATCCTTGCTGGAGGTAATGGTATTTTAATTCTGTCTTTTAAGTAAAATATTGTTCTCACTAGAGTTGGACATTAATTTTTGTATAGTACCTTATCTTGCTCCCATTGAATTCAGTAGCAAAAATTTTGCTTGTGTCTGGTTTTGTTTAGAGGGTGAAATAGTTCCACAGAAATCAAAAGGTTAAATTTCACAGGCTTGCTTTGAAACAGTTTTCTGAACAAGTTAGTCAGACATGCTTGTAAGTAACTGTATTTCTTTGCATTTCAGTAACTTGAAAATTAAATTTCACAAGGTTTAAGTCTTAAAAAAATAACTAAATAGTACAGTATTCTTGGTTTTCTCATAGCTTCATAGATATATT
The DNA here is from genome assembly GCA_013400515.1 of Erpornis zantholeuca. Lineage (NCBI taxonomy): Eukaryota > Metazoa > Chordata > Aves > Passeriformes > Timaliidae > Erpornis > Erpornis zantholeuca. The sequence continues at coordinate 92,204 of VZTN01032996.1, read as the reverse complement.
TACAGGAGTCATACAGAGTGTTCAGATATTACACTCTTGAGCAGTTTCCAAGGCGTGGTTGGTTCTGTATTCTGTATTCATCCTGATGAGCAGTGTTCTCCATCCCCTATGCAAGCAGTAACTTGTTATGTACTAAAAAGAGTGAAAGTCTCAACTGATTTGATGTCTGTTCTTATTTTGATTCTGTCCTTGTTTGTACTCCCAGCAAGCTCTCAGAGAAGTAGTCAGTCCCCAAAACAGGGTGAGAAGGGTGTAGGGTGTGGAAGAAAGACAAGAGAGTAAATGGTAGCATCTGTGTATGAGGAAGCTTTAGGAAGGAGCTGAATTTACAGAGGGTGTTGACACTGATTTATTCATGATTTTTATCTTTGTATTATCAGACTTCAAAGTGCACAGTCATATGTGTAACTTTGATACCTCTAGTAATACACAGATGTGGTGATGTTCAATGTAAATATTCACTGTAATGCTAATAACATTCGTTATAATATTGTATGTGCATTTAATTGGGAGCATCAGAATGACTGTAGCTAGCCAGATGGTAATTGTCACCTTGACTGAATCCTTCCTTTATCTGCCTTGGAAAAATAATCATCTGATACATTCATTTTAAAGATAAAAATCTGTGCCTTTAGCCAAAGGTTGTATTCAGTAGTAATGAGCTTGAGATGTGCTACAGCATTTCTTTTTCACATGAGCAGCTACTTTTACAATAAATATATAGTCATCTTGAAAGTATGTTAAAAAGTGTTTAAATATTGATAGTTGTAGAGTTTACTTTCAAGTCTGTTTTTATATTTAGATAATGATACTCGATTGTATACTCATATTTTGCAGGTAATTTTCTGTAGTACTTTCTTAGATAGTAGGTGGTGTGTATATGAAGGAACAGCTGTAAATAAATAGTATTTTCATTACTTTTTCCTGATTTTATGAGGTATGAGAGAGGGGAACCACATTCATTTTACCTAGTCATTGTACAGGAATATAATGGTCTGAGAACTTAATTAAAGAAAACACAAAAGGAAGACCCAAAATTTTGAAACCCAAATAGATTCCTGTTTGAAGTCTGTGCATTTGTGTACATTGGTAGATAACAGGTTGTTGGCAAATGAGAACTAACTTTGGTGCATCCCAAGCAATTGTTTCTAGGAATTAAATGTATGTTCTTCTTTTAACCCAGCAGGTGAAAGACTTCTTTTAGTCCCTTAATCTACTGACTTTTTTCTTCTGAATAGCTGAAACATTTTTTGTATTTACAGAGATTCCATCTGACACCAAGAGCAGTTGATGAAAATGTACTATTGGGTGTAGTCTATGGGGCAGAGTGTCTGCATGGTTATAAGATGTCATATTGGACCTCCACTTTTGTTTCCACAAATAAAATTATATAGAATATTATAAAAGAGAGGGGAAATAAAGGAGAATGGGAGTACAGCAGGAAGTTAAGGGGAACTTCCAAATGAACTGCTACAGCTCAGCTTGTTCTGAGTGCTCTCCCTGGTGAGTGACAGTCGTGCTCCCCTTTGCTCTGTGCCTTCTGTGCCATCTCAGAGGACACTTGCAGCCAGGGGCTCTGCCTCAGCAGCCACCAGCTGCTTTGGTACAAAGTGCCTTTGGCTCCTGTGGCACACCCAGCACCACCTGTTGGCAAAACAGTCCTTGCTGGTTTCACATCTAATGGATGAATGTGATATTCTTACCTCTGTGTCTGCAGAACACCTAACAGTTCTTCAGAATTTAAAACTTGCAAAATACATTTTCTATCTGGAGTAGTCTACTCAAAGAATATATTACCTGAAAACTATTTCTGCTGAGTGATATGTGGTATCATTGGAGCCAAATCTTTGTTTTAACTTCTGCTTCCTCTCAGTGAGCTGGATAATGGACACTACAGACAATTTATTCACAGATAATGAAATCCACAGGTGGGATGCCTGTCCTTGGAGACAGTCCACCTCCATCTGGACATAGTCCTGGGCACTCTGCTCTGGGTGGCCTGATTTGGGCAGGGTTCTTAGACAAGGCCTCCAGAGTTCCCTTCCAGACTCAGCTGCTCTGACACAGAAATGCATTTTTGAATACTTTTTATGCAGCCTTTGAAGAAGGATGTCTTCTTAGTGTCAGTTTGTCTGCTAAGAAGAAACACCTTCAACTTCTGTTTATTACTTGAATGGCATGTTGTCTAGGAAAGAAACATTTTGTAAATCAGTTTTTAAAGGAGTTCTACAAAACTCACAAAACATATTTTGTAACTTCTCAGTTTTGACAACCTGCCTCCTCTTCCTTGTGTGTAATTAGGCATGTCCAGAGAATACTTAGTTTGTCATTTAAGCAAATAGTAGTTTAAGGCATTCTCTGTTCATTTTAATATTTGCAGGAGTAATAATAACTTCTTTTAAAAGTGACTAATAGCTGTTCTAGGTTTGCATGATTTTTATGGATGTTTTTTGGGTTTTTTTCCTCTCTTATCCCTGTAACTGATTCGCAGTCAACTTCTGATTTCTTATTTTTGGATGGGAAAGCACTAGAAAGAGAACAAGTTCTTTGAACTAATCTTCATTATATAACCAAAACATGACCTGTTCTTTAATTAATTGTTTCATCCTTCTATGTAGGCAGGAGCAGGTAGACAACAATCTGTCCAAGCAGAGATATAACCACATAATATAGCAGTGTTATTTCTCCAGTTTAATACAGAAGAAGGGTTCAGAATATGATTTTCATTCTAGTAATGCATAAGGTAAGGTCAATAAATCTTTGGTACATAAATAATTTATTAGTGCACAAGAAGCCCATAAGATAGTTCTATTCTCTGTCACTAGCTGGTGGAAAAAATACACTCTGGGCTGATTGCTTATGTATTATTTATTACACAATGGTTTTGGAGACATACTGGAATGGCTAGGTTATATGAATGAGAGGAGACATGAGCAGTACATGAGTAATCCTGAGATTTAAAGTTCTCTGAGGATATAGAGACATTGCATGTATACTAATGGAGGGATTGAAGGCTTGAAAAAGTCAAGGAAGTGCTAACCAGTTGTTTGTTTCTTTGTACACTGTAATTGTACAGTGACTGGGGGAGGGAAGGATGTCCTGGACAGATGGTAGAATTTTAGTTTAGTCTTTAAAATACTGAAGCAAATAATAAAGATAGAACATGTATATTTGCATCTCTTATGCCTGTTCTTTCACTGACCAGTGCTAACAGCTAATGCCACTCAGACTTGTTCATAAGATAGTATAACAGAGATTGCTGGTTTGCCCTTTTTAATCAACCTGCTTTTGTTACAATGAAAGTTACAGTTTGTCATGTTTTGGGAATTCTTTGAAATATAATCTCATTCTGTTTTCATTACACCTTATTTCTTCAAGTGTTTTGTTGTTAAAAATTAAATACAAAGTTCAGATTTTTCTTATCCTCTAGCATATAATGTTGGTATTGTGGCACTATTGAAAGCTTTGGCATTATTAAAGCCAAACTGTCTTGAACTCATGCAGCTTTAAGCTGATACAGTATGGACACACTTTGTACAGTCAAGGTGTAAATCCAGATTGCACAGAATCCCCCCAAAAAGGCTTGAAGCTGAGTTGTGGCCACACTTTTAAGTTCCCTGTAAGTTTAGCATCACCTTGTTGAAAGTAAGGAATGAAACTTTTTTCCCATGTGATCTCTCTGAGATGCTTTCCCCACACTCAGCCCAACAGCATTTCACATCTTTCTGATCTCAGGCACAGTCTGATGGGGGAAAAAAAGTGAATGAATGAGCATACTGCAATTATTCTTTGCATCATTGGGAAAGAACAGCCCAGGCAGAAACACTTACAGTTAATAAAAGGTAACAGCAGTACCAAGCCCCAAGATTTTCTGTTCTGTTTCAAAGCATTGGAGCCACAGTACTCAGTGATGCAAGGTTTTGTTTGGTTTTCCCACATGTCATTTATTTATGGTTTGTTTGGGTTTTTTTCATAAGAGTGATAAATTACTTCATTAATATAAGGACTGATTGTATTCCATGTGGCTGATATAGTTCATCTGCAATGCTTAAGGAAAATGAATATATATCCACCTAATGTATCATCTATAAAGAGATGGATCTGGGGACAAAATACTTCTCAACAGAAGGTGATTAATCTATTGCTCTTCTCTTCGTATGTAAATAATATAAACAGGCAGATTCCAGAGAGTTCTCATCAGTGTGAATTCCCTTCTCTGTTCACATCAGGCACAGTGGAACAGATGTGTCATGTAAGCAGGCTGGGGAAGAAATGGTTAATCTTGGCATACATTTTAATAGATGTGTGGTACTGAGGAAACAAGATTACTGCAAGCTAAGGAATCTATTCTGGTGCTGTATAGGAATGATAATGATCCACAGGAATTTAATAATCCAGTTTTTTCAGCTGTCTTTGTTTCCTTTCTCAATGCCACGTGTGTCTGTCTTTTGCTCAGGTAAACAAAATGATTGGTGTCTTTAACTCTTTTTTGGGGGGTGGAGGTGGTGCAATAAGAAGCTGTAGCTGTGCAGGCTGGGGGAACACAAAATACATTTTCAGATGATGTTGGTAAAACCTGATAAATGCAATATCTTCTTGCATCAGACTGCTTAGCCAAAATTCTAGAATATCCTTTTTCATGTGTGTGTGTGTGCACTCTGAAAATCCTCCACTAATGTTACAGGAGGTACAATAGTGTTCTAAAGAATTATTAACCACTCCATGAGTTCTGTCAGGATGGTGCTGATGAACCAATGTGCATTGATTTGTCTGAGCTGAGCTTCTCATGCCCCAGAGAGTGTAGGCATTATTGTCTTGCTGCTTGTTTCACTGGAGTCAGGCATAAATCTTTAAACCCTTCCTATTTCTCTTCTATCCTTCCATGGAGAAAAAGGATACCAAAGACTTCAACAGAAAATGGCAGTTTGTCCATTTGAGATTAATAGATGGTTGTTTTTTGAAAAATTATGGGAGGAGATCTAATCAGTTAGTGATAGAGATGATGCATCCATCTTTTGTCTGTGAAGAAAAAGCAAGTAGTTACATTCACCACCTACTCCAAAGTTGGGGCTTTGTCAAAGGATGCTCTGCATCAGTTGCTTGCTACACATTCAATCTGTACTTTTTTTTTTTTACTGGTTTAAATGAGTGACAGAATTATTTAAAAACCTGTTTAATATATCTTCCAGGAAACATAATAGTGTTCTTCTGGCTTATTGTGTTTCAATTCTGTAGTTACAGTATTCATTCTTATCAGAAAACCTTAGATTATAATACTGCATCTCTTTGTAAACAGGATAGTAACCAAATAGATTGAAGATCAACAGTTTAATTTAGCACAGCAGCTCCTGCTAAATCAGTGTGCATTACATCAGGGAAATGTGTGTCACAACTACATTTGTGTAACAGTCTCAGATTCAAAAAATTCTGCTGTTATCAGATGCCCTTTCCTAGAATAGCTACACCTAGTCTTTAATCATAAAAAAACAAATAAACCAACCAGGCCAACGGTCCCCAAACAAAAACAAAAACCCAACCCAACAACAAACCAAAAAAAAACCCCACAAGAAACCAAAAAAACAAAAAACAAAACCACAACAAACAACAAACCCCCCAACATCCTTAATCAGGAAGGTTTAGCAGAAATCCTTATTTTGGCCGTTTAATAAAAACAAGTAGACAAACAGAAAAACTCCAACAAAGCAGAGCCCACCCCAAGCCTCTTCTGGTTAGAGAGTGACTTCTGGTTTTAGAAAAAGTGATTCGTTAGAACTGCTAGTTTCCTTCGTAAAAGAAGAAAGTCTTTACTACTCTACTACTTAGGAAAACAAGACCATTTAACACGATTTTCACTGACTTTAGAATTAACGTTGATTGATAAATATTCATGCAGTTTGTCTGCTCTTTTCGTCCTTAAGCATCCTTAAGCTGCTAGAGCTACGAGGAAAGCGATGTCAGTTCCAAGGGTTTTTTATACTGGTTTTGTTGGGAAAATGAACACAATATTGTATCATCAAGATTTTAAAATATTTTTTATTTCCAAGATATTTGAGCATTTTCTTCTGATAGTTGTGTTTTAGAAGTAGAAATAACACTGCATAATTTCTGAATGCAGCTTCAGGATAAAAGGAATCTTGTTAAAGCATGAGGCTGAAAAAATATCTAGACACACATTTAAAAAATGTAATGACCTGGAAAACATGAGTTCATAGATAGGCTCGAGTCTTCCTCTGGTGTATTGGTGAAGTAGAATATTACAAGAGAGTGTGAAAGAGATTCTCTCTTTTGCTGCCAAAGGGAGATTCTGACTCCTTTCATGGGACAGATACCAGATCTTTTCCTTGTGCACATTTTTCAGGTGATCACCTGGAACACTTAGACTGTTGTCTCCCAGGAACTCTAAATAGGAGGAAATACCTGAAACCTCTCCAGTTATTGCTGATGCAAAATTATTGTTGATGTTGACAGAACTTTGTTAATCATGAGGATTGTTTCCTTGAGAAGCTGAGAGTATTCTTAATATAGCTTGCAAGATTAGAAGTTTTAGTAAAATTGAAAATCAGGACTCATGGTTGTGTTGCTGATAGAGCCATTTAAAAATGTCTCGGATGCTATGATGAAGAATATGTGTGTTAAAGGTACAAGGATACAAGTTAGATAGAAAAAACCCACAGAAAGTGCTGGAATCTGTTTTCTCTGAACACTCAGTGGCAGAGTGATCTGCTGGCTGACACTGCAGGGCTTCTCTGGAGAGGATTATTGGAGCAGCAGCAGTGATCTGTCAGTGCTGTCACAGAGCCATGAGCTGTGTGCAGCTCTGGGGATCACCAGTGCATCTGCAGCCTCACCAAGGAATTCTTGTCCTTCAGCTGCATGTATGCCACGATGGAATAAGGACAGACTGATGTGAGGGATGTGCTATTACTGAATGTAAAAACAAACCAGGAGAGAAAAATATTTATCAAATGGATGAGTATAAACTAAAGCACCTTTTATCCTGTAGGTCTTCCTGTTTCATTTAGCACCAGCAGGACGGAGCTGATGCTCCTCTGCATCCGTAAGGCAAGGAGGGTGCTGCGAACATAAACTAGTGGAATTTTCCTTGGGAACTTTAAAGGGAATGTTGGGTGAAATTTTCTTTTTCTAAAAAACCATAAAAGTAAAGGACAAGGAGACATGCCTTTTTCTATTAACTGCAAAAAGGGATTGAGGAATTCAGAAGGATTTATGCATGTCCTATCAAGCAAAAAAGTCCCATAGTACCAAAAGTCATCCTTTGGATTCCAGTGTACCAGTCTATAGCTCTTAACATCTGTAGTTCTTTGGTGTTTAGGCATAATTATTCCAACTTATTATTTTAAGCAAAGACAAAACAAACTGTAATTTGATTTTGAATTTACCTATAGCATAAAAGATAACAGTAAATAACCATTTTTTAATGTTTTAATGCTAATCATACTATGTCAAGTCTTCTCTTGTATCTGGTAAGCCAGTTTGCTTATCAACAGAAGAAAATCTGATATCTTTGTCTTACCTCAGTAAGTGATACTGGCTTCATGTCATCTTTTTATTTTGTATGTGATTATATGTTGACTCATTTTTCCTTCCACTACTGTAAATCTTGATTAGTTTGGCTTATCTAAATTTTTAGCCTCCTAGTTGGGAGGTTCTGAAGATAACGTTAAAAATGTTGGAGACTATTTTAGATAGTTCCTAAATCTTATCTCAGAAGTGGAAATAACTTCCCAGGAGAAACAACTTCATACCAACAGCAGCTGTGAATATCATACTGTGAAATATGTGACTGTTGCCCAGACACTGTAACCTGATTCCTTGATCCTAGCTGTACTTGTTGTTCTTGCTCTCTAACAGTTGTGTGTTTATATGACTTATGAGTGTGCCACCATTAGCATTTTATTTTCCAACAGGAGTGCCCTCTGGGAGAAATCTCCTCCCAGTTCACCCCATGAGGTCTGACCCCTAGAATGGCTCAGTAGGATCTGTGTGTTTGAGCAATGCAGCCAAGCCAGATGTTGCTCTTCAAGATCACATCTGATGTGCTCAGCAGCTAATGGACTTTCATAGCCAGGGCCAAAAATAGAACTGGTATGAAGTAAACACCCCCAAAACATTTGTGCAGTGAGCACTTGTGTCTTCCTCACCAACTGCTTTGACCTTGTGCTCCACCCTTGAGCACTCAGCCAAAAAAGTGTACTCACCCTTGTACACTCTGCACCCAGAGGTGGGCACAGCTCACCCCTGTCCCTGGCAGCCCTTGGACATCCTGCCCTGCACCCAGAGGTGGGCACAGCTCACCCCTGTCCCTGGCAGCCCTTGGACATCCTGCCCTGCACCCAGAGGTGGGCACAGCTCACCCCTGTCCCTGGCAGCCCTTGGACATCCTGCCCTGCACCCAGAGGTGGGCACAGCTCACCCCTGTCCCTGGCAGCCCTTGGACATCCTGCCCTGCACCCAGAGGTGGGCACAGCTCACCCCTGTCCCTGGCAGCCCTTGGACATCCTGCCCTGCACCCAGAGGTGGGCACAGCTCACCCCTGTCCCTGGCAGCCCTTGGACATCCTGCCCTGCACCCAAGGCGGGCACAGCTCACTCCTGTCCCTGGCTGCTCCTGGACATCCTGCCCTGTACCCAAAGGTGCTCACAGCTCACTCCCAGTCCCTGGCTGCCCCTGGACATCCTGCCCTGCACCCAAGGTGGGCACAGCTCACCCCTGTCCCTGGCTGCCCCTGGACATCCTGCCCTGCACCCAAAGGTGGGCACAGCTCACCCCTGTCCCTGGCTGCCCCTGGACATCCTGCCCTGCACCCAAAGGTGGGCACAGCTCACCCCTGTCCCTGGCTGCCCCTGGACATCCTGCCCTGCACCCAAAGGTGGGCACAGCTCACCCCTGTCCCTGGCTGCCCCTGGACATCCTGCCCTGCACCCAAAGGTGGGCACAGCTCACCCCTGTCCCTGGCTGCCCCTGGACATCCTGCCCTGCACCCAAAGGTGGGCACAGCTCACCCCTGTCCCTGGCTGCCCCTGGACATCCTGCCCTGCACCCAAAGGTGGGCACAGCTCACCCCTGTCCCTGGCTGCCCCTGGACATCCTGCCCTGCACCCAAAGGTGGGCACAGCTCACCCCTGTCCCTGGCTGCCCCTGGACATCCTGCCCTGCACCCAAAGGTGGGCACAGCTCACCCCTGTCCCTGGCTGCCCCTGGACATCCTGCCCTGCACCCAAAGGTGGGCACAGCTCACCCCTGTCCCTGGCTGCCCCTGGACATCCTGCCCTGCACCCAAAGGTGGGCACAGCTCACCCCTGTCCCTGGCTGCCCCTGGACATCCTGCCCTGCACCCAAAGGTGGGCACAGCTCACCCCTGTCCCTGGCTGCCCCTGGACATCCTGCCCTGCACCCAAAGGTGGGCACAGCTCACCCCTGTCCCTGGCTGCCCCTGGACATCCTGCCCTGCACCCAAAGGTGGGCACAGCTCACCCCTGTCCCTGGCTGCCCCTGGACATCCTGCCCTGCTCCCGCTGCTGTCTGTGCAGCCAGGATGAACCAGACTGTGTGTCTCAGTGCAGCCCTCGTGCTCAGTGCAGGAACCAAGGGCCATGTTATTGTTTGTTAGAGGAAACAAACAATAGGAATGTTACTGTTTCCAGAGGAAATACTCTCAGTTTGTTGTCACACCAAGGACTGTTTGCTTGGGTTTCTTGGCAAAGTAATCCAGCTGGACTTGAGCTCGCAGCTCAAACAGTGATAGAGCCACCCAAGTGAAACACTTCGTGGCACTGTTACCTGTGCGATGCAGAAAGATTTGCAATAATCAATTATCTGTTTGCTTTCTTAGCAAATAATTAATCACTTAGTTGTGTGTACTGTTACCATATGTATTGAGGGAGATAAAATATGCCTTTTCATCCTTTTTGGATAATGTATGCCTTATCACTTTAACGCTTTCTGGGGTCAGAAGAGAGTGCTTAAAATGCACACTGTCTTTTACTTCCTACCATCATCCTGACAAGGCAGAGACTGTCAAGAGAGCCCAGTCTTCAAGAGCATGGTAGTTTTTTAAGCCCACCACATTCTGTAATCAAATAGTTCCCATGACAGTCAATAACTTACCCTTTTAGAGATAAGTTCTAGAATTTGCTAGAAGTATCTACTAGGTGTTGAAAAACAATAGAAAGCAAAGCCATTAGAAGTCTCATGGAACTCAATCTCTGAACACCAGAGATGTTTTCAAAGCATGTCCTTTTGTTTCAGATTCACCCTTTTATTCATAGAGACACAAATGTAGTTTTCATCTTCACCAAACTGACCTCCTGTTTTGGCTCTCCATGTATCCACTAGTAATTTTTCTACATCACTGCTAGTAAAGTGCTAGCAGCAATTCTATTTCTCCTGTCAACCAAGCTTTATTCAAGTTTGACCTTCTCTTTGTCAGACAAGCATCACTCATCTCTCATGATGTGCTAGCTTTAATATTATCTGTCAGGCGTTATACACTATCCCCCTAGAATAAGCTTCAGCAATATAACATCCTCTGGGCCTTCAGAGTGTAATGTTCTGTTCTGGAGTGGCAATAATAGCTTCTGGGTGCAGCATTTATTATTTTAGCATGGCTTAATTTGTGTCATTGTTTTGGACAATCTACTTCTCTAATGTCCTGCTTCTATTCAAACCTGGTCTCTGTCTGTTATTTTCCTTTCTTGGCAATACACACTAATTAAAATTGTCCACCTCAGACTATAAACTACTTCTGACTGTGGGTACTTCACACATGTTATTTTCATGGAACAGCTGTATTGTTGTCTAATTCCAGCAAGTATTTTGTCTGAAGGCTTTGCTCCCGGGAACAACATAATTATAAATCGGTTTGACATTCTTGCAGCCATTTTGCAGAATTAAATATTGGAATGGTACTTTGAGAAAATTATGAACTTTAATTCTTTTTCCTATTTGATGTTATGCAATAATGCATACTTAGAAGAGTGAAAAATCAATGTTTTGATTAATTTTGATCCTAAGGTTTCCTAACAGTTTAGATTTTTACAACCTTGTTGCAGTTCTTGTGCTATGGCAGGGAGTGGAAAACTGAACTTTTGCAGTCATTAAAGAAAGAGGAGTGCATTGGGACAATGTTCTGCTGCTCAGAAAAGTGCAGAAGTGAAAGAATGACACAAGACTTTTGAAGGAGGATTGTGCCTGGGCAGCAGAATCACCTGAACATCTTTGATATAAATATCTCTGCTGACTGCTGGAGTCACTTGTATTTCTGATGGTGTCACAAGCTACAAAAGCAAAGATCTGTCTTGACTTCGGTATCTTCATTGCCAATATACCTTTCAGGCTGGAAGACTCTGCTTTTTTAGCATTCTTTATAGATTCTTTTTTCCTCAGAAATTTGGGCATAGAAGCTAGTTGTCTTGTATGATTAATTTCTGTTTTGTGTGAGGAGTTACAGATGGCAGCATTGCTAATAGAATGAATGAATTGGACCATGACAATTTGAAAACAGTTGATAACAATGTAAACTTAAACTTTTCTAAGATCTGTTAGTTTTCATAGCAAGTTTGAATAGTAATTATGCAGCATTAATAAACACTTGTTTCCTAATTTTACTTAGCCTACATTTAAGCTGATATATGGAGAGAAAATAACCAGGAGGCTTATTTGAGGGTACTGAAAAAGTGACAAGCCCCTCTCACTTCATTCCCCAGCTGTCTCCATATGTAAACCACTTTCAACAGAAGCCAGGATTCAGTGGCTATGCTGAATATTATACAGCTTTTTAATACCTGGAACTTATTAAAGGAAACTGAAATACTAATTTTATTGAATTTCATGCTTAGTTACCTAATTAAATGTAATTGACTGCATTAAAAAATAAAAAGGGCTGGTGAACATTTTCCTCTTGCTGTCAATATTTGACATTAGTAAATATAATTTGCAGTAGTATGTAGCTAGATGAACACCCTGTGCCCATCATTCTGCTACACACGTTTGTAAATATCTATAGGGGCTGCACTGAGCTGAAATAGCAACAGTTAAGGAGCAATAGGATCTTTCCTATAATCCTAGTAAAAAACACATTCCTCTTATCTAAAATGGGCTGTGGTATACAGGCTACTGCTGGTATTTCATAATGTAGTGAATTTTTAATGAAAATAAAAATTTAAGGAGTAACAACTAGTAAGAAGGGTTAACTCTGTATGAACCAGTGTTTCCACTGCTCCTAGGTGCACCCGTGACTTTTTTAGGTTAGTGTTTTGAATGTGAGGTGTATGAAGATAAGCTCTTTGAAGTAAAGCACTGTCAGTCAGCAGTATAATCTGAGATGTCTCGCCTTGAATCCCTGATTTGAAAATACATTCAGTAGTCTCTTACATAATCACAGTTCATTTCTTATCTACATCAAGGGATGTTGCTGTCTGTTCTGGTAGCCGAACGACCACTAAAGTGCAGTGCTTGGTGCCTGTGCCCTCCCTGCTTTGCTGCTCTCACACATGCAGAGAACACTTCCACAGTTCAGAGTGTTTCACCCATGGGGAGCTCAGGAGAAGCAGAAAATAATTAAGTTTTCAAACTAAGTTTGTTTCTGAAGATGCACTCATTTGTTACAAAGAAGAGATGTTCTTAAGATCTCTTTTTGGAAATCTGTGTCAGTTGTCCACTCTGCAGTTTCTGTTGAGAAGAGAGAGCAGTAGATGAGTGCATTTTTATACAGTGGGTCTGCAAAGAAAAGGAAGTTAAACCAAAACCATACCTTTTCTCCTTCCTAATTTTTGATTGTCACTCTCCTCCCTAAATTTAGGCAAAATTAGGTTCCAGCAAAAGAAATATAGTGAAATTAGATGAAGTTGGCTGAAACCAAAGAGAGGTAAATAAAATTTTATATATCTGTCTCTGAAAAATTCTATTTTTTGTGGAAGACAAGTCTCGACAATTTCTCATATAACTTTTTAAACAAGTGAAGTAAATGTAGAATTCTTGTGATTCTTTAGGCATCTGATAGCAAAGTATCTTCAAACTATTTAAGAATTGCATTCCATATAAATAATAACAAGATTTATTCTGCACCTTTATGTGGCAGTATTACTAATATTGTCATGACTAGATATTCTAGAAAGAAGGCACAGGTTTCAGAACAAATTTGGGTGAGGCTTCTTAAATAACAAGTAGTGTCTTGCTTAAAACTTCCCTCGGTCCCCAGATTTCCCTTCACCTTTTGGACTCTTCCTTCTTTTGCAAGGTTGAGAAGTGCTGCTCCTGTCTCTCCTACCCAGAGCCCTGTTGGCACATGCTCTCATGCCTTTCTCTCGTTGGTGTCCAGATGCTGCTCCAGCCCTCTGGGTTTAACTATTCCTCATCTTTTCTGCAGGTCTCCCAAAAGCACATCCTGTCCTGTTTCCCTGGCCAGCCCAGCTGACAGTCACCTCTTTTCCCTGGCTCTGCTCTCACCCTGCTTGAGAAGTGCTGTAGCAATTTTGGGGTGGGGAATCGTGTGGTTGTCCAAATATTCTTTATATGCTTGAAAGGATAGCCAGTAGTATCTGATGTTGTGAGAGAAATGCATTTCACAAATAAATAAAAATAAAGAATATTTAAAGAGTAAGCTCCTTTTCATGAATCTAGTGAGTCAAATGCTTTGATCATGTAAGTAGCCTTTAAAATTAGTGGCACAATAGAGCCTTTTAGTTCCCTGATTTTCACTACTGTACTCTATGCAGCTTTGCAGTTGCCAGTAGATTTTGGATTTATGTGTTGGAATGTGATTTTTTCTTGTATATAAACTGGTTTAGAAATTAAATATGGCACATATTTAAGGTGTAAATTGTTATTTTGTAATGTGTGTAACTTGAGAAATCTCCAAACATCTCAAGACCACCCAAAATATTTAAAGGGTCTGTAGAATGCACACTCCCTTTGGGGAGGTGGGAAGATCAGTAAGGTGACAATTCAAATGATGCTGGTTCGTGTATGCACTCTGCTATAAAGCACAAACATGACACAACAATAAAATAAGGGTAGCTTTTTCTGTCAGCAAATATTTTTTGTCTGATTGTAAATGTTCACATTGTGGTTTTGCATTAAGCAATTTAGAATCAGATACATATATGAAATAACTTATACTTTCACAATTTGAGGGGTAATTTCTGTTGTTTTATGAGTAGCTGTGATAGGGTAGTTACAATTCAGGAGCTGGGGTGGGGGCTGTAGTGTTTATATCCTTAGTAGAAACACTTTCCTTTTCCTTGAAAATTGAGTATTTATTACTTTTTGAACACTGCAACTTTATTAAATATTACTCATTATTATTAAAAATAATTTTTTAAATAAGGAGTAAAATTAAAAATCACATGGAGGTGTGATATGGTATGTGAATTACATGCTATCCACAGTCCTCCGTGAGTGGCAGGGGCTCTTATCTACCAAGAACATCTTTTTGCTTGTTTAAAATGTAGTGACAGTGATCTTGCCAGGATGCTGCAGCTAAGCACAGGTGTTACTTGGGTTCTGGTCTACATTAACAGATTAAAACACTGACAGATTTTTTTGTAGCATAAGATTTTTGTCAGAGACTGTTTTCTCTAACCTATATTCCCCTTCTTCCCAATTCTCTTTCAGATAGCAGTTCTGTGGATGAAAAGGTTTAAAATCACCTCTTTGCTATAGGGATCATGTATTTTGTTGATGTTTGTTTGTGATTATTTGACCTGTTTCGTTCCTTCATTTTAGTTGTGAACTCTGCATGGTTTTTCTCCCAGCTTTCCACTCTTTTGTTCTCCTTTGAGTGTATTGCAAATGTGTTGCATTGATATCCAGGGAAACCCTCACTGTTGTGCTTGCCATAACTGCCAGCACAGGGGTCTGCTACTGTCAAACATGGAATCTGATTTTTGCCTCTAATTATCCCCTACCCTGCCTACACCATAGGATTTAAAGGGCAGCAGCATTGGAAGCAGTTCCTTACCTTCCCATGGGTTCTTCCAGTGCCTGTCACTAAATGCTGAATGCTACCAAAATGTTTCCCAAAGGAACAGTTAGTCTAGCTTTGGCCTGGAGCTGACCCTGCTAAACATTTTCATATGTCTTACATGTTTGATGCAGTTGAATCCTGTCCAAAGCTTATGAAAGCAATGAAGTAACTGTACTTTCCTGGTCTCTGTTAAAGGCTCGCATAGTAAGTGCAACTTCCCTGGATGCCTCCAAGCTTTATGCAGTCCAGGCATTTGCTGGGTAAGTAAAAATATAACTGAGGCTTTTGCTATTTAGTTCTGAAAATTACTCTTACAGCATTATAGTATTTTTTCTTAAGTACTTTTGGTTTAAGAAATTGCGCTATTTTAAAAGGAAGATAGTTTCATTGTGTATGTCTTTTAATTTTTTTAATTGAGAAATTAATACAGCAATTCAGATGCTGAGGTCAATTAGTTAAGAGAGCTTTTTTTACCTCTTTGCACATAAAATAAGTGTCCTTCAAAGCTGTAGCAGAATTTCGTCTTCATTCTGGTAAATGTGTAGTAATGTAATGTGAATATTACAAAATCACTCTAGTACTTGAGGTCTAAAAAGGGAAAAGATCTTCCAGTGGCTGAGAGAGAATGTGGCAGAAACCTGTCGAGCTTGTTTTGTTGTCTCCCAGTGAAGTTATCTGCCACCAGTTCTAGGAATTCCTTCCTATTTTGGATACTTTTTTATTATTCAGTCTGGAAAGGCAAGGCAGTAAAAGCCTGTGGTAAAATTTATCAGATGTATTAGTTACCTAATTAAAAGGGGTATTATCCTCTTGCTGGTGCACAATGTAAGTACTTTATAATTACAATTTATTGCAAAGACCAGTTGATGAGATTAAATTAATCATTCATCTTCTGGTTTTTATATCTGAAATGCTACACAATAGATGCTAGACACTATGAATTTTTTCCTGTTTAGATTCCTATTCTGAGGGGAGGTGGGTGTCCCTAAAAGGTAGTTATGGCATTAATTTGCTTGGTATAATGCACATGCTTCTATGGAAGGTACAGGTAGGGTAACATTTATACTTATTGCTAAACTTCAAACAAATTTATGGGTGACCTACAGGTTTTTAGTGGTGTAGGTAGTTTCCATAAAGTTCATCTTATCTCAAAGTGTTGTATTTTCTGCCCTCTGCAACTCACAAACCCTTTAGAGCTACTGTAGGAGTGTGAGGCCACATGTGACATCATGCAGGATTGGTCACCAAATGCAGACCAGAGGAGAAACAATTTAACTCCTGGTTATTGTGTCCTTAGGACAGAATTTTGTAAGGAGTCTGTGGGAACTGTTCTGCTCTATGTGCTACTTCCCATTACTTTAATTTAAGGTGGTTGCTTAATTACAGTTTCTTAATAGATGTAGACCTTTAAAAGGTAATGTGGAATTGCTTGTGGGTTCCACACGAAAAGCAACCTCATAGGTGTAAGGAGAACTTTTGCCACTGATGAGGACTGTACAGGCTGGAGCTGCTCTTTTTATGCCCTCTCTTCCATTCACAGGTGAATAAATTCAAATGTTGAATCCTCTGAGAATAAGCTGTTTCAATCCCTTGTGCAGACATCCTGTAGCCACTGCATAGGTGTACTTCAAATGGCTGGCAGGAGCTCAATAATAGCTCATGTTTTTGGATTAAACCTTGCTTTTTTTGCTGGGAAAGTTGAGACCTGTCCTCTCCTCACTTTACTGTCCCCAGTATCTTTAATAGGCCTTCCTGAAAACAGTTAATGCAATTTTCATTTAACTTCTCATTCAGGCAAAGAATGCTGTCATTCCAAAGACTTTTGTGCCTCTGCTTTAATCACACTTCCCACTCCACTCCTTCGTGCAAAAACGAATGCTAATTTCTAGGATCCCTCAGTCTTTTCCCTGCCAGCACAACTGACTGCAGCTAGCTGTGACTCCTTCTCCCTGTCCCTCTCTCCAGAAGTGTTGTCGTGTCAGGGGGATTCCTTCCCTGCCTTGTTGCTTTATCTGTACAGAATCCCCTCCATTGCCTCTCTGCTGCCCTGCCCTTCCCTCTCAGTCCCAGCTCAGCACATCCCAAGTCGTGGCAGGGACTGCAGCTCTGCCATGGCCTTCGCTTGGTTAAGTGAAATGGGAGAGAAGCCCAGGACAAGAAGGTGAAGGCAGAGACCAAAGACAGCTTTTCTGGGACTTCTCGTGCAGCTTTCCCATTAAAAGGCAGAAGCACCACCTTTCCTGGTTTTTCCATACCAGTATCATGTAATATCATATTCATTTTATTTTTCTTCGCTTTCTTGAAGATGAGACACTTTAGAGGTCATTATTTCCCTATTTTTACAAAGTGAAAGTAGGTCAGCTGGAGTTCTCATCATGTGTATGGATCCTGGCTAGGACCATTTTACTTTTTCCAGAGACTTGGTGTTGTATTAATTTGCTGCTTGCCTAATGGTGAGTCAGAGATTGATCATTTTACCACATGGCCTAATCTATTCTGAAATCTGCTAACAATACACAGATGGTGCTGCATGCAGATGATTCCTCCTTTTCTTCAGTGGCATGTTCTCTATGATAAAACAAATCAATTTTTCTTGGATTCTCTGACAAATTCAAATAGATTACTGTTAGCCACAGTACTTCCAGAAGCACCAAAAGATAGTCAACATGACAGGGTTTTTTCCTTGCCTTGAATGATAACTTTCATCAGATTATTGTGATTCCACTTCATCACCTTCTATGTCAAGTTATTATTGGGTTATAATTGGAAGTAGGGAGGAGAGTAGAGAATTCAATGTATAACCTACATTAACATGAAAATTTTTTCCTTGCTATGTTATTTCTTAATGATCAGTAAAAGGAGTTTAGTAAGAACCTCTGTTTTAGTCATATTTTTATGTTACTGACCAGAATAATAGATGAAAATAATTTTACAGATGTTGCCTCTTTGCTCTTTGTGAGCATAAGAATGCCTTAAGTTTTATTTACTGCTGATGGAACTGCTCCTGAGCAGCAAAAAGCCCTGAGTTTATTTCTTGGTCTCTGCACACTCACTTTTCACTCAGAAATGTTACTATCATGCTTTTGCTGGTTTGTAAGTATGTCTGGAAGTGGCATTTTGGGTCTACTTTGATGTTTATGTTCTTGAAAAAAAATTCATAATATCACAACCCCGCATGGAAAAATGGTCATGTGAAAATATAAGGAATTGCATACATAGATTATGAATTCTTTTCCCGTTCTTAGAGAATGGTGCAGGTGCATCAGAAGGAAGTGAAAATTTCTTCACTAACTTTAGTTATATCTCTTTTTTGCACAATACTTGTAACATGTATAAATAAAATTAAGGCTTTCAGATGATAAACTCTTGGTTGTGAATGTAGTTTATATATACACAGAGAGAGAAATGCAAGAACTGAAAGGGGTATTTGAGGCAGTGCCAAACAGAAGGAGCATGGAAAGGAAAATGTTGCATCATGAAAAACATGGTATCTCAGCCTCTCTGAGAATTTCCAAGTCTCTGTCACTACAAGTGACAAGGAATATAGCAATTGTCCAAAATCCTCTGTGGAAAGTGTTCAGGAGGATACCTGTGTTAGTTGTTTGGAGGAGTCAGAGAGAATGAAGCCAATTTGTTATCCAGATCAATATATATTCTTTTAAATTCTGTTGGTGTGTCAGCCTTTTATTCTTTGAAGTGACTCCAAGTTGCTCCTTGTTGTTGTTTCCAAGTTATATGTGAGATCTGTCTGGAGTTTAATTGTGTGCTCAATGAAAAAGCTCAAACCAGGCAAGAGAAAATAATGATGGTCACCATGGAATTATTTTTAAATGTGAAAGTTCTGTTAAAGTTCTGTTTCCCATAGTCACATGGAGGTGTTTGAGGGGCGATTATGTATTTAGCTAGGAATTTTAAACTTTGTATCAAATTTGATACAACGATATTCATGGACATCACTGACATTCAATGTGCAGTGTTGGGCTGCATCTCAACTACCAGATATCCAAGAACTTATGATGGAAAGCTCTTCTCATAATTTCTAAATCAATGGTAAAAAGTTCTAGGAGATATTAAGCAACCTTTCAGGTACCCTGCTTTGTGTGAATGTCAGAAGGAAAAGCACCAAGAGCACTCTCACTGGTTTTCCATAAGAATTGGAGCACTTGCCTGTAGCTGATAACTGCTAATTTTGATTTTTAACTGTAATTAGAGATACTATAGGCAGTTCCGAAGGATTAGTCTTATAAGCTCCATGTTTTTATTTCCTTCTTTGCATTTTACCTTGTGCAGCCGTGGGCTGTATGGGATTGACAGCATGCCAGACCTGCGGAGGAAGAAATCCTTTCCCATCGTTCGGGATGTGGTGAGTGACTGCTGAACTCTTGGCTCCTTTGCCAGCTCTGTATCTTCCCTGTGCTTGCTGTTGTGCCTCTGAGTGACAGTGTGCAACAGCTGTGCTATGGGAAAAAGGTGTCTTGGGAAATGGATTGAGGCCAGTAAAAGTCAATGAGGCTGTTGTTAAAGTGTACTGGGTGAGTCTGAATATCTCATTGGATGCTTAGGTATTACTTGTGCCATCGAGTAATGGGCATTTCATGCAGTAGTGATCTGCTCATTTTCTCAGACAGCTGCTGTTGAATGCTTTGATTCACTTGGTTTATTTTGATACTCAAAGAGAAAGAAAGTTCCTTTTATAAAGCAGTCCTTTTTCATTATGAATATTTTAAAGCTTTATGCATATTTTGGTACAAGCTGAGGTATCAGGGTTTTTAACAGTCATTGTAAACAATAATAATTTAGGAAAATAAATTTCAAAGTGGAAAAGAAGGGCAGTTCCTTTGAGATTTATTCTGACTTCCAGTCTAAGAAAGATTAAGTAGAGTCTCTCTGCTCTGAAGAATTTCAAGTGCTATTCACATTTCTCTTTTTCTTTTCAGGTAGTATAGAATTCATAATTCAATAAAATACATATTTAGTCTCTGATGGTGGTGAGCCCCCAAACCAATTTCTCACTGTAAGGAAATGATGGGATGTTAGGCTAAGTAAATGATTATTGTAGTTGTCATTAAAGATCAGCCTTTGCCAAATGATCACTCAGTGTTTTCTCAGTTACTCTGCTCAGTTGCTTTGTGGTGATCCACCACACTGAGAGTCAAAAAGAGAAAGCACAGCAACCATTTAGAGTAGAATTCCTTCTGAGATTGATGAAAAGTTACAATATACAGCATAGCAGAGCCTGCAGTCATTAAAACAATCTTTTTGACAGCAGCCACTCCACTACTATTTGTATGAAACATGAGCATAATCTACTGTCCTGCTATGACACTTTTATGCAAGTTAAATTACACTGCTTTTTTCCTAATTGCTGGAACTGCTCACAGAAAGGTATAGCTCAGAATACATTCAGACATCAAAATAAGTGTAAATTATCCTTTTTATGCTTACTTATTATGACTCCTTCAGAAAAATAGAAATAATATAGCTGGAAATGAGTGCTAGAGTCTTGATGCTGACTAAAATAAATATAATTTCTTTTCTTTGTTGCAATAAATCTGACAAATTATTAATATTCTTTATAATTTCTTTCCTATCTTGTCTGGATTTTTCAGGCTATGGTGAGTACTTTTATGTTGATAAATGTTCTTAAATGATCATAATGACTGTTATGGATTCCATTAATATTGTACTTTATTATGACCTTCTGTAGGGAAGTTAAAAAATTATCTTATGACCAGGAATTTAATCATAAGGGAAGTGGTGCCTTCCATGAATGTGTTGTCCTCTGCATCATGTATACCAATATTATTAGAAAATTTTGTTTAAAAGCTATCAGTGTATTCCAAGTATCTTTTCTAATGATACAAGCACAGTGTTTAGGATTGAAGCATGAAGCTTCCCCTGTGGTACTGGAAAATCTTAGGCACATAGAGAAAGAGAAGTTGAAAGGCCTTGAGCATAAAGGAGACAAATTTATTTTAAATTCTTTATCAGGGAGTTCCAAAATGAATTAAAAATTAAATAGATAATGGTCTGCTTTATCATCTTCTCTTATTGTTTAGGGGTTTTGCTAGGTTTTTTGGTTTTTATAAATTTGTTCATCTATTCATGGTTCAACAGTGTTTAAGGTCCTTTCATTCTGCAGGTCAGATTTTCACATAAGGAAAGACATGAGACTTCTGGGTTAGTTAGACCTTGAGTCGAGGTGGGACTAAACCAAGGAGAGAAATATCAGTGATTGCAGTGGAGGTCAGGAGGTTTTAGCTCAGGGGCTTTGCCCAGCCATGGCCAAAGGCAGCTTCCTGTGTTAATTCAATTTAAAGGTGACTTTATTCTGTGTAATCACTGTAATCTGGCAAATTTCTTCTTTTGATCCTTCAAGAATGCATTGCTCCTTAGCTTTATTATTTGATTATAAGAACACAAGAACCATTTGTGGATCTTTGCTGCTGTTGTAAAAGTCTGTCGAAGTGAGCACACCAAATGAAGCAACTGCCTGTTTCAGCTAAAATGGTAATGCACTGAAGCTTTGTTTTGTAAGTGGCTCCACAACAAAAACATATAGAGAGGCTGGAATTCAAATATATTAACTTAGAGATTCATATAAGAAAGAGATTCATTTAAATTACAGATGTCATATTGTCTGCTTTTTTATGTTGTCAGCTAAATACCTGGACTATTTTACATTAATTCTGCTATCAGCAGTCCATTTTCTTAACTCCTTTGATTATTGATAGGCAAATTCAGTTGTATTCATAATAAAAATATTCATACATTAACCAGATAAATCATAAAATAATAAGTATTTGTATATTTTTGAGGGCTTTTTTAATTCTAGTAAATGGAAATCATAACAATAGAATTATCTTTGAGGCTGGACAGATCATGCTTTTGTGTCTGTGCTACCAATATGAAGAAAAAGCAAATGATCTTACAGTTATGTCCAGTAATGATTGTGTAGTGGAGCTGAATTTTCATTTTTTCTAAATCTGTTTTCTGGCCTTAGTACTGCAGTTCTGTTGACTATTTCAGGATTAGACATCAACTTTTTAAATTGAAAAATTATGGGACAGAGCTAAGTAATTTCACTCAGTTCCTTACTTCCTTGCAAGTAATTTTTTTCCTCCTTCCTACCCCTTCCACCCCAGCACCCCAAGAAACAGATTACAAGTCTCTCTTCCAAAATAATGAAGGTGAGATCCCTAGAGTGATATACCTGTAGCTGCTCAAAACAAAACAGTTCTGAAATGGTGCAGGTTTTAAATGCTGGAAACAGTGAAATTTTTGTCACGTTCACATCTAGTGGGTAACTTTTACATCACATTAAAATATTAGCACTTGTAAAGGGATAAAAAAATGTTTTGTCTTCAACCTTTCTTTTCCTGCTGATAGCAGTCTGTAGATGTTTTTAAAGGAAAAAGAAAAGGTGATGAAGAGCACCCAAACCCTGTGTAGAAGCAGAGGAATGAGTCTGGCCTGGCTCAGGCAGCAGCCATGAACAGCTACTTTGGCCTCTTTGTTCCTCCTGCTGCTTATTTCACTGACTGAGGATTCTCTCCTGTTATTTCTTGATCATTTAACATGGAGCTGCAGCCTGAGTCCAATTTGCTTTTACGTACAGTTCCCATTTTTCAATGTTTTTGCTAGAATGACTTCTAATTATATTAATTGATTTATTTAAGGCTGCTAAGGCAAATTTGGAGGTAATAAATTAGAGACAGTATAGATACAAGTCATTAGGAAATCTAGAAGGCCTTGAGCGTAAAGGAGACTAATTTATTTTAAATCCTGTATTAGGGAGTTGCAAAACAAATTAAAAATCAAATAGATGATGGTCTCCTTTATCATCTCTTATTGTTTGGGGGTTTTGCTAGGTTTTTTGGTTTTTTAAAATTTGTTCATATATTCAAGATTCAACAGTACTTAAGGTCTTTGTGCTCTGCAAGTCAAATTTTTGCATAAGGAAAGACATGAGGTAGGATGTGGACATCAGTTGGAGAGGGTAAACAAGAATAAACTGCTGACAAATCTGTGTCCTGTTACAGGAGAGGGGTGAAACCCTTCAGGTTCCTGTTGCTCACCATATCCTTTTGATTTTCTGGAAGTTTGGGCTTCGTGGGGGCCCAGCTGAGCAGCTGCACTTACCTTTCTTCCTTGCTGCTACTGAAACCAGAGACAATGGTGGGAGAAGTTGTCTCATTACACTCATACCTTGTCATCGTTTCCCAGAGATAAATCTGGCAGCTTTTTCCCCTTTCTCTTTCCAAAATGCCCACTCCTCCTTGTTTCATTCCATACTTAAGAAGTGACACTGCTCTGTTCAGTGCTGTTGAATTATCACCACCTTCAGTGTTTCTGAACAGAAGCATTTTATGAGGCTTTCTCTTGTAGATGCAGTTTATTCTGACAATGGTACAAAAATGGAAATAATCCTTGTGGATTTTTTTTTAATTGAAATCCCTGTAGATTTAATCCATATGACTTGAATTTACTGGTTTATCACAAATCCCTCTAGATATCACTTTCTTCCAACATGACAAACACTTTATTAAGAACAGCCTACTTATCTGTTTCCTATCAGGTTTTGTTATTTTATATAGGGCACTGTACTATAATTTTAGGCACATTTCTGATTAAGGAGCAAAATAGTAAAGCTTCATGATTCCTAGGGCACCCCTTGGGAGAACTGGGATTGAAGGACACATGAGAGGGTCAAAATTGCTTCCCCCTTTTCTTTTTTCTCACAGAAGTAGTGTCTGTTTATTGACTTGCAGTGGTAGCATGAATCTGCAGTTCTGCTGGCTCACTTTGGTGTATTGCTGGAGGACAGAACACAGCAGCAGCCACTGCCCTATATTTGAGGTTAATGTTCTCATGCCCTTTGTGCTCCTGCCCTGACGAGTCTCACATTGCTCTGGTGCTGGGACTGTGCAATTGAGACCTGAAAGGGCCAAATCCCCTCCTGAGTGTAAAGGAGGTGAAGATGAGAGGTAAAGCTATAAAGGGAGCATAGTGCAGGCAAGTAACTACATGGATGTGTGGCAAGGCTTTGAGAAAAAGCCTGAGCTTCAAGAGGGATCAAAGGATCAATGCTTTCAAAGTACATAGATTTAAAACACAAAATTCTACTGATTATGAAAATGGTTTCCTTTCCTCTTCATGATGTACTTGCCATTTTAAACTTTGGTGTGTGGGTCCTGTAGTGTTGGGTTTTGTCACAAAAAGTGTGAAAAAACAGTCTGGACACTATTTCATCTTCCCTGTGACTTTGTCAATCTCACTGGCACACACCCATGGAATTTCCCATAATCAGAGAAATAGAATGAAAGGATGGTCACAAAGAAGTAAACAGAATTATTTACTTAATAATAACAGAATGGAAAATCTGTTAGCATAGAGTTGGTAAATTGCTGGGTTTAAAAGAGAAAAAAAAGGGAGGGTTTTTTGTAATAGGAGAGCAATAAATCAAATGCTACTCAGCCAAGGATGATTTCTTACCCTATAATTGGTTTCACAAGATTAATAATTCTGTGTCAGTCTGCAAGTTTAATTATTATCAAGAGAAACTTATTGAAAATTGGTTTGGGGAAAGTGAACATTTAAAATTAAAATTGAGCAGTCTTATAAATAAATAAATAGAAATCCATTTTAAATATGTCAGTGATTAAAATTATATAATTGGAAGAAATTGGAATTGTCTCTTCATCCAGAGATTAATGATGCAGTTCCTTTGCTGATGTAAGCCTAAATTGCTTCTGGCCTAGTATGTATTTCTCAAAAATAAGAATGTCACATGCAAAGTATCATTTAAACTTGTGCTGTAATNGGATGACAGAAGAACAGAGATAAAGCACAAGTGTACAAACACACTTGGAATGATTTAGGATAGGAGGAAGGAAGAAGGAAAACAACCCTGCAGGTGAAGTACAGTAATGTAAGTGTTATGGTTGATATTTTGCACAATGGAATAAATCTTAGCTGTTTCTGTCAGTCCAAAAGGATTATTGGTAGCAGAAGTGATACTCAGATTTGAAATATTATTTGGAAAACACACAGAACTCGTTTCCCCAGGGGCCTTTCTGGTCATTATACTTGCTAGTTAATTCTCAAGGACCCATTTAAATATTTGGGGTGTTCCAATAAGGAATATAAAACTTCCTTGTTTATGGTACATTAAAATTACTTTATTGTCAGTCCCTTGGCACTGTACTAGAGCAAATGAGTTTATCTCTACAACCAAGTGATTTGTCTTCAGAACCAGAAGCTGTCCATACACCAATAGCATTATGTGGCTAAATGAGGACATAGAGACACAGAGTTCTGGTCTCTGTTCCTGTCTCAAATAACCAGCATATTTCTCCATACGTGTCCATGTATTAAATTAATATTCTCTTTAAGGAAAAGAATACTTTAAGGTTTCTTGAGGTCTTTTATTTAAGACAAGTTGCATTTTATATACATACACATAGTTTAAAAATGCTCGGTGAGTTACAAAAATTATCCAGACTGACAAGTTGAATTGTCAGACTACTGCAGAATGATGTCCCATGTTGCTGCAGGCACAGTCAGCATCCAAATCAGGGCAGGATGCCTATCCTTGTGCCACATTAGTTCACTTGGGAAAGTGGAAAAACAGTGACAGCCTGTGGTTTAAAAGAAGTGAGTCACAAACCTCTGAATAACAGGTTTTGTGTTAGAAATGGCAGTTCAGCTGGGCACTGCTGGAAGAAACAGGAATGATAATGGAAAGTGAATTTGCATTGTGTACTGAAACCTTAAAAATTGTGAGCTGCAAACTTTAACTGAAAGTTTTTAGATCTTTTACAGTTTTGTTTACATCCAGTAGCATAATCAAGTACTATTTGCCTTCCATTCAATGCAACAGCTGCTGTCACTTGTATCATTGGTAACTCTTGCATTTGCCTTAAACAGACACTTGCAGCTCGAAAATCTGGGAGTTCCATGGCCATTCTCCTCCGGACCTCCATTAACACTGAGGAAATGGTGAGTGTTTCCAATGACAGCTTCAAGTCTTTCACATAACAGAGACATTTTTGTTCAGAGATCTCTAAAAATTATTTCAGCCTTACAAACTCCAAACTGGATGAAATGGAGTGTATTCCACTAATTGTGGAATATCCAGGAAACGTGAGCAGAATTTGCTGCCTGATCCACAGTAGCAAGACCAGGTTTGCTTCTGCTGACAAACATCCATGATGGTCAAAAGGGTCTGAGCAAGAAATCTTTGCCTTACAGAACAGCAATTTGGGGAAGCCTTTTATTTTAAATTGTCCAACTGTACCTTGTTAACCTGCA